>VDFB02252616.1:238753857-238969788 GCA_007258455.2 Sequoia sempervirens
ATATATTACAAATACATAGTGACAAGATCTTACCATACATGACAAATACACAATAATGAGCTCCAACATACATCACAAATATATAGTGACGAGCTCCAACATACATCACATCTACAATGGTTGGTTAACACATCACACTAGCTAACACATCATAATGGCTAACACATGTCCATAATGCATCCCATATAGAAAGAATATTGATGCATTGTGCACTACACCGTGGGTCTCATCCTTTCCACTGGTCTTTTGCACCATTGGACAAATGGGAAGAGGATTCGATGCATCTCATACTACACCGCGGGTCCGTTCTCAACCCCACAAGGCTAAGTACATAATCTGACAACTAGGAGGGGATTCAGTGCATCCCATACTACACCATGGGTCTGTCCACCGTCCCAAGGGTTTCCCCAAGTAGTGAACCTACCAAACTTGGTGGATTCCGACTTCGATCACCTATAGGCCATCGGCGACAAGTTTGTCCACCCAGGAAGAAGTAGCTCCCAACATATACCACCTTGTCAACTATCTTTTTCACAATTCTGGGTAACACTTGGCATCGGTCACTTTCGTGCTTACCAGTGACAGCCAGTGAACCCTCTCAATACGAGGTTAGCCTTGGATTACCGTTACTCGCACAAATGGGTCCCTACCTGTGCAACCGCTACGGTCGTATCATAACTAGGGTAGCCTGCTACCTTCACCTTCGTGAACCAAGTGAATGTTGACTAATCCATAGTAGTAGCCTAGACATTAGTCATTGGCACGGTCCAATGACTGCCTTTCACTGCTCAAATATCTTAGAGGTTCACTGTTGGGCAAGTCATACATAACATGAATCACAATCTCAATCCACAGATACATGGGCCTATACATAAACACATAGATATGGAGTTGGAGTACATAGACACATAAAAGATACATGGAACCAACACGAGATGGACTTTACCCATCATATATGTATAATCAAATACCCATTATAAAGTAGTCAATCTTCGCTTATTATATAAAAGCATAATATGTATTAAATACACAATATTAGATTCCCTTAACCCGTTCATACCCATGCAGTACCCATTCAGCCTCAAACTAAACTCTACTAAAGGGAGAAGGTCAAACCAATTAGGAACAACCCCAACCCTTGGAGTTATCTCCCTAAAACCTCCCCCTACGGACTTGAGGTCATATAGGCATCCTTTTCCCAAGGAACGCCTACGTTTCCACTTCCAAACGGGTCAAAGTCACATGTAGTTCTCCTTGCAAGGTCTCTCAAGGATATGTATGCACCAGTCACAACACTTCCATCTACAAATGCACAAATCTCAAATTAAACCCTTCCTTAGTTATCATTTCTCATTCAATGCGAGCATCCCTAAACCCCTTACAATTTCCTATCAAGGATATTGTGCCACATTTGGTATCCTAGTGTTAATACCATATAGTTTTCAACATAGGGCTCTATACATATTAATATTCTCATACATAGGAGAATAAGGATTCATTAGGTTTTGATAAGAATATTATTATCCAAGACATATCTCTCCAAGAATGGAGATTCGAGCATACCTAGGTATAGGTTGCTATACAATCTAGACTCTTCTAAGAATTAGTCAGCAATAAAGAGTGTAAATCCTTTAATAATAGGAGTCAAAATATCATTATCAAGCATCAATTACACCAAAAGCCTTGACATGGGTCCAAGTGAAGTTTCCTACCCAAAATATGGTTCTCTAAAGTCAATGATCATAATTGTATAGAGCATTCTTTTAGACCTCGAAATGCATATGCCAATAATTATATACTTACTCTAAACATGATCAATGTTTGAGTCATACTAGACATAAATGGGCCACACTATACCATTTATATCATTGTATGGAGATGGTACAAAACATGACTATATATGAGTTTACTCAAATAATTCAATTCAACATGTTAAGATGATGCATTACTAGGAACAAGGTTTTATACTAGTCTTTACATATAATGGTCCACATTATCCTACATCTATATATCTAGCTAGGCATTAAAATACCACCCATCATAAACAACGTATCTTGGACCATAGTGTCTTATGAGAACAACCCTCCAAATCAAATATATACACCATAGTTATGTAATGCATTATAGTCATTATAAAATAAGTTCAATATTGAACTTCTTATACTCTAGAGGTCAATAGATATTTTCTAATCATATTAAACCTTTACCCTAATACCCACATATCGTTCTAGAATTATATAGCATGTCTTAGTTTTGCATTGAGAAGGGAGGATAAAATGACACTAAATGAATCATATTACACATATTGCCACTACAATAGAATTTCCTAAATGGTCCATAATCACATGCACCTTGATATCTTCTCAATATAACTCTACATTTAGTATTTCCAATATTACAATTATCAAAAACCTCTTCGTTTTACTTAATTAAAGGACACAATGATGTTGACCTTAGGAAATATGAGTAGTAGCTATTATCATTGATATTATTTACAATATAATGGCATCTTAATCCTAAGTATTATTTCACTTAAGGCCAAGAACACTAGGAACTCTTCACATTATGAAATTCTAATTACAAGATAGAGGTTAAGGTCCAAAACACTTTCTTAGCCATGGACTAACAACATAATGATTACACAAACATCTTTTGCCTCTACTAGCTATAATTTTTCTTTTAATTGATTATGACCCAAACTATTAATAATCTCATATTACAAAAATATGGTCATCAATAAAGAATTTATTAAAGTATTGTCATGTTTGAGAATGGTAGTGGATGCATATTCAATGGGACCAAAATCCCTATTATATCTCTAATTAGCTTTAATATTAATTCAAAGATGTTATTCAAACTTGAATCTAATCATTAAAAGAACCTTCAATTTTATATTTTCTTTTTTCACATGAACTTCCCAAAATATCATATAGGTCATCTTCTTGACATAGAAGTTAGGCTGATTTCTTAACAATAAAATTATCTTTGTTTGCACAAACCATACTTATCACTTCTCCAAGACAATGTGCCACAGGGAATATATATAGGGGAGAGGAGCCCATAGTGGAGCAGGCTCCAATAGTGGTGATAGAAGTACTCCTTAGTGGGATCCATAGTGGAGCACCTTAATATCCAATTGCAAAACATTTTTTATCCATAAAGTACACAAACTGTCAAATCAAGTGATGCCACATCGGCGCACCAATAAAACATGACTTAGTGCACCACTATCGGTCTCTTTTCTTTTAGCCTTTTTGGACACCTCAACAAAAAGCATGTTGATGTGACATCATATTTGATGATGTGACCCTAAAATTAAAATTTTTAAGCGGGTGAGTTTCCAAATAATTTTTTGTACAAAATTGATATTGATTTGAAATTTTCATGTAGGATTTTGAGAAATGTTAGGTTAGAGTGCTCCACTATGGACCCCTCTCCCCTATATGTATACATAGAGAGCAAATCAAGTGCAATGCCAATATTGACTAACAAAAAGGTCAAATTCCATATTCTATAGATATTTGCTGGTAGATAAGGAAAACATCCTTTGCACAATTCTCGTAACAAATAAATAGGATTTGATTCGATTGCTTATTGGCACGAGGCAAACAAATACTAAAAGCCTTCTACAGTCGCGCCTAGTCTCCCTTCTCTCGCTTGATTGCTTCGATGAGGGTTTGTTCCCATTTTATTTTGCTTCAAAGTTTCTATTGCCTTTTCAACTAATCCATTTTGCACATACTTGCCGACTCCTATGCTTGGAGGCTTTTGAATCTATTTCAACACTTATATTTTCTTGCCTCCATCATTTAATTCGTAGGTCTGGACTCCCAGAATGCAACTCTTTTCTACGCCTTCCACCCATTCCCGAAATCGCTAATATTTTTCCTTCCCTCCCTCAAGCACTTAGTCTTTCCCTCTATGCGTTGTCCTTCATTCCTAGCTGCGAATTTGCTCTGTTCTCTCTCTCTCATGCCATTCTCTCCTTCCCACGTGATTTTATTGCACTCTCTTCACATCATATTCCCTGTCAACCTTTTCTTCGCACCCCTTTTACTACTCACATTGTGCCCCTTCTCCCTCTTCACATTTTTCTCTCCCAATCACTCTCCTGTGCACTCTTTTCTCTCCCACCCAGACTTGAATAAAAATAGCTAAGGGGAGGTTGTGGAGGTTCAAAATATGCCATGTGCCATTTCTTTTTCGTGCAGCTTGCTGTGTTGGGCCGTCCAAAAACATGGATGCCATACTGGATTAATGACACAACCCATCGTTTCTTCCTACCTCCCGACTTGTAATGAATTTTGTCTCTTATTATCATGTAGAAATCAGAAGAAAGGGTGAGGATGTCATGCCCGCACGTGAACACATTAGAGGAAACCATTGGGGTGCCATACCTCAAATGAAATGCTCATCCTCTACCATGCCTTGAGCCATGCTTCATAAAGTTGAAATGACTCTTATTTTATTTATTTTACTTTCTCCAACCTCCATCATGTAGCTAATTGACGGGAATGTGACACTTTCCACATTTGCTTAATTTGGGAGACTAAAATCTTTAGCTTCCAAGAGCCAAAGAGAAGTTCCTCATAAAATCTAGAGCTCCAACTAAAATTTGGGGATCAGATTATATTATGATCTGCCTATGACCTTGGATAACACCCTATATGGAAGATTATTTTATGGCTAAAGCCTTAGCTTCATTGTTTGTAGTCTTATAGAGACCCTGCAATTCCTAAAAGAGAACAGTCCCATCACGGTTCTTGCAAACAATGCCAGTTCCAGCTCTACCTACATTTCCTTTGGTAGCTCCACCAATTTTGATTTTAATCCAAGCTTGTGGGGGAGGTTCCCATCTTTTTATGCCTTGTCTCCTTTCCTCAGTGATTCCCTTCCTTGTCACCCATGTGTCACCTTGTGTTTCGATTTTAGCATGACTAGTCATAGTTTCTATGACTTTGCTCTAGATGATCTGCATGACTCCATCAATAGAAGATGAGGTTTCTCTAAAGGTTCTACCATTCCTTTCTAACCAAACTTTCCAATAGATGAAGTTTAATCCAATTTACCAACTTTAGATTTAATTCTTTTCCTCTTCCATCCTTCCCAAATGTTATTTCTATTCAACTCACTTTTATCTTTGATTTTGAAGCCATGGAACTATCGCTTCCAGATCTTACAAGTAAAAGGGAATTCAAAGATTAGATCGCCAAATGTTTCCTCCTTGGTGTAGCATATAACACATAGAAAATGACCAATGAAACCTCTATAGCTTAAGTTATCAAAAGTGAGAATTCCTGTTAAGCTTTGCATAACCACCCCTTTTTTTTTTGGATCAAAATGGGTCCTCCTTATTTTTGTTTTGTTCTTGGTGTTTTTTTTGGGTCTTAGGAGTTGTTTGTTTTTCTCCTAAGTTCTTGTTTCTTTTGGTCTGGCAGAAGCAGAGCCGAAATGGAAAATGGACTTAGAACTTTTGTAAAGTTCCAAGCCTGGATTCAATCTCCGCCCCGGTCCCGCCCTTCTTCCTTGTTCTTTTCGTTGTCTTTTGTTTGGTCTTGCGCTCTTGGGTTTGTTTCTCCCTTGAGTCATTTCTTGTTTTCCTTGTGTTTTGTCTTTCCCCGAGCAGAAGCGAAACCGGAATTGAAAATGAACTTGGAACTTTGTAAAATTTTTAGATTTGGTTTCCATTCCGATCCCGCTCCCGTTCGCTTGCTTTGTGTTGTTGTTTCCGTTGGTGTTTGGGTCGGGTCCGGTTTTCGTTCCGGTCCTGCTTCCCGTCATTTCTTTGTCCTTGTCTCGGTTTTGTTCATTTTTCGGCAATAGAATCGGAATCGAAACTGAACTTTGAACTTTGTAAAAGTCTCAGGTCTAGTTTTGGTCCCGATTCTGACGCCCCCTTCTCCCTTTGTTGTCTGTCCTTGCCACGGGACTGGAGCCGGGTTTGGAGTTTGATAAGAGACTTGGTAAAGGTTTCATGTCTTGTTCCGGATCCGGGTCCACGTCTACCCTGCCTTTGATTTCCACACTGGTTGATTACCCTTTTTACCTTGTTTTCTTCGCCCCTAACGGACTGCATTTATTGCATTAATTACAGCCTCCTCACACGTGCGAAATGATTTTAAAACCTTAATCAAGGTTAATTGGCTCATTATCTTTGTTACCTAAGTTGTTTTAGCGAACCAGAGCCAGGATAACTTCGAGAGGAGCATGATTTGATTGCAGAGGTGTGTTGGTGAGCAGATTTTAATCCGGTTTCAGCCTTTCTTGTTAGCACTTCGAGGTAGGGTCTTTTCTCTCTCTTTTCCTATTTGTGCTTTGTCGTTTTGTTTTCATGTTCTTGCTTTTTGTGTTCTTGCGTGTTCACGAGATCTTTTCCTATGAGTCTTCGCTTGTTTCTTTGTGTCTTTTTGGTTTCATTTTTGTCCCTTCTATTTTCCATTTTGCTTTTTCTATTTTTTCATTTGTTTCTTTTTTTGTTCTGCTGTCGCTTTCGTGGCAGGTCTGTTCTACCGTGCCCTAGTTTCTAACTAGGGTTTCATTTAATGGGGTCCTTTGGGCTTTAAATGTTTGAAAATATATTTAGAAACCCCTCTAGTCTTATTTCTGTGTTGGTTCAGTGATTTCCATGTTGGGTTTTTGATGCCCTAATTATCTGAGTTGACGCGTCATGCAAACTATGGTTTGCTCGACGACCTTTACAAATATCCAGCCCTAGAGTTAAATTTTGTCTTTATTCGGTTAAAGGGTGAGGTTAAGCTCCTTTATTTGAGATTCCCATTATAATCCCATGTGACTCAGGTCCTTAAGCTCATGTGACCACCACTTCAAGAAATTGCTTCGTTTTGAGTAGTAAACTGGCGGAAGCGAACTCATCCCGCAAATGTTTGCATTAGGGTTCATTCCCAAAATGATCCTGCTTCTGATTACTGTTGATTTTGGTCTTCACACTTTCCCTTTAGCGGAAGCGGAACCAGAGTGGAGGTCAAACTTGAAACTATTGATTGGTTCCGGGTTCGGTTTCCATTTGGATCCTGGTTTCGGTCTCGTCCTGGTTTCGGTCCCGATAATGCTTTGTGTTAAAATGGTTTCCTATTCCTTATTATTCTGTGACTCCGCTTCCGATGAATATAAAATTAGACTAAGTATGAAAGTTTTTTTGAGGAAGTAGAGGATAGTATTAGATGATGTATTGATTTTCATGCTTTTGTTCATCTAATACAGGGTTTTATTGCAGAAATAAGAGATGTTAGGAGCATCAGAAGAGGCTTCTCAAAGGAGCCAACCTGCAAAAAGTTCAAGGCAAGGAGCTAGGACTAAGAAGATCAAATTGGAACAGATCCCATATACTCTAAGGTATAAGTATCAAAGTCCGACCATCACAACTATTAAGGTGGACTCAAATTGGGCCGATATTACAGATACAAACTTGGGCCCCTTCAACTATGAAGAGTTGTATGAAGATGCATTTAGTGAAGATGTCATAGGAAGAACTCAGAGAATTGTTCAATCTAGTTTGGCACATGTTTCCCTCTTTCCCTTATCTCTCCAATGCCCAGAATTGATACTCACTGCAGCTGGAGCCTACAATCTTGCCACCAGACAATGTGTGGACCTGCAGGGAAACATTATCATTGACCTTACACCACAAATGATAAGGTTTATGTTCAATACACTTGCTCCATAGAACCCCAGGCAGCTCAATGAGGCTAAAGCCCTGCAACTCTATAGCAAACAAAAGGAGACTAGCAGGACTCACATAAACAAGCACTGGATGAGGGTTGAAAAGAAGTCCCTAGCCAAGCTTCCTGACTAGCCTAAAAGGGAAGATTTCTACAAAGAGATTGGAGATATAATAATGATGCTCTCTAGAGTGTTTGGGAAGAGAGATGCCTCCTAGTTCAAGGAATGGATGTTCCCATTCATTCATACTATCCTAGATGGAAGGCAACAATTTTATTGGCCTATGATTGTGTCAGAGTGCATACATAACCAAATCCTCAGAGTGAGAAGAAACCAAGAGTTTTTTTATGACCTCTTATATGATATATACAACACCCAGAAGGGGCATCTTTCTTGGATTGAATGCAGTGGGCGTATTGGGAGAAGCCCAAGGATAGAAAAGGGTGTGGGATCACTATGATCAACTCACCTTATAGACTTCTGAGTGACACTACTGAAGGGTTAATAATGTATTTCTATATGTTATCTTTAACTGGCTCACAAGAGATGCAGGCTACAGATTGAGCAGGGATGTTGTGCCCTTTATTGTAGAGTGGGGACCTTGGTATATCCAATACCCTAGATTTACTTATTTTAGGCTGGCTGGTTTGGATGACCAACCTCATCTACTCCCTAGGTGTTGCAGCAACAAGATTGTTTTGATGGAGTTTATTTATCAAGCTATAACAGTCAATCTGAAATTTTCCAATAAGCATAAGACTGGCTGCCACAAATTCACCATGAAGTTGGGTGAGTATAGTTGTGCACACAATGTGGCAGCTAAGGCAATTTGTGATGAGTTAATCCACTTGAAGTTGGGTTTGTACACTTCTAGGAAACATTTTGATCCCAAATATAAGATGCAGGCCTTACTGCCTACTATTTTTGATAAACACTTCAATCTGCTAGAAGACTTTTGGATGGATCTGCAAGATGACTATGATTTGAGGAGAAGAAACTATGAAAGATTGCCTATCCCACTCATGGCTGAGTATGGGATAAAGGAGGAAATTCCCGAGACATTGTCAAATGATGGGGTAAATTTGAATCCCCAATATGATGCTGAAAATGTAGGCACCAAGGACTTAGTCTAGTAGATTGGAATGCAATGGAGTCCATTGATGTAAAATAGATAGCAAGGCCCGTATTGGATAGGAGCATCCAATGGGTTGTCATGAGAATGACAGAGCGAGAGGCTCAGACCTCCAAGAAGAGAAAGGCTGCAGGCACCACTCAAGGGTATAAAAGGACAAAAAGAAGAATGGCTCCTAAGGAGCCCTTAGAGTTTTTCCCTCCCAATTCTGGAGAGGAGATTGGAATCCCTGCTCAGGATTTTCCTGAAGCACATGGAGAAGAGGCCACAATAGAGCCTGGTGCCTCAACAACTGCTCAAGGAAAAACATCAACTCAGCCAAGTGGAGAGATGCCTACAGGAACCCTTCATAAAGAAGTTGAATCCTTGAAGGAGGATCCTGAAATAGAGATTCATGACATTGAGACAGATTCTGAGGCTACTCCATCTAACAAGGAGACTCATGTGGTTGCATCCCTTGATGTAATTAAGGATGTTAGAACTGAGCATGTTTTGATAGAAGAAGATCAATGGAAATTGTTTGAGGATGCTAAGAGAGAAGTAGATGCCAAGGCACAAGTAGAGGTATTGGCTAAATAGAAGGAGATTGATGCTAAGGCACAATTTGATGTATTGATTAAGCAACAAGAATTGGAGGCTAAAGCCAAGGATGATGAATTGGCTAAGAACCAACAACAAAAGAAGTAGGAACTCAAAACTAAGGAGGAGAGAGATAAATTGTTCATGTTGCAGAAGATCCATGATCTTGAGGAGGATAAAGCTAGACAAAGGAGAGAAAAAGAAGCCCTTAATGCTAAATTCAAGGCTGTTGAGGAGGTCCATAAAAGGAAGGAAGAGGAAGAATGCCTACAAAGAGAAAAGGAGGCTAAAGAACTTGCTCTGCATGAATAGAAGTCTAAAGAGGCATGGGGCAAGGTCAGGGAGCTTGAGAAATAGAGAGACCAAATGTATGAGGAGAAGAGGTTAGAAGAAGAACGTCTAAAAAAGGGGTTGGAAGCTAAAAGGTTGCAAGAGCAAAAGATAAAGAAGAGGCTGAGATACTTGCACAAGAAGATGCACAAAGAGAACAACAAAATGTGCAAGAGGTTGATTCTCAACCTAGAAACACCATATTGCAACCTTTATCTTCTGCCACTGCTGCATCTTCTTCAACACAAGTAGTCACCACTCCTGCTGCTCCTACATGGTTAAAACTTGATCTTGAGAAAAATAAGATAGGTTAGCCTCAACCTCTCAAGTGGGATGAGATGATGAAGGAGATAGAGAAGGAAAGACCCAAGAAGAAGGTCAGAGTTCTTCATTCCACCAAGCTCATGGATGCAACATAAATTGTTGTTGAATGTGCAATTCCAGTGGTGGATAAGGATAGATAATACATGCAAATAACTGATTACCAATTGGGAACTGTCAATTTGGGGAGACCTACAAGGAACCAACAGATGGAGCTCATTGATATTGTAGCTTCCTCCACCAAGTCCAGAATGATCAAAGATAAGCGGAAAAAGGATGAACTTAAAGCTCAATTGGATTAGTTGCACAAATTCTTGAAGGATGTCTCCACTCTGGTTTCTCAACAAGCTGCTGCTACAGAGACCCCAATCCTACTAAGGAAGAAAGAAGCTGATGAATTAGTATAGATGAGTAAGGTGGGGATGCTTGATAGGTGGATTGATAGGCTTAATCAAGAGGTTGGTTTAGTGTTGGTTGATGGTTTCAAAGTTCATGAAGGAGCACTTGAGTTGGCAGAGGAAATGAATCAACAAGTTGAAGTCCTAGAAAAACAAGATGAAGAATATAGAGAACATGTTAAGAAACTAAAGGACATAAGAAAGGTGCCAAAGTCAACTCTCCTAGAACAATCAATCCTTGAGGAAGATAATGCAAATTTTATTGAGAAGACATTGAGCATAATCTGGTTCATATCCAAATTCATCTATGACCATAAGAATGAAGTTCAAGAAGCTAGTAGAGATTTGAATGAAAAAATTGATGAAGTGGAGGCAGTGGTTGTTATTTTGATCAATGTGGACATCCCGGTCAAAGAAGGTCTTCCTTTGGATAATTTGAAGGAGAAGTGGAGCAACAGATTTGAGGAAGTAATGCAAAAAGAAGATGATGGAGAAGACTTGTTGTTGGATAGACTCATGGATATAAAAGATGAGGTGAAAGCTGCTAGGAGGGAATTAGTTAAATTGAAAGATATGCAAGAATTCACCTCGATAGAGTTGAAGAGGATTAAATTTGAGGATAATTGGGTAGATGGACCTGATCTAGACATTCTTCAACAAGTATTCTCCAGTTATGATGAACATCTCCTTGACCAAGCAACACAGGAGTGAGTTGGCAGCAAAACATTCTCTTCTTGACATACAACATCCTCTTCTCTCCTATTTTGTAGGGCTTTAACATGAGTTGAGCTCAAAGCTCTAAGCCGCCAGTTCTATCTTCCTCCTTGGGTGTTAGATTTTGCACAACAAAGCAATCAACCTTTGAACTGAAGATCAACATGTCTACTTTATTCATGCAGTTCTGGTTCCTTGATTTGTGGATCTGGGTTTTTGATTGATAGAAACTTATGCATGGCTCGCGTATATGTACTTTTGGGCTCTATTTTGTAAAGGTCGACTGATTGAAAAAAGATGAGCCACCTGATATGATAGTAGATAGGAATTGTAGTCTTAGGATTTCATAATTTTTAGCAAGATACTTTGAAAGTTCTTTTGAACTTGGATACTTTTTACAACTTTACACAGTTTACATGTTATTGTCAAGTTTGGATCTCTTTGATTAGGTCAATGAATCATAATCAATCCATATGCCAGTGAGTTGTTGTGCCTAATTTTTTTCTATTTGATGCAAGTCAATAGGGGAAACCAGATTTTAAGATTATTTCATTAAATTATCTGTGAATGGAATTGCTTTTATGTCTATTTGATCTAGTTTTAGCAACGAGTGAGTGATCTGTTTCAAATCTTAAAGTGAAGTTTTAGTGAATGGTTGTGATTGTTGAATTAGCACTATGAATGTATGTAGTGGTATAGATTATTCTATGAATTGCATCATGTTATGGTTTTGGTTGGATAAAGAAACACACGTTAAGGTGCATGTCTAGGTATTAAGAAGTTTTATTCATATTTTGCTGTTCTGAAGCCCTAATTTATCTTTTTCCATTTATTTACCCCCCCGCCAATGTAGGTTAGTTGATTTGATGCAGTTTGTGTTCCTTATTACCAACAAAGTTCCCTTGAATATTATAGTTACATTGGCCATTGAGTAACATCAACACAGTTGAGAACCAACTACCAGTACCTTGGGAGTTAGATTACTTTATGTTATCTTTCTTTTTCAGGAGAAATAGGATAGAGATATTTTGTTTAATGTTGTGTTGTTTTGACCATCAACAAATCTGGTGCTAGAAGGAGGGCCTACGAAACAAACTAGCTCGAATTGGGTCACTCTCACCAGATAGGTATGAAAGAGTTCTTAGATCTTCTCAAAATTCTGAACCATTGGTGGAACTCCAAACTCCTGTCAGGTACAGACCCCAAGCTTGTAGGGTTTTGATCCCACCATTGTCACTACCACTTACTCCACTTGGCTTTCCACCAAATCCACCCATTCCACCACTGGCTCAACTAGTCCCACCACAACCCATGGATTTATTTGTGAATAACCTCTCTCCACTAGGGACTATCCCTGGGGGTATACATGATCTGCCCAAGAATCCTGAGAGATTCTATCCCAAATATATGCATGGAGAATCAAGGAGTGTTGAAGAGCACATATAGGCATTTAAGGATGCCTGTACTCGAGCTCAAGTATCTCACCATGATCTTTTGTGTAGGTTATTCCCCATACTCTTTGGGTGACATGGCATACAATTGGTATTTAAATCTGTCCTAGGGGTCTATTCTGAGTTGGACAGACTTAGAAAATGCCTTTATTAATCAGTTTCGAGTATATGTAGACCCTACCATTTTGTATCACCAATTTTCTACCATAAGAAAAGAACCCCATGAAGCATTGCCATTGTTCAACACAAGATTCCAAAGAATGTACCAAAGGCTACAAGATCCTTACTTGGTTGCTGAGAATATTGCTATTTTGGCATATTTAAGGGTTGTGGGTCCTTTGATTGGCTTGTTCTTGTAGAGGACTTATGATGCCACAAAAATTGATTCTTTGTCTAATGTTTATCACCTAGCCATCAAATTGCAACAACATATAAGCTTACAATCGGGGAGTTTATGAGGAGTTCTTCCTCCCATAGGATATCAAATGCCTAATCCAACTCATCTATTCAATATGGTCCCATGAATGTCTTATTCCCAGTACGGACCCATGTCTGAGTTACAAACCTCACCCCCCTACCATTCTTCACTAATGGTGCTCAAGACTCCTCTCAACAATCACAAAACTACCAGAATCAAGCTGGAGGGTCAAATCTTGTTAATCAGCCATCTGTTGTGAAGACTGCTGAAAGTGACCAAATTGTTCAATTGACTAATGAAATGGAAACTCTTAAGAAGACTCTATCTCAGATGTCTAATGGTATGGCCCAACTTAGACACAACCCACCTCAGAACCAAAACTAGAATTACCAGAATCAGGGAGGGTATTCTAATCAGGGTGGTTAATCCAACCAGAATTATAACACCAATCAGAATAAGAGGAGCTCCCAAAGCCAAAATTCCCCTAACCAAAATTACCAAAATCAGAATGGGGGATACAACCAAAGGTCTAACAACAATAGACAATGGAATACTGGACCAAATAATGGGGGAGTTTCCCATAATTATCAGGCGGGTGACGAAAATCCACACACTGCAAATGTGGCAGATCTTGATTTTATGACGAATTGGTGTAGGCTGCACGACACTACAACTCATTCTGAGGTGAACTGCTCAAAAATGGAGAAGATGGTTAAAATAACACAGGTTGATGCTCCATTACAAGGTGCTCCCAACAAGTCTGGTGGATCCACAGATATCGCCATGGCTTATGACATCTTTGATGAAGAACTTCCATTCTCCAGTCAGGAAGAGAATGAACCAGTGGAAGACGCAAAAAATGCCCAGGCTTTCCAAACCAAGGGAGGCCATTTCCTCAGAAATCAGAATAAGGTCCCATTTACTACATCTTCCCCTCCTAACAACATGGTCCCACCAAATCAGAAAGTAGATAACAACCCACCTCCACCAAAGGGGCCATCTGAATTCCAAAATAAATAACCCACCTACTTTTCCTAAGTACTGGGTAAAGAATGATTCAAAGTTTGATTTCATTGCAAAGATGCAGAAGCAAAAGACTTCATTGTCATTCTTTGACATTATGAAGTGGTTCCTTGTCCAATGGGAGATTGTGTTGAGGGCCCTGGAGGAAGCAGGTGACTCCAACAAACGAGATGAATGCAACCCTTTACAAAGGTAAGACGGGCACCCCACCTTTCCTTTTAAGTTTAAGAATTTTTGGAAAGAATCTGCACAACTGTCTATTAGATTCCGGTACGTCAGGTAACATCATGCCCTTCTCAATTTTTAGGAATTGAGGTTTAGTTCCACTTCAGACTAACAAAAAGGTCATTCAGTTGGATAAAACTAAAATCAATGTGGTAGGAGAACTAAAAAATATTCATGTACAGGTTGGATCTGATCCAAGGATCCAAAATTACATGGATATCTAAGTGGTTGATATCCTAGAAACATATGGTATGATTTTAAGCAGAGACCTAATGAAAAGCATTGGGGAATATCTTTCCTTGGACTTCTCACATATGTGGCTGCCTTGGAAAGGGATAGCAACACAGATCAGAATTGAGAGTGAGCCTAGGCTCAAACATATGATTGCTGAATATGATTCTCCCAACGAAATAGCTTACTTTGAAACTGAGATAGGATTTTACAAGAGGGAGGAGATCATGAATTTCTCCATCCTCAATCCTGATGATCCACTACCTTTAGAACAGATTGACCCAATGACCACAGTCAACCAACAAGTTCTAATCAAAAAGTTGCAACAAGATAGGTTGGTATTGGGAGAAGAGGCTGATTTGTGGAGTTTGTTGCTTCCTAATTGGTGTAGGATTCATTATCAAAATAATTTTGAGTTGACATGCCAACCCTGTGTAGATATCTTAAACCATGTCTGTGAGGCTGAGCAAACTTGTGAATGCCAACCCCAAGCACTCACCAAATTTTTTTCATTTGACGCTAAGGATGCTACCATCCTTACGAGAACCGGTCTCACTCAAGAGGAAGATCCTTTCCAACTTGAGAAAAATCAGGTTCTATGCTTTGAATTCCAAAGAGAGACTGAGGAATCTCAGTCTTTGTCTGTTACACCTACCTTAGATACCCTTCCAATGCCTAAGGCATTGATGAAAAATGTACTAAATTGTGATTTGATCCAAGAAAAGGTTCAGGAAGTAGTTCTTGAACAGGTTTTGAATATAGGAGAATCTTCTCACAGACCTTTCCCACAACTACCTTTAAATCTTGATGGCCAACACTAGTCTGAGCTGCCACACGCTTCAAGCAAGCCATCACATGTAATCCCAAAGAAGGAAGAAATCCTAGCTCTGGATCAACTATGGAGTCTTAAATTTGATGGCTTTAAGTCCAAATTAGGAAGTGGAGCAGGAATTGAATTAACCAACTCGAAAGGGAAGACGTACTTTGCATCTCACAGGTTGTAGTTTGGCTGCACAAACAACATGGCATAATATGAAGCACTTGCTTGGGGACTGATGTTTTCTCATCAAAAGAAAGTCACATCTCTCATGGTTATGGGAGATTCTGAAGTGATTATCAAGCAAGTTCACAACCAATATACTTGTTACAACAAAAGATTGGTTGTATACAAAATTAGAGTTTGGAATCTGATTGCGGATTTTGATGCTTTTGGAATCACTTTGATTCCTAGGGAAGACAATCAGATTGCATATGCCCTTGTCGTCACTGCTAGCACTTTGGAGCCTATGTAGGACTCTAAGTTGAAAATATTTTCAGTTGAACTAGTTTCGATCCCAACCGTCCTGGATTATGTCCAAAAATTTTAGGTCTTCGATGATGACCAACATATACTTTCCTTCTTGGCAAGTTCAGATGTCTTCAAAGGACAAATAATTGATGAATCAAAAAGAGACCAGGGAGATTGGGACCCTGAGACTTGTGACACAAAAGGGATACTGAATTTGAAAAGCAACAACATTCCCAAGGCTATGGTAGCTTTGGAAAGAATATTTGACTTTGACCCTTGGGCTCATGAAAGGGTGCCATCAGAAAGTGATGGAGGGAAGTACAAATCTCTTAATTTGGTTGATTCAGGTCCTAAAAGGAATGTCTATATAGGCAAAACCTGCACTAAGGAAATTAGAGGTAAAATAATTAAGTTGTTGAAAGAAGACATAGCAACAATTGCTTGGAGTTATGAGGTTTTAAAGATCTTTGACACTTTGGTGATCACGCATACCATACCTCTGAAGCCAGAAGCAAAGCCCTTTTGTCAAAAGCAGTGCCCGGTGAATGCTTTGATTGAGCCATTAATTTAGAAGAAAGTGCAAAAGCTATTGTCTGCAAGAATAATCTTCCCAGTACGACATTCCACCTGGGTTGCAAACTTGGTTCCAATGCGCAAGAAAAATGGTGAGATCAGATTGTGTGTTGATTTCAGGAACCTAAATAAAGCCTCAGAGAAGGATAATTATCCACTTCCTCCTCTTGATGAAGTATTACAAACTGTTAATGGATCCTAGATGATGTCATTCTTGGATGGCTATTCTGGGTATAATCAAGTGATTGTCAGTCATGAGGACATAATGAAAACTTCCTTCACTACCATGTGGGGGACATTTGCCTATCAAAGGATGTCATTTGGCCTTATCAACGTTGGAGCTACCTTTCCGTGTGCAATGGATGTGGCATTCAAAGATTTAATAGGTAAGTGTATCATTATTTATGTTGATGACTTAAGTACTATAAGAACAAAAAGGACCATGCTGCTCATTTATAAAAAGTCCTTAAAAGATGTATAAGCTATGGTGTGTCTTTGAATACAAAAAAATGTGTGTTTGGAGTTTCTGAAGGGAAACTTTTAGGCCATGTAATATTAGAAAAGGGGATATCCATAGACCCTGACAGAGTTGAAGCCATCTTAAAATTGACAATGCCAGGAAGCAAAAAGGAGATGAGATCTTTCTTCGGAAGGATCAATTTTGTGAGAAAATTTATAATAGGGTTTGTGGAAATTGTCAAACCTATTAACGAAATGATGAGAAAGGATGCAAAAATAGAATGGATTAACGAGGCTAAATCTACTTTCTCACAGATTAAACAATCAATATTTGAGGCACCAGTCTTGACCTGCCCAGATTATTTAAAGCCCTTATATATCTATTCTTTTGCATCTGATCATTCATGCGCAACTGTTTTAACACAACAAAGAGGCGAGGGAGATGAAAGGCCTATTGCTTTCATGAGATTCCAATTCAAAAATGCAGAAGTCAGGTACCTGCCCCTTGAAAAGCAGGCCTTCGCACTAGTACGAGTAGTAAAAAATTCCATGCACTACATCCTTCAGAGTCGGGTTATTGCCATAGTTCCTGATCCATCCGTCAAGTCTCTCCTTATATAGAGTGAATTGGGGGAGAGAAGAGGGAAATGGATGGATATTTTACAAGAGTTTGATCTAGAAATCTATCCAATGAAGCTCGTCTGAGGACAGGGTTTATCCAAGGCAATGGCGGATGTTGACAAGAGTATTACTTGCCAACAGTACATAGTGCAACCATTCACAAAGGATGCTTGGTACACTGATATGATCTTCTTCCTCCTTAATAATAGATTCCTAGAGGGAATGAATGCTACTCAAAGGAGAGCATTGAGGATGAAGAGTGCTCATTTCATACTGAAGGGAGGATCCTTATATAGAAGAAATTTTGAAGGGGTTTACCTGTGTTGTTTGGATCAACAAGAAGCAAAGCATGCTATTGCTAAGTTTTATGGTAGACACGACACGAGGCATGGATCTGTAGATTGCTTGGCACATCAGATTCTTAGATCAGGCTACTATTGGCCCCACATGTTCTAATATGCACACCAACATGTCAGGACATGTCACACATGCCAGACCTTTGCATCCAGAGAATGTAATCCAACGATGCCTTTACAACCGGTGTACGAGGTAAGACCATTCGCCCAATGGGCACTAGATTTCGTAGGGGTTGTTAATCCAAACTCTTTTGTAGGTCATAAGTTCATCTTGACAACAAATAACTACTGCATGCGCTGGATCGAGGCTCAACCCTACAAAAATAGCACCACAAATGTGGTCATCAGGTTTCTCAATGAAAGCATCATAACCAGGTTTGGAGTACCATTCGCCTTGGTATGTGACAATGGCCCTACTTTCTCTTTTTCTAAGTTCTTTCAATGGGCCAATGAACACAAAATTATTTTGAAGTATTCGTCTAATTACTACCCCCAGGGAAATGGAGTAGTTGAGTCTACCAACAAGAACCTGTTGGAAGTGATTAAAAAATTGCTAGAAAACAACCCTAGGGACTAGCATACCTTGCAGAGATTTTCTTTATGGGTAGATCGAACTCGTATTAAATCTTCCCTAGGAAATTGACCTTTTAAGTTAGTCTACGGCCAAGAGCCGGTCTTCCCAATACATTTGCAGATACCTATCCTCAGGTTTATGCAGGAATTTTATTCAAAGGATGATCAGATAGAGGCTAGACTAACTAGTCTACTAAACATGGAAGAACATAGAGACGATGCTTTACAACAGTTCTCTAAACATCAAGCTGTCATCAAACGTTGGTTTGACAAGAGGGCCAAAATAAAGGCCTTTAGGATATCAGATCTTGTGTTTCTATGGGATAAAGCTAAGGAGAAAAAGGGGGACCACCAGAAGTTTGACAGACTTTGGTTGGGTCTATATCAGATAGTTGAGATCCTAGGTGAGAATGCTTTTCGCTTGAGCACCTTAATAGGTGAACCTATTCCATTTCCTCTCAATGGTCAATTTCTCAAGCACTACTTTAGCCCATGAGGGTTTGATTTTCTGATTCATTGTATTATATGTAATTAGTTGTTCTTTTGTTTTGTTTTGTTTGTTTGTTTGTTCTTTTCCCTTTGTTTCTTTCTGTTGTTTCTAATTTTGTCTTGGTCTTTGGGGACCTTCATTTCTGTCCATTTTAAAATGAAGGGGTTGTTATTTAAAGTATGTTGTAGGCACTAGGAAGAGAAATTGATTTAGGTGTTTTAAGGTATATCTGTTGAAATATTTCGTTCTAAACCTGTGTCTTATGATTATTTTAACAATGGTTTGAAAAGTTATTAAGAATAAGGTATATTGTAAATAATCTCATGAACTATGACTGAAGTCTGTCACAAAATAGATAAAACATCTACCTATGTAAAGTGCTTATTTATCTCTAGGTGATTGTATCTCTGATTGAAGTGAAAAATATGATTCCCAAAATTGCCATAGCGTCCACTATAGTTCTCAACCCACATTTCAGATGAATCGTATTTGAGTATTGAGAAAAGTTAATAAATAATTCCTGTAAGTAAAGCCTATGAAAGAAAGAGAAAAGGGAACCATTGAAAGAAGGAAAACTCAATATCAAATGGGTGATTCAAGTATCTCTATCGGGGCTATGGATGCCTATCTGGCAGTAGAGCAGTGCTTTGAGAGAACTAGACGTATCTTCATCGGGGATATTAACGCCTCACTGGCAATAGAGCGATGCATAGGAATTCATTGCATGATAGTTAAAGGACTCAACCTATGTAGCTTGGATCTTAGGTGTAGTTGTTTAGGGGTGGATAAAGTTTTTATGAAGAAAGATGCACCATATATGCACACACTTAGATTCAAAGTAGTTCATGTTGATATTGTGGAACCCCGATCCTAAACCTGCACAAACAAAACAAACAAACATAGTATTAGATCAAATGCAAGTGAGAATCAAGATTCCCCATGAAATTCATTTACAATTCTCAAAATAGAAAATAAAATGAAGAACACAACAAGAAAGCAATGAAATCCTATTTAAGTATGCAAACTCTCAATCTCATGGGGGAGTTGGTGCCAATTTGATGTGGAAATTGGCCCTTTCCCAACTCCTATACAAGCTTGTGATGATTTGATGAAGGTTTATCCACTTGATGGTTGATTCAATTGAGGTCCATGATGAAAAATTTGCATAACCTAGCTAAGACCTTGATAAAATTGATGAAAATAGATATGCTTGAGGATGAAATTGAGTATAATAGACTTGCTCAAATTGTGGATGATCAAAATGAGGAGAGAAGGCTCTTATTTATAGAAAGACAAGATGGAATAATGCTCAAAATGAAGCAATGTGGGATCATTCAACATATGGGCAAAGGATGTGCACATTTTGATGAATGTGCCCATAAATGCAATTAGGTGGAATTTCAAAATAGTGAAATGACAAGTTTGAGGGGGATGAAAATGAATTAAATGCCACTTGGCTCAATGCACAAGGACATGTAAGAGGGAATGAATGTCTTGTTGGAAGGACAAAGTCCACTTGGAGGGATTTTCAAACTTGGAGGAATATTCCCCTAAAAATGCCAAGTTGAGAGAAAATAGGGATTTAATAAATTAATTAAATGTATTTTCATGTGCAAGTGGCAAAAGCTAGAGGATGGGACATGGATTAGAGTTAGCATTAATCAAGATTTTATTAATTAAGATGATGTTAGTTGATTTGACAATTTTGACTTAGATTTTAGGATTTAACTAAATCAAAGTTGAGAGAAAAATGATTTAGACTTAGTTAAATAAAGATTTTTATTTATTTAACTAAAGGGGATGATGTTAGATTAAATCAAATAAGGTTTAATTTATTTAATTTAATAAGATAAATTTAGAGATTTAATCAAATAAAATGAATTATTTAATTAAATAGAGATTAGAGGATTAATAACATTGATTTATTTAATTAATGAGAGAGAATGACTTAATTAGATAAATGCTTGTTTATTTAAGGGATGAAGAGTGATGACAAGCTAAAGAGAAGATTTAGGTTAAAATGATGTTAGTAATTAGGATCAAGTGTGTAGCGTTGATCAATACATTTTATGTGTCTATAGATATACATCTGAGATTCCAGCTCAACCTTACTCAATATATCTGATCCTTCTTAAGTTAGCATGATTCATAAACCAGAGGTTCTGGGTGACTAAATTCTTCAGTAACTTGAAAATGGGTAAACCATTTTCCAGCCGAGTCGCCATTTGTTATGCCTTGCATAACCACCCCATTTTGTTTTGGATCAAAATGGGCCCCCCTTGTTTTTGTTTTGTCCTTGGTGTTTTGTTTGGGTCTTAGGAGTTGTTTGTTTTTCTCCTAAGTTTTTGTTTCTTTTGGTCTAGCGGAAGCGGAGCTAGAATGGAAAATGGAATTAGAACTTTTGTAAAGTTACAAGTTCGAATTCAATCCCGGTCCCGGTCCCACCCTTCTTCCTTGTTCTTTTCGATGTCTTTTGTTTGGTCTTGCGCTCTTGGGTCTATTTCTCCCTTGAGTCGTTTCTTGTTTTCCTTGTGTTTTTTCTTTGCCCGAGCGGAAGCAGAACCAGAATTGAAAGTGAACTTGGAACTTTGTAAAATTTCCAAATTTGGTTTTCGTTTCGATCCCGCTCCCACTCGCTTGTTTTGTGTTGTTTTTGTTGGTGTTTGGGCCAGGTTTGGTTTTCCTTCTAGTCCCGCTTCCCATTGTTTCTTTGTCCTTGTCTCGGTTTTGTTCATTTTTCGGGAATGAAACTGTAATCGGAACTGAACTTGGAACTTTGTAAAAGTCCCATGTCAAGTTTTGGTCTCGATTTCGCCCCTGTCTCCCTTTGTTGTCTGTCCTTGCCACGGGACCATAACCAGTTTCAGAGTTTGATAAGAGACTTGGTAAAGGTTTCTCGTCTTGTTCTAGATCTGGGTCTGCGTTTGCCCTGCCTTTGATTTCCACACTAGTTGATTACCCCTTTTATATTGTTTGCTCCACCCTTGACTGTCCACATTTATTGCATTAATTGCAACCTCCTCACACGCGTGAAATTATTTTAAAACCTTAATCAAGGTTAACTAGCTCATTATCTTTGTTACCTAAGTTTTTTTAGCGAACCAGAGCCAGGATAACTTCGAGAGGAGCACAATTTGAATG
Source organism: Sequoia sempervirens (assembly GCA_007258455.2). NCBI lineage: Eukaryota > Viridiplantae > Streptophyta > Pinopsida > Cupressales > Cupressaceae > Sequoia > Sequoia sempervirens. The sequence goes on from VDFB02252616.1 coordinate 238,775,861, forward strand.
CGGAGGCGTGTTGGTGAGCAGATTTTTATCCGATTTCAGCCTTTCTTGTTGGCATTTCGAGGTAGGGTCTTTTCTCTCTCTTTTCATGTTTGTCCTTTGTCGTTTTGTTTTCATGTTCTTGCTCGTCGTGTTCTTGGGCATTCATGGGATCTTTTCCTGTGAGTCTTCATTTGTTTCTTTGTGTCTTTTTGGTTTCATTTTTATCCATTCTATTTTATGTTTTTCTTTTTTTGTTTTTCGTTTGTTTCTTTTTCCGTTCTATTGTTGCTTTCGTTGTAGGTCCGTTATGTCGGGCCCTAGTTTCTAACTAGGGTTTTGTTTGATGGGGTCCTCTAGGATTTAAATGTTTGAAAATATGCTTAGAAACCCCTCTAATCTTATTTTCGTGTTGGTTCAATGACTTCCATGTTGGGTTTTTGATGCCCTAATTATCTGAGTCGACGTGTCGTGCAAACTAGGGTTTGCTCGATGACCTTTACAACTATCCAACCCAAGAGTTAAATTTGGTCTTTATTTGGTTAAAGGGTGAGGTTAAGCCCCTTTATTTGAGATTCCAATTATTATGCCATGTGACTTAGGTCCTTAAGCGCATGTGACCACCTCTTCAAGAAATTGCTTCATTTTGAGTAGTAAGTTGGCGGAAGCGGACTCAGGAGTGAACTTGTCCCGTAAGTGTTTGCATTGGGGTTCATTCCCAAAATAATCTCACTTCCGATTACTGTTGATTTTGGTCTTCACACTTTCCCTTTAGCGGAAGCAGAACCAGAGTGGAGCTCAAACTTGGAACTATTGATTGGTTCCGGGTTTGGTTTCCATTCCGATTTTGATTTCGGTCTCATCCTGGTTTTGGTCCCAATCCCGTTTTGTGTTAAAATGGTTTCCTATTCTTTATTCTTTTTTGACTCTGCTTCCGATGAATATAAAATTAGACTAAGTATGAAATTTTTCTTGAGGAAGTAGAGGATGGTATTATATGATGTATTGATTTTCATGATTTTGTTCATCTAATACAGGGTTTTATTGCAAAAATAAGAGATGTCAGGAGCATCAGAAGAGGCTTCTCAAAGGATCCAACCTACAAAAAGTTCAAGCGAAGGAGCTAGGCCTAAGAAGATCAAGGTGGAACAACTCCCATATACTCTGAGGTATAACCATAAAAGTCCGACCATCACAACTAGTAAGGTGGAATCAGATTGGGCTAATATTACAGATACAAACTTGGGCCCCTTCAACTATGAAGAGTTGTATGAAGAGACATTTAGTGAAGATGTCACAGGAAGAACTCAGAGAATTGTTCAATCTAGTTTGGCACATGTTGCCCTCTTTTCCATATCTATCCAATGCCTAGAATTGATACTCACTATAGTTGGAGCCTACAATCCTACCACCAAACAATGTGTGGACCTCTAGGGAAACATTATCATTGACCTTACACCACAAATGATAAGTTTTATGTTCAATACACCTACTCCAGAGAACCCTAGACAACTCAATGAGGCTGAAGCCCTGCAACTCTATAGCAAACAAAAGGAGACTAGCAGGACTCACATAAACAACCACTAGATGAGGGTTGAAAAGAAGTCCCTAGCCAAGCTTCCTGACTAGCCTAAAATGGCATATATCTACAAAGAGATTGGAGATATAATAATGATGCTCTCTAGTGTGTCTGGGAAGAGAGATGCCTCCTAGTTCAAGGAATGGATGTTTCCATTCATTCAGACTATCCTACATGGTAGGAAACAATTTGATTGGCCTATGATTGTGTCAGAGTGCATACATAACTAAATGCTTAGAGTGAGAGAAACCAAGAGTTTCTTTATGACCTCTTATGTGATATATGCAGCAGCCAGAAGGGGCATCTTTCTTAGATTGAATGCAGTGGGCCTATTGGGAGAAGCCCAAGGTTAGAAAAGGTTGTGGGATCACTATGATAAACTCACCTTACAGAATTTTGAGTCACACTACAAAAGGGTTAATGATGCATTTCTATATGTTATCATTAACCGGGTCATAGGAGATGCAGGCTATAGATTGAGCAGGGATGCTATGGCCTTTATTGCAGAGTGGGAACATTGGTATATCCAATACCCCAAATTTACTTATTTCAGGCTAGTTGGTTTTGATGGCCACCCTCATCTACTCCCTAGGTGCTGCAGTAACAGGATTGTCTTGATGGAGTTTATTTATCAAGCTATAGCAGTCAATCTCAAATTTTCCAATAAGCATAAGTTTAGCTGCCACAAATTCACCATGAAGTTGGGTGAGTATAGCTGTGCACACAATGTGGCAACTAAGATAATTTGTGATGAGTTAATCCACTTGAAGTTGGGTTTGTACACTTCTAGGAAACATTTTGATCCCAAACATAAGATTCGGGTCTTACTGCCTAATGTTTTTGATAAACACTTCAATTTGCTAGAAGACTTTTGGATGGATCTGCAAGATGACTATGATTTGAGGAGAAGAAAATATGAAAGATTTCCTACCCAACTCATGGTTGAGTATGGGATAAAGGAGGACATTCCTAAGACATTGTCAGATGACGGGGTAACTTTGGATCCCCAATATGATGCTGAAAATGTAGGCACCAACGACTTAGATCCAGTAGATTGGAATGCAGAGGAATCCATTGATATAAAAAAGATTGCAAGGCTAGTATTTGATAGGAGCATCCAATGGGTTGTCATAAGAATCAAGGAGCCAAAGGCTTAGACCTCCAAGAAGAGAAAGGCTTTAGGCACCACTCAAGGGTATAAAAGGAAAAACAAAATAATGGATCCTAAGGAGCCCTTAGAGTTTTTCCCTCCCAATTATGGAGAGGAGATTGAAATCCCTTCTTAGGATCTTCTTGAAGCACATGGAGAAGAGGCCACAACAGAACTTGGTGCCTCAACAACTGCTCAAGGAAACAAATCAACTCACCCTCTTATCACATAGCAGCCAAGTGGAGAGATGCCTATGGGAACCCCTCACAAAGAAGCTGAATCCTTGAAGGGGAAGGAGCCTGAAATAGAGATTCATGACAATTAGACAAATTTTGAGGCTACCCCATCTGACAAGGAGAATCATGTGGTTGCATCCCTTGATGTAACTAAGGATGCAAGAACTGAGCATGCTTTGACATAAGAAGATCAATGGAAATTGTTTGAGGATGCAAAGAGAGAAGCAGATGCCAAGGCACAAGCAGAGGCATTGGCTAAACAAAAGGAGATTGATGCTAAGGAACAATCTGATGTACTGATTAAGCAACAAGAATTGGAGGCTAAAGCCAAGGTAGATGAATTGGCTAAGCAAGAACAACAAAAGGAGAAAGAACTCAAAACTAAGGAGGAGAGAGATAAATTGGCCATGCTGCAGAAGATCCATGATCTTGAGGAGGATAAAGCTAGACAAAGGAGAGAAAAAGAATCTCTTTAGGCTAAATTCAAGGCTATTGAGGAGGCCCACAAAAGGAAGGAAGAGGAAGAACACCTACAAAGAGAAAAGGAGGCTAAAGAAATTTATTTGCATGAACATAAGTCTAAAGAGGTATGGGACAAGGTCAAGGAGCTTGAGAAACAGAGAGACCAAATGTATGAGGAGAAGAGGTTGGAAGAAGAACGTTTGAAAAAGGAGTTGGAAGCTAAAAGGTTGCAAGAGAAAAAGCATAAAGAAGAGGCTGAGAGACTTGCACAAGAAGATACACAAAGAGAACAACAAAATTTGCAAGAGGTTGATTCTCAACCTAGAAACACCATATTGCAACCTTTATCTTTTGCCACTGCGGCCTCTTCTTCAACACAAGTAGTCACCACTCTTGCTGCTCCTACATGGTTAAAACTTGATCTTGAGAAAAAGAAGATAGTTCAACCTCAACCTCTCAAGTGGGATGAGATGATGAAGGAGATACAGAAGGGAAGACCCAAGAAGAAGGCCAGATTTATTCATTCCACCAAGCTCACGGATGCAGGAGAAATTGTTGTTGAATGTGCAATACCAGTGGTGGATAGGGACATAAAAGACATGCAAATAACTGATTACCAATTGGGCACTGTGAATTATGGGAGACCTACAAGGAACCAATAGATGAACCTCATTGATATTGTAGCTTCCTCCACCAAATCCAGAATGATCAAAGATAAGAAAAACAATGATGAACTTAAAGCTCAATTGGATCAGTTGCACAAATTCTTGAAGGATGTCTCCAGTCCGGTTTCTCAACAAGATGCTGCTCCAGAGACCCCAATCCTACTAAGCAAGAAAATTTTTTATGACTTAGTATAGATGGGGAGTAAGGTGGGTATTCTTGATAGGTGTATTGATAGGCTTAATCAAGAGTTTGGTCAAGTGTCTGCTGATGGTTTCAAAGTTCATGAAGGAGAACTTGATTTGGCAGAGGAAATGAATCAACATGTTGAAGTCCTGGAAAAACAAGATGGAGAATATAGAGAACATGTTAAGAAACTAAAGGACATAAGCAAGGTTTGCAAGTCAACTCTCCTAGAACAATCTATCCTTGAGGAATACAATGCAGATTTTATTGAGAAGACATTGAGCATAATCTGGTTCAGATCTAAATTCATCTATGAGCATGAGAATGAAGTTCAAGAAGCTAGTAAAGATTTGAATGAACAAATTGATGAATTGGAGTTAGTGGTTGCTATTTTACTCAATGTGGACATCCCAGTCAAAGAAGGTCTTCCTTTGGATAAGTTGAAGGAGAAGTAGAGTAACAGATTTGAGGAAGTAATGCAGAAAGAAGATGATGGAGAAGACTTGTTGTTGGATAGACTCATGGAGATAAAAGATGAGGTGAAAGATGCTAGGAGGGAATTAATCAAATTGAAAGATATGCAAGAATTCAACTCGACAGAGTTGAAGAGGTTTAAATTTGAGGATAATTGGGTAGATGGACCTGATCTAGACATTCTTCAACAAGTACTCTCTAGTTATGATGAGTATTTGCTTGACCAAGAAACATAGGAGTGAGCTGGCAGCAAAAAATTCTCTTCTTGACATACAACATCCTCTTCTCTCCTATTTTGTAGGGTTTTAACATGAGTTGAACTCAAAGCTCTCATCCGCTAGTTCTATCTTCCTCCTTGGGTGTCAGATTTTACACTACAAAGCAAGCAAGCTTTGAACTGAAGATCAACCAATCTACTTTCTTCATGCAGTTCCTGTTCCTTGATTTTTGGATCTGGGTTTTTGATTGATAGAAACTTATGCATGGGTCGCCTATATGTACTTTTGGGCTCTGTTTTGTAAAGGTTGGTTGATTGAAAAAAGATGAGCCACTTGATATGATAATAGATAGGAATTGTAGTCTTAGGATTTCATAAGCTTTAGCAAGATACTTTGGAAGTTCTGTTGAACTTGGATACTTTTTACAGCTTTACACAGTTTACATGTTATTGTCAAGTTTGGATCTCTTTGATAAGGTTAATGTATCATAATCAATTTGTATGCTAGTGAGTTGTGCCTAAATGTTTTCTATTTGATGCAAGTCAATAGGGGAAACTGGATTTTATGATTATTTCATTAAATTATCTTTGAATGGAATTGATTTTATGTCTATTTGATCTGGTTTTAGCAACAAGTGAGTGATCTGTTTCAAATCTTAAAGTGAAGTTTTAGTGAATGGTTGTGATTGTTGAATTAGCACTATGAATGTATGCAGTGGTGTAGATTATTCTATGAATTGCATCATGTTATGGTTTTGGTTGGATAAAGAAACACATGTTGTTAAGGTGCATGTCTAGATATTAAGAAGTTTTATTCATATTTTGTTGTCTTGAAGTCTTGAATTATATTTTTCCATTTATTTACACCCCCCAACATAGGTTAGTTGATATGATGCAGTTTGTGTTCCTTATTACCAACAAAGGCCCCTTGAATATTATAGTTACATTGGCCATTGAGTAACATCAACACAGTTGATAACCAACTACCAGGACCTTGGGAGTTAGATTGCTTTATGTTATCTTTATTTTTCAGGAGAAATAGGGTAGAGATATTATGTTTAATGTTGTTGTGATGTTTTGACCATCAACAATTCCATTATCCTTGAACAACCAAGAAAAATAATTAACTTTCAGCTAGCCTTTGGGTTGCCAAATCTTGGACCAATCCACAATTGAACAAAAAGTGGGGTAGGTTCAGTAAGAAGAAAACCATAGCTAGATTTAACTTTATAGACACCAAGGCTTCCATGACCTCATGCTATTTCATATTCTACTATGTTACCTGCGAGGAATCATTCAGTTACAATTTTATTGATAATTGTATATATTTTTGAAGGGATTGGAATTGGCCACTCATGCAATTTCTTAAAATGCTTAAATCTATAGTTTTGGAGTTTCTAGGTGTTGAAGTAACATTGAATCTTGATCTACCACTGCTTTCCCTAGCTATTTTCAAAGGTTGTAGTTTTAAAAATTCTACAATAATAGGAGGATACTAATCATAAGAATTAGACCAAAAGCAAGCCTTATCCCCTTTTCCAACTTTCTAGAGTAACCCATCTTTCACCACCTAGGAGCCAAGTCTCAGGGCCTGTGACATAAGGGAGCTACTACCAGACAAAGGGAGATGATTCACTTTATTCAAGTTTTCCAGCTCCAAATATTTACTAGTAAGAACTCTACTAAAAAGAGAGGTGGGATGATAAATCCACCTCTAGTATAGTTTTCTAGCCAAAGCTTTGTTGTTTAATTCACATTTTCTTAGAAACTAACAAGAGCCCACTTTCATAAGATAATCATAATGCGATGAGAGACTCCCCTGGTGGGGTGGGGTACGTTCAAAATTCTGCAAGGGCAGAAAATGTTGGTTCGCCTCTTGGTGGTAATGGCGGTAGGTCGAATGTTGTTTTCGGTGATGGCGAGGAGTTGTCAGCCTGCAATGGCGCTATGGGCTTCAATGGTGGGTCCTCTTTTTTGTCATTTGTTCTAGATTCTTTTGGCTTGGATGGTGGACATCTCAAACTTGGTGTGGGGGCCTTTCCTCACAATGTGAGTCGGTCCTCTTCCCCTTGTCCGGAGAATCCTGGAAAAGGTGTTGATGCTGAAGGACATAAGCATGTGGAGGTATTTTCAAATGGTCCTAGTTGGTCTAGTATTTTAGGTGCTAAGCCTAAAGGAAAGAGCTTATTGGTTCTGGTTAGCTTTCAAGCGAATCTGGTTACTGGGGAATAATCGGTGTTAGTTCTTGACTGTATTATTGATAATAGGTTGGTTTCGATGGACCTTACCTTGGTTGGGAAGTTTATGGGGCCTCGACCTAATGTGGAGCTGGTGCATAACCTTGCTTCTAAGAGGTGGAGAACGAAAGGACAAGTGGAAGTGGTAGCAATGGTGAAAGTTTTTCTCTCTTTCACTTTCACCTGTAATGAGGATATGGTCGTTGTTCTCACTGGAGGACCGTGGTTAATCGGTAAGTCATCCTTGGTTCTAAAAAAGTGGGAGTCAGGTTTTAATCCCAACTCTTGATCTTTTTCTTCGGCCCCTATTTGGGTGAGGTTACCAGCTTTACCTTTGGATTTTTGGGATGAGCAAGTGTTTTTTGGTATTACTAACATGTTTGGTAAGCTTCTGTGTATTTATCAAATGATGGCTTCAAGGAAGAGATTAGTTTATGCCAGGTTTTTTGTTATTGTTGACCAATCTATTGATTTGGCTGAAAGGGTGACTATTAACTCAAAGTTGGGTGGTTGGATCCAATCGACTGAATATGAATCTATCCCATTTGCTTGTTTCCATTGTAAAAAGGTTGGTCATTGGGCCAAGAAATTCCCATCAAAGGTTAAGCCTATCCCTCCCCAACAATGTATAGAATGGAGAGAAACAAAATGCTGAGGTTGGGGATGAGTCTTCGAAGCCTTAGGAGTTTCTGAAGGAATTGGATTCTTCTGGTAAGGAGGAGGGTGTTTTGAATGTTGTTGATGCAGGGGTCATGGCCCCTAATGATCTTCAGAGTCTTGAAAGGGTTTTTTAGGAGGTTGAAGAAGAGGAAGTGGTTGCTGGTGATGAGGATCCTGTTTTGGGGTCTAAAGGTGATGCCATGGAGGATTTTGGACCTTCATTCTGGGGAGGCTGAAGTAAAGGTTAAAGATCCGTCTCTGTTGGCTTCTTCCCCTAGTAAGGGGGAGAAGGGTGGTTTGGATGTGAGTCTACAGGACCCTTCAGGGGCTCTTTCAAATTTTTTGCTCACCTCTTTTGTCAACGAATGAGGGTTAATTTTCTCGCAATAGGCGAAGGACCCTCCTTTTTCTCTGATTAAAACCAAAAATAGGAAGAATAATTCATCTCCTCAAGGGATGGCTACGAGAATCATTCTAAGGCTAATTGTGGGTTTGAACCAAGGGAAGAGGTAGACCCACTTCAATGTAGAGTAGGGAGAAAGAAAGCAAAGTGGACATTGTGGGTGGCTCCCAGAAAACCCTTTTTGAGATGTGTCCCAAGGGTGCATCTTAGACCCCTTAACGAAGATCCTTTCTTGGAACATGCGAGGGTTAAATCATCCTCACAAATAGGATCTCCTTGTGAATTTAGCGAGGGATCTTAAACTTGATGTGATATTGATTCAAGAAACGAAAATGCTTGTGGATAGGTTGGAAGGTATTAAGAAGAGACTCTTTAAGGAATGTGTTCTTCATGGTTTTGATGTGGATGGGGCTTCTGGGGGTGTGACTAATTTTTAGAATATGAAAGTTGTGGTTGGCAAGGCTATTTATGGGGTTCCTAATCACATTGCCACTTCTTTTCATCACTCTTTTTGTGATTTTTCTTGGGTTGCTTCTAATATTTATGCACCTAATGTTAGAAGTGATCGTAAGAATTTTTTGGGGAATCTGTGTTCCTTTAGGGCTATGTTTCCTTCTGATAATTAAATGGTTATGGGGGACTTCAACACTCCTTTGAGATCTGATGATAAAATGGGAGGCTCTTAGATTGATGATGAAAGTAGGTTTGACTTAATGACTTTTGTTAATGACAATGCTCTGTTTGATGTGGATCTACATGGTGCTTCTTATACTTGGTCAAATCGACAGATGGGTGATGCTTTAATCCAAGTTAAATTGGACAGGGCCCTTCTCTCTCATGAGTGGTTGGATTATTTTTCTTGCTCCCTTTCTGCTTTGACTAGGCTGGGATCAAACCATTATCCTATCTCCTTATCGGTGGATGTGGCGGGTCGAAGGCGTTCTTTTCCTTTTCCTTTTGAAAAAAATATGGACATCTCATCCATATTTTAAATCTAAGCTTGCTAAGTGGTGGGATATTCAGGTGGATGGATCGATGATGTATAGGGTGGCGAAGAAGTTGGTGGCTATTAAGTCCAATGTGAAATTATGGAATAAAGCCTCCTTTGGTCATATATTCCATGAGAAGGCTAGCATCAAGGTGGATCTTGATCATGTGCAATAGAGTATCCAAGCTAGGGGTTATGATGTTGCCTTGGCTAATGAGGAAAGTGTGTTGTTGTCCCATCTTCATAATATTGTTGCCAAGGAGGAAGAATTTTGGAAACAAACATCTCAGGTAGTGTGGTTGAATTGTGGTGAGAGGAATACCAAATTATTTCACCTTACCACACTTAAGCAAAGGGTTTCCAACCGAATCAAGTGTATCCATGTGGATGGAAGGGTGATAGAGAATGAGAATGTTATTAGGCGGGAGGCCATCTCTTTCTTTTCTAATCTCATGTACGATCATTTTTCTCTGTCTTTGGTTGATCAAGATCTGTTATTGGAGGTTATCCCTAGTCTGGTGACCAAGGATCTCAATCGTATGCTTTGTTGTATCCCTTCGGTGGAGGAAGTTAGGAGTGCGGTCTTTTCCTTTGTTGGTGATAAGGCCCCTGGGTCTGACGGGTTTCCCATGTTCTTCTTTCAAGAATTTTGGTCGATTATCTCTAAGGATGTTGTGGATGTGACAAAAGAGTTTTTGGGTAGTCAGAATTTGCTTAAAGAATTAAACTCTACTTTTTTGGTGTTGATTTTGAAGACTCCTGGGGCATCGAATTTTAATGAGTTTAGGCCTATCAGTTTATGTAATTCTATTTGCAAGATCTTTTCTAAGGTGCTTGTTGTGAGGTTGTAGAGGGTTCTGCCTCAGATCATCTCTCCCAATCAGAGTGGCTTTGTTGTGGGAAGAAAAATCCTCGACCCCATCATCACTGTGCATGAGAACATCCATTCTCTAATGGTTAATAAAAATCCTGGCTTCTTGCTTAAATTGGATTTGGTGAAAGCCTATGATAGAGTTAATTGTTCTTTCCTATTTAAAATTCTCCATGCTTTTGGCTTCTTAGAGACCTTTGTTCAGCTAGTTAGGAGCCTCACATCCACTATGTCCTTCTCTGTGCTTGTGAATGGCTCTCCTTCTGATTTCTTCAAAAGTTCCAGGGGGTGCAGCAGGGGGACCCAATTTCTCCCTTTCTTTTTATTATTCTTGCTGAGACTCTGGGTAGATCATTGCAACGTAAGCTTTCTGTGGGTGCCTTGAAAGGTTTGAGACCTTCTTCTTCGTCTCCCCCTTGTGGGCACCAATAGTTTGTTGATGAAACCTTGATTCTTGGTGAAGCTTCTGTTGCAGAAGCCAGAGCTATTAAGGTGACCCTTCATAATTGTGAGGCGGCTTCAAGCCAATTGGTGAGCTTCCCTAAAAGCACGATCCTCTTCCTTAACACTCCTGAAAGAAGGGCGCAGAGAATTGTTGGTATTCTTCAATTTTTGATGGGATCTCTTCCTTCTTCCTACCTTGGGTTTCCACTTGGAGCTAATTCACCTCATGATTCCTTCTGGAATGGTCTGATTTACAAGTTCAATGCAAAGCTGGTTGGTTGGAAAGGAGTGTTGCTTAGTTAGGCTGGTAAGTTGGTACTAATCAAATCTACTTTAAAGAATTTTCCTGTATATGCTCTTAGTCTCTTTCAAATGCCTCGTAAGTTTTGGGAGAAAATTGAATGTATCCAAAGGAAGTTTCTTTGGTCAGGAGTGGAGGTTAAGAGATTGAGTTTAGTCTCTTGGGAGGAGGTGTTCCATTCTAAAAGTCAAGGGGGTTTGGGTCTGCGTAGGATTAAGCCTTTTAATTCGGCTCTTGTGGCCAAGCAGCTATGACATTTCCTTTGTGGTGAGAAGGAGTGGGGATAAATTTTGGCCTCTAAATATCTTCCTCAGGTGGACAAACTGCGGGAGTTTCTAAATAAGGACTTCTCTCCTCCTTTGGGTTCTTTCTTTTGGAATTCGGTGTCTAAAGCTAGAGGGGTGATCTCTGCTAGTTTATTTTGGGTGGTTGGGGATGGCTAGGATATTATTTTTTTGGATGAATGGTGGTTTGGGCATTTTCCTCTGCATGAATCTCATTGGGTGAATCCCTGGAGGGACTTGTGTATTCATGAATATGGGAGGCATGTGGCAGATTACATTGTCAATGGGAAATAGAGGAAGATTCATGAGGTGTTCCTTGAGCTGGTGGACCTATTTAATGAGTTTTCAAGAATTCACATCCCTGTTTCTCATCGTAGGGATAAGGTGATTTGGAATAGACTCCCGAGTGGAGCCGTCTCAATGGCCTCTATGTTTAAGTCCTATAATGATATAGTGGGCCCTAGGCCGCCCTGGGGCTTAGTTTGGTTTTTGCAGCTCATCCCCAAGATTAACATGTTTCTTTGGTTGCTGGTGCAGGACAAGATTCTTACTATTAACAATTTATGGAAAAGGGGGTTCTCTATGCCAAATAGATGTTACCTTTGTGTGATGGATATGGAGGATAGTTCACATTTATTTATTGGTTGTGGCTATGCTCATGAAGTTTGGTCCCTTTTTCTTAGGCTTTGGCATGTGGAGTGGATTTTTCCTACCTCTGTCTAGGATTTGTGGCTCCAATGGAAGGCTACTTCATCCATTCCTTCTTTGAAGATTCTTTGGTCTCTCATTTTTTCGCATATTCTCTGGGGGTTATGGAAGGAGAGAAACAATAGGATTTTTAGAGATACTTCTCTCTCTCCTCTCTCCCTTTTCTTCAAAACTTTCTCTTCTATTAAGGAGAATTTGATGTTGGTGGTGGATAAGATTGATATTCTTGGAAGAGTGCAGGTTTCGGGTTATGATGCTGAGGTTGCTAGAAATGGGAAACTTTCCTTTGACAATGCCAAGCCCCTGAGGAAGGCTAATCTTGTGAGGGATGGGGTGGCTTGGTTTCCCCCTCCTCCAGGATGGTTCAACTAAAGGTAATCCGGGTCCTGTTGGTTGTGGGGGAGTGTTTAGAGATCATAATGGTAGGTTTGTTTCAGCAGTGGCACTCCCTTTGGAAATCCAAACAAACCACCTTGCTGAAGCAATGACCACCTATCATAGAATCAAGATGGCTAGGGATTTGAGGATCTCTAAACTTTGGATTGAAGGTGATTCGTTAAACATAGTGAATTGCCTTAAGAAAATGTCTCCTCCATCATGGTCTATTAACAACTTTATATTTGATGCCATTTCTTTATGTGATGAATTTAGATTTCTCATACCCATAGGGAGGTGAATGTAGTAGCTGATTGGTTGGCTAATTATGGTGTGTCATTGGCTAGATCGTGGGGGGAGGATGACGTCCTTCCTATTGATTTAAGGAGCCTTATTATTAATGAGATGCATTAATTTTTTATTTTTTCCCACCTCCTTGATCTTGGGTTTGCGTGGGTATCATGAAGTTTGCTGCTTGATGGGACTTCTCGCACAACTGGCGATCATTGGAAATTGTTGCCTCTTGCAGCTGAGTTGTCTAAGTGTCTTGTTCATTTTATCCTTTCAGACTACTCTCGATTGCCTCACACACTTTTTGGGTGGTTTTTTGGCTATTTCCCTTGCTTTGCTCTGGTTGTGCTTTTTTTCTATAAGTAACTCAATGATGGGTGGGGATAGGTGTCGCACGAAGCCTTTGTCTTGCGAAGAAACAAGAACTAACGCCAGAGTTTGGGAAATTCTACAGAGTTGTGGTGTTACTCCATACATGGAGAGACTGATGTCTCTGGAAGAGGGTATTTTGAATTACAGTAAAAACCCCAGGAATCCTTATATGAATGAAGGTTTAATGCTACTTATGGTGGAGTTTATTAAGGCTAACTGCATTTTTAGGACCCCTCGGTCCCCTATTTCTAAGAAGAAGGGGAAAGGAAGTGGGAAATGTAGGATTGAGGAGATTCAGGAGTCCGAAGGTACAAATATTGAAGAAGATTCAGAGGGCTGGTTTGATGGCTATGATACTGATCTAGATTATACTCCTTCGACGGGTGTTGTTAAGCCCTCATCCTCCAAAGCTTCGTGTGCTAAATGTAAATTGAAGGTTCTTGAGGGTGCTATTGAGGGTTTTGTTGGTAAGAAGCCTAAGGTCTGTGCTAAGGAGGAGGACGTTAATCTTAAGGAGGTGGCATGTAATATTCAAGGTGAGAACTCGGGTATTGGTGGGTCCCCTGTGGCTGGTAAGAGTAATTCGATGGTCAATCTTGATGACTCTGTTGGGGGCTTGCTTCTAAGGAGTGGGGGAAGGCCAAGCTTTTTTATGATGATATGCCAGTTGAGGATCCTCTGATTGGTTCGCATCAGGGTAGGGGCATGCTTTGGGGAGTGATGGATTTTTCTCAGGCGTCGGGCCTTGTCAAAGAAGGGGAAAATATCTCTTTTAATCTGCTTATGTGGCTTGTTTAAGAAATTTAGGATCTTCATAACAAGCATGATACTATTTCCATATGCAATATCTCTACTCTTCATAGTCTTAAGGAGCAGGAGTCTATTTAGGGGCTTTCCAGATCCTTGAATAGTAATGTGGGATGTATGGTGGAGGAGCTTGTTGCTCTGAAGAATGACCTTAGTCCGAGAGTGGTGGTGCTGGAAAGAAAAAATAGGAAACTTAGAAGGGGCTTGGACACACTCATTAGTATCAGCAGGGATAAGTTGGAGGCCTTAGCAGAGGGTATGGTTTTCCTCAACTAGAAGGCTAAGGAGCTTACCAGGCAGGGACTATTTGATGATCTTGTGAACTTGGATCATGGGGAAGGTGTTGGGTTGGATGTGTATTTGACTGATTTGGTTGTTGGCCTAAGTGTTCGTAGAAGGAGAAAAACTAAGAAAGGTAAGAAGGATCCTGCTCGTGATGTTGAAGAAATCATGGATATGCATGATAGGTTGGCGGTCAAGGATTTGGAGGCTAGAAAAATGCTTAAAGATTTATTGTAATTGTTGTTTGGAGGCCTTTATGTTTTTTGTTTGTTTTGGACTACTGATGGTGTGTTGATGGTCTATTAATTAGTTGGTGTTTTTGTTGCTTTTGGGTGGGTAGTCATTTGTCTTATCTTTACTGCCAATTTCTTTTTTGTTCAGGGTTTCACGCACCCTTCAAAACATGTTTATCGTTAATAAAAAACAAGAGCCCACTTTCTCTCTTCCTTAGCTCCACTCAATAAAAATTTCCATCTTGTCCAACTCCTTCCAAATGATCTGAGGAGTAGCAAGGATAGAAAATTTATAAATTAATATGCATGGCCTGAACTATAGATTGCAAAAAAATTAAGTCTTTCTCCATAGCTTAACCATTTGTAGGACGAATAGTTAAGCTTATTTTGGATATGCTCCAAGAGGCTTCTTTAGAATCTCATCTGCAATTTTTTGAAATGTAGAGGGACTCCCAAGTACTCTAGTGGCAAAGAGGATTTCATGAATCTTGAAATTCTTAAAATTCTATTTTGATGCCACTGCTCTAGATTAAAGAACACCACTTTAGATTTCTAAGCATTGATGACATGGTTTTTTGCATCGAGATAGGTAATGAGAGTATCTCTAATCATTATTGCTTCCATGTAGGTGGAAAGCTCCACCAAGCCAATGTCGTCCATGAATTCGAAGTGAGATAGAACTCCACCACCAACGTTGATACCAATTAGTAGTCTCTCTTGTCTTCTCTGTAAGAAGAATCTTCACAAGCCTTCAATCAAAATTAGAAAAAAGGTACAGGGAACATAGATCTCCTTGGTGAAGACCATGGGTGGCACTAAAGGGTTGGGAAGGAAGACCGTTGATTAAGAAAAAGTAGGTCAGAGAACAAACACAACTCATGATCTATTCTATCCATAGGAGAATCCAAAAGAAGCCATCATTTGTGATAGAAATCTGCATTTGTATTTGTCTTAAACCTTAGAGATATCTAATTTAATAGACATCCCTCTATTGTTGGAAATATGCATTAAGTGAATTATCTTCTGAACTACAACAACACCATCCGAATTTTGTCTCCCTTCAACAAAACCACCTTGCTCAAGGGAAATAATTTTATGGAAAAGGGGTTTAAGTTGCTTCAATGGTTATTATTTTATAAATCACATTACATAAGTAATAGGCCTTGTAATTAGAAATAAGAAACTCCTTTATTTTTGGGATTAAGGCAATAAGAGTGTGATTCAATGCTTTAAGCATTCTATTATTTCTAAATGATTTCTTTATGACAACCATAACATATTCTATAAATCTTTCTAAAAAATGTAAAAAAAATCAATAGGGAAGTCATTAGGTTCAGGATATTTTCTATTACTACAACTTTCCTCACTTCCTCAATATCAATGGGATTCAAAAGGGAAAGATTATCATATTAGAGATTAGAATGGGAGTGGTAGTAATGACCTCTTTTTGTGACTCATCCTACACACTACTCTCCTTGAAAACATTGGCAAAGCAGCTCATGGAATAAGAATGCAGGTTAGAAATGGTGTTATAGGGTGCCCCTACTCATGTTGGAGGAATTCTAGCTTGTTCATTTGTCCTCCACCACAAGAATTTCTATGAAAAAATTAGTGTTTCTATAACCAATAGTAATTCAGATGTTCTTGCATGTAATTTTGAATAAACCTCCTCCTAGTTATCAATATCTTCAACAATTTTTCATAGGATATCATCCTCTTCTTTTAGCTAATTGTATTATGAATATTCTTGAATTGTTTTTGGATCTCATCCCATCTAGAAACCAAAGGGGATATTTGAGTCTGGAAGTCAAATCTATTATTTCATAATGAAGTTGCTTGTGAAATTTAAACATTGCAATCCCATATAATGAGTAAGCCTCTTTCCACCATTTAGGAATTTTTTGAAGTTCTTCTTGCAACCAAAAAATTTCAACTTTGAAAGGTCTATGATATGTATCAATTTTGATCCCACCCCCAAGAAGAATGGGATAACAGTCAGAGATAGGGTCTATTGACATTTCATTCCAAATGTTGACATTTTATGCCACCTTGTAAGACCCACCAAGAAAAACTGATCTAAGATATCCTATATAGTCCATCTTGCATGAATTACATATTGAAAAATCTCAAAAATGGTTGTGTAAAAAGTTTTAGACTTTCGGGCCTTCACTTGTCTTCATACCAACATGCCTTCTCTATCACTCCCGATCTTCCATCTTTTTTCACTCTTCTTTCCATCGCTTGCCTAAGTATTTTGAGTTTTAATCATTGTCTTGAGCCCTTAATGTTGGATGTTGTGGGTGTGTTGCTGATATGTGGTTGTCATTGATGTCAACACTATTAGCATCATTGTATTGAAGGTTGTATATGTCGAGGATATTGAGAAAATTGTGAAAGGAAGAGTTATAGAGTTGCCTGTTTCCAGTGGAATTGTGAAGGTCATGAAGGTGTCCTATTTTGTACGTTTGAGATCAACTGTTGTGGAATAAAGGGTTTATTTTTTAGAGTATCTAGATCATTTACCAGAAGTTTCAAAGGTCTGTGTGAAGATTTGATCGTGTTGTGGTCTGACAATATTTCTATGGTCTTTTTCATCATTCCTAAGTGAAGATTGTGTGATTATGGTAATCTCAGTTGTTGTGGATGCTTCTCTGTTAGTTCCTGGTGTTATTGGATGCTTCTAGAGCATTCTCCATCATTCTTGTATGTCCACATTGATCGGTGTGCTCGTGGTTGAAGATTTTTCTTGTGCATGTTCGGGTTTTCATGTTCCTAGCCGACATGATGGTAGTAACGTGTTGTGGATCCTTGAAAATTAAAATTTGAATGTTTTGCGCACTTGTGAGTATTGTTTTGGGTGACATCATTATATTGGCTGACGGTGTTTAGATCCACATTGAAAATTTAATTGTAAATTTGGGGCAACATTGTAAATATGTTTTATTTTTCTGGCCGACTAAGTTGATGTAATCTCTTGTTGCAGATATATAAGAGCGATTGTTTCATTGGTGTAAAGTGTACTCGGTGTGCTCCCATGTGTGTATGTGCAAATATCATTCGATTGCAGAGCAGAGTGTGAAGAAGACTGAGCGAAGTGTGAAGAAGTATGAGCAAAGAGTGAAGAAGGTTTTTCTGTGCTTAATTGGAACTGTAATCAGGCTTGTGCAGAAGCTATTTTCTTAGTTCACAATTTGGATGGTTTTAATCCAAACCTTTCTTTGGACAGTGAGTCCTCTTTTGTATTTGAGCAGTGAGCTCTAGGCAGTGTACCTGAATGTATGTGCATTCCCCTTTATTATTTTCATTGTACTTTTAACAGGGTATAATATTGTGGACTGACCTCCACTGTGGTTTTTCCCCTAACAAGGTTTCCACATAAAAAATCTTGGTGTTCTCTGTCTCTCTGATGTGTTAATTGTTTATGGTTAATTGCTTATTCATCATATCTAAGATTAAGTTAAGTTTGAAAAGGTTATTATTTTGTGACAACTAATTCACCCCCCACCTCTTAGTTGTCTATCCTTGTTTTTCCAACAATTGGTATCAGAGCAGGTTCCTCTGAAGAAGTCTAAAAGCTTGAGGTGATCCGAGATGGCATCATACAAGAAGGAAAATCCTAGATTTGATGGAACTGACTACTCACTGTGGAAAGTCGGGATGGAATGTCACCTAAGGTGTATTGGTGAAGCTTATTGGAAGATTACAAAAGATCCATATGTTATTCCTTAGAATGGTCCCTGCACTGCTGATGAGATCAAAGATGCTGAAAATAATATCAGGGCTATTGAAGCTTTGGTGAGTGCTCTGACAGATTCAAAGATGGAAAATATGATAGGTCTGAAGACAACTCATGAGATTTGGACAAAGCTATAAATTTTGTATGAAGGATATGCAGTGGGGAAGATGGCTAAGCTACAAAGTTTGAAACGAAAGTATGAGAATTTGAAGATGGGTGAAGATGAAAATATCACTTCTTTTATGCAAAGAGTAAATGAAATAGTGATGGGTATTAGATGTGTCGGTGGTTCCCTAGATGAGGATGAAATTGTGGCTAAGATACTCATATTCTTTCCTCCCTCCTACAAAGTGAAGGCTCATGCTATTGAAGAGCTCAGATCAGTAACATAGATGACAAGAGATATGTTGGTTGGTAAGCTTGCTGCTTTTGAATTAAGTGAATTTGGTGAATCTGTTCCGAAGACTGAATTTGCATTCAAGGCTACTGTATCCAGAAGTAACAAGCAAATATATAATCCCGAAGAGTGTTCAAGAAAGATATCCAAGTATGATGAAGAATTGAAATAGCTTGAAGATAAATAAGGAGAGGTAGAAGAATTGGAAGCATTGATTGTAAAGAAAGAAGGCAAAGGAAAAGGTAAGTATTAAGGTGTATTGCCTATTAAATGTTTTTCTTGCAGTAAAATAGGTCATTTTGCATGAAGATGTCCTGAAAGAGTTCCTAGATCTAAGCCTAACAAGTCTAGATTCCAAGAGAAATGTTACTTTGTTGAAGGAGTGACTAATGATGAGTCTGATAAAGATAATGGAAATGAAGATGAATGGGTTTTCATTGCTACAATTGAAAATAGTCTTGTTGCTACTGAATCTGCTAAAGATGAGAAAGCTCTTGCAGCCCAAGTTGAATAAAAGGATGAGTGGGTTATTGACAGTGGATGCTCACATCATATGACTGGTGATAAAAGAAAATTTGTAAGTCTAGAGAAGTATGATGGCGGGCTTGTAAGGTTTGGAGATAATAATGTTGGTGTGATTTGTGGCAGAGGCTCTATTTGTCTTGGTGGTAAGCATAACATTGATGATGTTCTTTTTGTTGAAGGCCTTAAGCATAATCTTTTGAGTGTTGGACAGATGGTGGACAAAGGCTATGATCTACAGTTCAAAGATGGGAGATGCAGGATACGTGGAAGTTCTGGCAATATGATTGCTACAGGTAAATAGACAAAAGGTAATATTTTTCACCTAACTACTGCTAGTGAGAGTTGTTTAATTGCTCAAGTAGATGAAAGTTGGTTGTGGCATATGAGGTTGTGTCATGTGAATTTTGATAACATTGTCAAGATAAGTTCCACTCAAGCAGTAAGAGATCTACCTAAGTTAGTAAAGCCTGCTAACACAATTTGTAAGAAGTGTTAGATGGGTAAACATACTAAAGTATCTTTTCGGAGCAAACAATTTCATTCAAATGATTTGCTGGAGTTGCTATATACCGATCTTTGTGTTCCCTCCAGAGTCAAAATTATTCATGGAGAAAGGTACTTTATGTTGATTATTGATGATTATTCTAGAATGATATGGGTTTCTTTCCTAAAAGAAAAATGTGAAGCACTGGAAAAGTTAAAAAAAATTCAAGGCTATGGAAGAGAATGAGAAAGGTCTGAAAATCAAATGCCTGAGGTCTGACAGAGGTGTTGAGTTCACCTCTAGGGAGTTCAACTCTTTTTGTGAAGAACATGGAATCATAAGACAGTTATCTGCTCCTCGAACCCCTCAATAGAATGGAGTTGCAGAGAGAAACAATAGAACAATTCTAAATGCTACCAAAACAATGATGATAGAAGGAAATGTGCCCCAGATCTATTGGAGTGAAGCTGTAAACACTGCTTTGTATACTTTGAATCAGGTAAATGTTAATGGTAATTCTGGTAAGACCCCCTTTTGAATTATGGTTTGGTTATAATCCTACTGTTAAATATTTCAAGATCTTTGGAAGCAAATGCTACATCAAGAGAGATGATGATATAGGAAATTTTGATGCAAGAAGCGATGAAGGAATCTTTCTAGGTTACTCTATTAGAAGCAAGGCCTACCGATGCTATAATAGAAGACTAGGGGAAATGGTTGACAGTGCAAATGTCAGATTTGATGAGAATTTTGCTAAATCATCTAGATATTATGGTTATGATTCATATGAAGACAATACAAGCCAAGGGAAGAATTCTCAGACACATAACCAACTTCAGATTATTCCATATGTTTTGGTAAAGCAACCTCAATTCATTCCAGTAAATCAAGTAAGTCAGGAAGCATAGACAAGTGAAAGTGTAGAAGAAAGATCAAAAGAACCAGAAGCTCGAGAAAGTCCTAAAGTTCCAAGGTATGTAAAGCTAAATCATTTTGAAAATCAAATTATAGGAGATAAGAGTAAAGGTGTGCAAACTAGAAGAAAGATTGCATAAGAGTATTGCATGATTTCAAAGATTGAACCTAAAGATGTCACTGAAGCCTGCCAAGATGAACGCTAGATGGAAGCTATGAAGGAAGAACTGACACAGATTGAAAAAAATTACACATGGACACTAGTTCCCAGACCCAAAGACAAAAATGTGATTGGTACTAAATGGGTGTTTTAGAACAAGCTGAATGAACAAGGTGAAGTGGTTCGGAATAAAGAAAGATTGGTATGTAAAGGGTATTCTCAAATGGAAGGTGTTGATTTTGAAGAAACTTTTGCCCCTATTGCTAGAATTGAAGCTGTTAGATTATTTCTTGCTTATGCTACATACAAGAACTATAAAGTCTATCAAATGGACGTGAAGTCAACTTTTCTGAATGGTGAGCTAGAAGAAGAAGTATATATTGAACAACCTGATGGATTTCAACTGACTGATAAGGAAGACATGGTTTTCTGTTTGAAGAAAGATTTGTATGGACTCAAGCAAGCCCCCAGAGCCTGGTATGCTAGATTAGACAAATACTTATTGAAGCTTGGATTCAATAAAGGTATTGTTGATAGCAATTTATACTTCAAGTTGGATCATGATAAAGAGTTAATTATAGAAGTCTTTGTTGATGACATCATTTTTGGAGGAGATGATGTAATCTATGTATGAAGTTTGTTGATGAGATGAAGGGTGAATTTGAGATGAGTATGATTGGAGAGATGAAGTTCTTTCTAGGATTGCATGTTACCCAGTTAGACAAGGGAATTTTCATATCTCAGTCCAAATATGTGAGAGAGCTACTGAATAAATTTGGGATGGAAGAATCAAAGCTTGTTGGTACTCCCATGGTAACTGGATGCAAACTAACATAATGATGATTCTCCTAAAACAAATCAAACTAGATATAGGTCAATGATTGGTGGATTGCTCTATTTGACCTAGACTAGACCAGACATTATGAATGTTGTATGTATGGTTGCTAGATTTCAGGCTGATCCAAAAGAATCACATGTGACTGTTGTTAAGAGAATCTTCAGATATCTGAAAGGAACAGTTGACTTTGGACTTTAGTATCCAAAGGTTGATGATCTCACTTTGAGTGCATAGACTAACGCGGATTGGGCTGGAGATGTAGATGAAAAGAAAAGAACTAGTGGTGGTGCTTTCTTCCTAGGGAAGAAGTTGGTGTCCTGGTTGAGCAAAAAGAAGAATTCCATTTCTCTATCTACTGCTGAAGTAGAATATATTGTTGCTGCCAATAAATGCACTCAAGTGATATGGATGAAATAGATGCTGAAAGATATTAGGGTGGTATATGAAGAACATATTGCCATATACTGTGATAATTCAAATGCAATAAATATTTTGAGGAATCCAGTACTACACTCTAAGACTAAACATATATCAATCAAGTTTCACTTCTTGAGGGAGAAAGTGAATGAGAAAGAAGTCAGATTGGACTATGTTCCTACCAAAGAACATATTGCATACATCTTGAATAAGTCATTTCTGAAGGATACTTTTGAGTATCTCAGAGGAATGCTAGGGGTAATTACCCCTCCTGATAAGAACTAAAATATGCATTTACTTGCATCAATCTATGAGCTTCATTTCTATATTTTGATATGGATTGATGTCTATGTGGCTGCTACTCAGGTAGAGTAGTTAGATGTGCAGATATGTGGTTCAAAGCGTGTCTATGGAAAGGTCATGGTTACCTTTTCCATTGATGTAAAAGGAGGAGAAGAGTAATGTGAAAAATCCTTTTGAGAATAGAAGCAGTTGAGAAGAGGAGTTAAAATCTAAGAAGTAAGTGTGTTGTGTTGATGGTATTTTTCACATCATGTGTTGCCATCGATGCCAAAGGGGGAGATTGTTGGATGTTGTGGGTGTGTTTGTGATATGTGGTTGTCATTGATGTCAACACTATTGGCATCATTGTATTGAAGGCAGTATATGTCGAGGATATTGAGAAAATTGTGAAAGGAAGAGTTATAGAGTTTCCTGTTGCCAGTGAATTGTGAAGGTAATGAAGATGTCCTATTCTATACATTGGAGATCCACTATTGTGGAATAAAGGGTTTATTTTTTAGAGTATCTAGATCATCTACTGGAAGTTTCAGAGGTCCGTGTGAAGATTTGATCGTGTTGTGGTCTGACAGTATTTCTGTGGTGTCTGTCAACGTTCCTGAGTGAAGATTTTGTGATTATGATAATCTTAGTTGTTGCGGATGCTTCTCTGTCAGTTCCTAGTGTTCTTGGATGCTTCTAGATCATTCTTTATCATTATTGTACATCCACATTGATCGGTGTGCTCGTGGTTGAAGATTTTTCTTGTGCATGTTCGGGTTTTCATGTTCCTGGCCGACATGATGGTGGTAACGTGTTGTGGATCCTTGAAAAGTAAAATTTGAATGTTTGGCATGCTCGTGAGTATTATTTTGGGTCGCATCATTGTATTGGCTGATGGTGTTTAGATCCACATTGAAAATTTAATTGTAAATTTGGGCCGCATTGTAAATATGTTTTATTTTTCTGGCTGACTAAGTTGTTGATGTAATCTCTTGTTGTGGATATATAAGAGTGATTGTTTCATCGGTGTAAAGTGTGCTCGGTGTTCTCCCATGTGTGTATGTGCAAATATCATTTGATTGCAGAGTAGAGTGGGAAGAAGACTGAGTGAACTGTGAAGAAGTTTGAGCAAAGAGTGAAGAAGGTTTTTCTGTGCTTAACTGGAACTATAATCAGGCTTGTGTAGAAGATATTTTCTTAGTTCACAATTTGGCTGGTTTTAATCCAAACCTTTCTTTGGACAGTGAGTCCTCTTTTGTATTTGAGCAGTGAGCTCTAAGAAATGTGCCTGAATGTATGTGCATTCCCCTTTATTATTTTCATTATACTTTTAACAAGGTATAATATTGTGGACTGACCTCCACCATGGTTTTTCCCCTAACAAGGTTTCAACGTAAAAAAATATTGGTGTTCTCTGTCTCTATGATGTGTTAATTATTTATGGTTAATTCCTTATTCATCATATCTGAGATTAAGTTAAGTAAAGTTTGAAACGGCTATTATTTTGTGACAACTGATTCACCCCCCCCTTCTCAGTTGTCTCTCCGTGTTTTTCCAACACTTAACTCTTATCGTTTCCCTTTCATAAGCCATAATTTATTCCCCCAATCATCGAAGTCCCAACGAAATCCTCAAAAATATGACTAAGTCGCGAATGTTCAGACTTCAGGGGCTAGCCTTCTTTACCTCTTACCATCTTTCCATCTTAAGTGTTAAGCTTTCATCCCGACCCCCGACCCCCAAAACATGTCAGCCTTTAGTGGTTGAGCATTCCTCCTATATTTTGTATTATCTTTATGATAAAACATAAGGTTTACTCTCGACCCTCGACCCCCGACATTTTCAACCTTCAATGATCAGGCTTTCTGTCTAACTTTTTCTTATCTTTAGAATAAGATATAAGGTTTCCTCCCAACCCCCGATCTTCAATGTCTTAACTTCAAAATTTAGGCATCAATCCTCCCACTTATTCCTTATGACATTTTGTGATAAGGCATAAGTCTTCTCTCTAACTCTCGACTCCTGACATTTCTCTTTCTTCTAGCCTTCCAATATCTTTTCCAACATTCAATTTTTTTGGCATTTTTCCTTCCCTTCCTCCACCAAATGTCAGGCCCAACACCTAACGCCCGATAGGTGGTCTTTCAAGGATCATGAATTCTTCATGTCATCTTGTGCAAAAATGTGTTTTATGGTATGAGGTATGCTCGATGCCAAATGGGGTTTCTGCTCTGACTTTTGGGATCATGGTGTTCTTCTCTGCAACCTTTCGATAAGCGTTCCTTTGCAATCCCGACGCTTGATCTCCAATGAGGATACCTTTTTTGGGGCTCCAAACCATTTAATTTTCAACGTAGTGGTTCTTTCGAGCCCAAAACTTTGACAATATTTTGGAATGGCATGTTTTCTAGCCAAAAATTCCATTAATGCTACAATGACTTTCCCAATTGCTTGATCTAATCTTTGAGGCTACAGTGATAATATTTAATGCATTTTTTGACTACTGCAAGTGGAAATAGAGGCATCCATGCTCATTTATTGCATGGAAACATCTTGTCTATTGTTGGGCATGCCTAGATCATTATTTTCATAGGGATCTGCAATCTCCATGCACAAACACGTGCAACAATCATGTGAAGGCTTGGTGGGTGTTGAGTGTTAATCACTCTTCTTGGCCATGTTATTTTGGGTTTATTTCATGTATAAAGAGCATTTCCATGCTCATTTTAAGGAGTTCTTCCCTAGTTTCTCTAGTAGACTTATGCATATTTTGCATTCTGCAACTGTAAATTAGCTTTTAGGCCTCCATTTTGATGAAAATTGATCATTTTACCTCTTCTTTCTTTGCATATATTGTAATGGAAAATTGTGTAAGTCATTTGGGATATTTTCATTAATGTGTTGTCTAAAGTAGAAAGAAATACATTTTTTTTTGTGTATCACCTCCCCTTTCCCTTTTTATACATTTCTTCTATCCCTTTTCCCCTATGAGTTGGTTAGAATAGGATAGTGGTAGGATTCCATGTGCTTGGTTGGACCAACACATATGCACTTTTTTCGAAAGAGGAATCTGACCTTCTCTGGAGACTTGAACTCAACTTGCAAGGTCTCACACCTTGAGTTCATTTCCATTGTGTCATTGGAATGTTGAGCCTTTGTTCATCAGGGTGTAATTTCATGTGACAACAATTTTTGGCACATCTAGTGGGACCATTTTAATGAGCTTTAATTTATTTTATTGAAGGATTTGGTGTGTCCCTCAACATCTTTCCTTTTAGGGCAATTTTGCAAAACACCATGGTGACTCTATGATAAAATCTACTAGTTCAAGCAGTCCAAGTTCTCCCCAGTAGCCATGCCAATAGTTTTTTGCATTCGTGATGGGACAAGTTTAATGAGCCTTAATTCATTCTACTAAGGAGTGGTGATGTTATTAGGTTGTAGTTATCGGACATCATTCAAAGCACCTGATGGCTCTACATTTTCATTTTTGGTAACTCTTTTGGTATGTTACCAAAATATCTATTTGGGAAAACCTCTGCTTTTGTTTTAAAATTATTGAAAAATTTCCTATCTTTTCTTGATGCTTAAAAATGTCAAACTATTATGGAAATCACATGTACACCCATCCATGTATCATGAAAATATCGACTTTGCACCTCCCTATCAATAATATCAGGCTAGAAATGCCACCACTTTTACTTCATAGAGCCTTGTTGTAGTGGGTTAACGATCTGTTTCAAATGCTTACCACCCACCCACCCCTACTCAATCTTCTTGGAAGCCAACATGTGCTCAAGTTCATCCCCAAGAGGCTCCTTATTTTTTAAATCAACCTTTTTACTCTCCTTGTCAACCCCAAAATGCCAATAGTGTGGAGATGAGTGAAATCAAAAGCATGTTGCAAGACCTCACTAGGTGGCTAGTTGCTATTAGGGAACAACAAGAATTATAATTACAATAGAAGGGGTTGGTGTAAGATTTGGTATAGAATAACACTACACCATGAAAGATTTTGCTTCCACCCAAGATCTAGGCACTTCATGAAAGCACAAGAGAGATCAATATGCAATGCTCAAGATTGCAATGGAATTGATTATCCAAGAATTATGTATATTTTATATATGAGACCACTTGGTTATATAGCTAAGGTGAGACAAAAGATTAAACAGGATTATGATAAGTGTCTTAATCCTATGACATGTGACAACTTATCACAACTACCTAGGACACATGTGCTATAATTCAAAAAATAAGATAAGATCTAATGACAACTAACACCTTATAGAAAGATTCCTTCCTAGGACCTAAGTAAACTTAACATGCAAATAATTTCCCTAAGTCCCCTATTAATGAATTAACTAGGTACAAGAATTTATTTACACCAACACCCCCCTTAAGTGCAACTTAGGGAGTAGTGGATTATTATGAAAATGACACAAAGATGGGTTCTTGCTACAAGGCCATGTTAGGTACCCATGTACAAATGCAATTGCAATCTCTCACAAATGGAGAAAAGGAGAAAACCCTATGGGATAAAACTCCACCCAAAATAGAGATGAAAAACAAAATTCTCTTACAAAAGAATGAGAAAGAAAAAAACTCCATTAGAGGAAAAATTCCCACTCATAAGAGAGAAGAAAAAGAGAGACCATGAAGCCCCCCCTCAATGTGAAGTCTCCTGCAATGATGGTCGAAGCTCAACATTGAATGCTGAAGATGATCTAAAAGCGTCAAACAACATTCCTCCCCTTGGGAAGAAACAAAACCAAGATGGTATGAAGGATGTCTTCCCATTCCTAAAAGGAAGATGAGAGAAGAATGATGATGTGTGATGTCCTTGAAGAATGCTCAAGTATCTCCATGTCGATGCCGAAATATTTCACACTCCCAACAGGTGTTCTAGGCCACATTGTTTAAGAAGACAATACAAAATGTCTTAGAAACGTTTGTAGAACATAATCCAAAGACAAGGATACCTCCTCTAAAGAAAAAGAAGCCTCCTCCAAATTTTTTCCAAAAGAATCCACACTCATGTCAACTTGCAAAGGATGATCATGTAGAGAATGAACAAGAGGGTCAAAGTGTTCCCTCACAACAACTGAAGAAAGATCATCTCCATCAAAGTGGAGATGAATGTCATCAATGATGTTTCCAAAATCTGAAGTGCGGGACTCATAAAATAAACCAACAATGTCTATCGAGTACTCATCCCAAGTGGTCATCTCTAGAA
The DNA here is from genome assembly GCA_007258455.2 of Sequoia sempervirens. Lineage (NCBI taxonomy): Eukaryota > Viridiplantae > Streptophyta > Pinopsida > Cupressales > Cupressaceae > Sequoia > Sequoia sempervirens. The sequence continues at coordinate 238,803,047 of VDFB02252616.1, forward strand.
GATGATGTATGTCCTACTGCACTAAATCACAAGGAACCAAAACTGTGGAAACACAAGTATCCTCAAGTACAATAGTATAAGAAGGAGATAGAATATCAACACATGTCACTCGATCCTTAGAAGATGAAACAATACCAAGATTCAAATGACCATATTGAATCTCCTCAAAGGTGTCCACACAAGATTCCTCAATGTGAACATCTATCAAATCATTAGGAGAAAAATGTGAGAAGGTGTAGACTCAAGATTGGTGATAAACCTCCCTGACTACAACAATATCTATGTTATGCAAATCCCAGATTATGATAAAATCTGGTGTGAACTCAACACTCTTGCTTGCTCCACCATGTGTGATTTGATAGATAGAAAGGATATTGGTTGACAATGAAGGCACACAAAGAACATCATTGAATGCTCCATGATCCATTTCAATGAATCCTTTCCCACAAACATGCATATATGTGTTGTTATCCATCAAGATGTGTGATGATGAACACATCTCAAATGAAGAGAACATACTCTCGGATGAAGCCATATGATGTGAGACTCCTGAATCAAGTATCCACCTCTTTGACTTAGAATCTGCAACTGCAACAAGTGCTTGCCCCTTATGTTTATTAGACTTTGATGAAGAATAAGAAGATGAACCCTTTGATGATGAAGACTCATTGATTTAATACTTCTTAAGAAGATGCTTCAACTCATCAATCTGTTTTGAATAACACTGATGTTCATTATGCCCTAATTTCTTACTGTGTGCAAGTGTTTTTTACTTCTAAATATGCAAAACAAACTACATGCAATGTAAAGAAACACAAGAACACTTCGATATAAGCCTAAGTTAAGCACAAATAAAAGAAAAGATGAAACAAAGAGTGATATACCTTTATATGTGCTGATCTCCTTGGTTGGCCCTTGATTGAAACTTGGTTGTGTGCTCCTTTGATGGCAATGTGATAAAAATGGATGCAAGGTGGGTATATGACAAAGTGAGCAAGATGGATGGAAGAGGATGAGTGCTAAGTATGAGATGAGCAAGTGTGTTAGAGCTTAATGATGGCTTGAAAATTTGAGAGTATAAGGGTGTTACAAATGCATAAGGTCCTTGAATGAATGAGAAGGGGGGTTATTTGTAGAAGAAATTGAATTCTCTAGAGAATTCAATGGTCAAGATTGAGCCACCATGGCCAAGATGGAGGGCTATGGTGAGTTGAGGACTCGCAAGCCCTCACATCTTGCCATGTGGAGGATGAAGTGTCCAAAGGACATGGTGAGATTTAAATTATACAAATGATGTGGAAGAAGGACAAGTACTTTGGGATGTGACTGATGTGACCTCTCAATGATCACATGGGGAAGAGGAGATTCCTTGGAGGAATAAAATGGAATTTAAAATTCTATGATTGGGGATATCTTAAGGATAAGACAAGGTTTCCAAAAAGGAAGCTGGGAAGTACCTTGGATAAGACAAGGTGCTTATAATAGAAGGTTCCTAACTCATGTGACTGATGTGACCTTTCAATGATCACATGAGGGAGAGAAGATTCCTAGGAGGTATAAAATGGAATTTAAAATTCACACGGGGAAGACAAAAAGGAATTAAAAATTCCTTGGGGAATGAGAGAGTTGGCCAAGATGTTGATTGGATTAGCTAATCAGTGATTAGAAGACAATTAATGGTTAATGAAGATTAGAAGCCAACTTGCAAAAGTTGGAGGATGTGACACATCTTGATCATGGATTAGACATGTGCACATCCCTAATGATGAGATTAAGAGGTGGATTAGGATTAAGAAAAAGTGATGGAGGATGTGACATGTGAGGAATTAAATAAATGTATTATTTATTTAATTCCTTTGAGTAAAAGGGGGATAAAGGGTAAGGTATTTAATTATTAACTAAATACCTTAGGGATTTGGAAGAATTAAGGGTGTTAATTAAATAATAGCAATATTACTTAATTAATGCAAATAAGGGAATGTTTAGACGAAAAGGGATAAATTTGGACAAATGGAAGTGTCCAAATTTGGATGTCTACATTTTTCCCCTCTTTGAGATGGTGTTACGAAGTAGTATCATTTCAAAGAATATTAAAACATAGAACCCAAAAAAAGATGGCTAGTTTGGGAAAGATGCCCTAGTCATCAAAGGATTGATTGGGAAGAAAGATGATGAGGGTGAAGATGAAAGTTATGGATTGAGGATCCCCCCTCAAGAGGACATGCGGGTTCAAGAGTATAGACACGTAAAATGTATTGATTGATATTGTGCACCTGATCCCGACTACTAACATCGTTTCATTCTGAATCATCCTTAAGTCTAACCATTTAATCAAATTCCCTTATTCGATTAAATTCATCAATATTCCTCTCTTAATTAAATAAATCATTTTATCTAATTAAGTCTCCCTCTTTTGTTAATTAAATCAATGAACTTGATCTAATTATCCCTATTTAATTAAATAATCAATTTTATTTGATTAAATCTCTAAATTCTATCTATTAAATGAAATAAATTAAAACCTTATTTAGTTTAATCTAACATCATCTCTTTTAATTAAATAAATCAAAATCTTTATTTAATTGATCTCTTATCACATTTTTCTCATTATTTGATTGAAATAAATCCACAATTCTAAGTTAAATAAGTCACATCATCTAATCTCCTATTAAATTAATTGACCCTTGATTAATTTAATTCTAATTCATGTCCCATCCTCTAGCTTTTCCCACTTGTACATGAAAGTAGATTTAATTGATTTATTAAATCTCTATTTTCCTCAACAAGGCATCTTTTGGAATATTCCTCCAAGTTTGAATTCAAAATTCTAAGTTGACATGTACATCCAACAAGGCATTTACTCCATCTTACATGTGCTTTTCCTTGAGCCAAGTGGCATTTATTGCATTTTCCCTTCCCTCTTACAAGTCATTTCAACAAATTTGAAATTCAAAAATTTGCATTTATTGGCACAATCCTCAAAACTTGCACATTCTCCATCCATTCATAGATTGACAAGTGGCATCTTGCCATTGGATGAGTGTTAGTCCCACATTGCTCAAATTTGGACATTCATCCATCTTGGCATTCTATAAATAAAGAGTTCATATCCTCATTTTATCATCCACAAATTATGCAAAGTTACCATGCTCAAATATCTATCAAATCTCATCCATTTCTATAGAATTATAGCTAGTTTTTTGTAGGTTTTTAGCTTGGAGCACTCTTCAACATCATCAAAGTGGATCGATTATCATCAACACATCAAGCTTGCATCATAGGGATTGGGAAAGGGCCAATTTTCACATCAAATTGGCACCAATTCCCCCATGGGATCATGTGTTTGCTAGTCTAATTAGGGCTGAATCTATATTTTGTTACTTTCATTATGTTCTTCATTGTTTTATTTCCTAATTTGAAGTTGGTGAATGGATTTCATGGGGAATCCTTGTTCTAACTTGTAATCTCTAACTTAATGTGTTTTTTCATATTATTTTGCAAGTACTAGGATTGGGGTTCACACATTTGACGCTAGGAGGGCAAAATCTCGTTTTCAATCACGTTTTTCCAAAAATTACGCATTTTTGTTTATGCACAGGAAAATTCCAACGCTGGAAGCTCAGCGTCGCTATTTTAGCACCGCTGGCTCTCCAGCGTCGCTGTATAGTGCCCCTGACAAATCAAACTTCGACGCTTTAGCCATCCCGCCTAATTTTTTTGAATTTAAATTTTAAACAACGACGCTGAACAAAAGTGCGATGCAATTGAGCCCACTGGCCTGGACACAAAGCGACGCTGACTCGTAAGCGGCGCTGTACAACACCGCTAAGAAATCAAACTGCGACACAGTCATGGGTTGCGCCGATGGCAAGGAGTACAAATTTGAAGTTTTGTTTTAGCACATGCTTTTTTGTCATATGATCAATTTATCTTCTATTTTATGCTTTTTGACCTCTGTGTTTTGCAGAATCTGACTGGTTTTCGTTCTTGTAGGTTGGATCAATTGAAAACAAAATAGGGAGAAACATGATGATGATATCTCACAAAATCAAAGTGTTTTTAAACACTTTAGTGTTTGCTCAACACTCTTAGGAAACTGTTATTTCTTTAGGTTTAGGACACTAATTTCGTTTGGGTTTTAAAAAGAATCTTTTCAAATTTTTTTTGCAAAGGGTTTAAAATGAACATTAGGACTACAACTTACTAGAGTTTGTTTTTTGGTTAACAATTGAACAAAACAACTCTCATTTGTCCTTTGGTGTTTTAAAAATAATTCATTATTGCTTTGTGGGATCTAAAATGAACATGTGCTATTTTGTTTTGTGAGGGCTTAATTGAACTAACTTCATTGAAAAGGACGTATGCGTTTCTCTCGCACTTTATAGTGATCTTGAGAATCAAAAGGCCTTTTTCATGATTTTAGGTTGAGATAAAGCAATCACCTCCACACTTCATTTTGGGTTTTAAAATAGAACAAACTCTTGTGCGAGTGTGAGTGGGGAATTATTGCGTACATTCTCTCTTTGTGGCAAACAAAGATTGATCAAGTTACGAATATTGTCTTTACTCGCTTTTGTTATCTTAGAGGGCCTGCCTTGGGGAAAAAGTACTCACCCAAGGGAACGACTCAACCAGTAACACTCTAAAGCCAAGAGTATTTCCAACTGAGATATAAATGTGGGTATTGGAGTAAACACCAATATCACACGGTTGATTCCGACAAGATGGATCCGAAAGGGGACTCTTGTTGTATGGGTCAATCTCCATGAACATAAAGTCCTAATTAAAACCCATGTTTTAGAATTGCCAAAATCCTTTGATCTATTTGTTAGTGCAAGAACGGTCGTTCTGAAGCCACCCACACTTTTACGGTCTTTAAGTAGAAATGGAAAGCATGCCATGGGATTTTCATGGGTGTTGATGCTTGGCTGCCCCGATTGACGTTAATGAGCCGTGCAGGGGAGCCAGTGAGATCAAGCATCTAACCATTCGCTAAAGATAAGCGTAGCTAGACTTGTCCAAGTGGGAATCCAACAAATATAGTCTTCCACATCCATAGGGTTGTAATTATTCTTGGTTACAAAATGCTTTGCTTGTTCGAAAACATCTTGGAAACAAACACTTAATATCATCATCCAAATTTCAAACCCTTTAGGAGACAAATACCATTGACCCAATTCAGTGTTATTGCTTGCCCTTGGGATTTATCCTTAGAGGTTTCTAAGCACTTGGATTATCTCTCAATTTGTCTACTAAAGTTAAACAATAGGTAACCTTTGCCTCGACTTCATCAAATTTCACATAACATACTTTGTGGGATTTGAAGAAATTAAGACATTGGACATCTAGCTTGGAAAACCTAATCAAAGAAAGTGTTTGTGGTAAAATAAAGTCACTAAGCAAAGAGAACAAAATTGACTCTCACATGTATTGAAACCTCATGATTTCCAAGAAGGTCAAGATCCCAAAACCAAAATCCTTGAGTCAAAGTTCAAGATTTAGAAATCACACTCAAAATATCATCAAGAAGTACAAAAGAAAGTGCAATCAAAAGCAATACATCAAGATAAGCAAAAATTTCACAAGGTTATATAGGCTCATTCCTTTGAACAATCTTGAAATGTATGCTCAATTTGAACCACTTCTTGGTTAGAGAGGTCTATAGAAGCATTCCATGTTCTTCAATACCTAGGTCTAGGCAAACAAAGTGTCTTTTTTAGGTTCATCTTAGGATCAAAACAAATAAAAATCTTTTTCATCCATCCTTCAAACATCAAACATAAAAAATCATCTCATCATCATCTTTTGTGAAATCTTGAAATTATCCTTCATGCTAGGCTTTTTGGAAAAAATCAAAATCATCAAATCCTTGAGATAAAATCCTTGAAAACTTTATCAAATCATCTTTGGCTAGGTATGTGTAGATGCATCCTTTTGCATATGCTTAGTCAAAATTATCTGGTTTAGCTAGGTATGTGTAGATACATCCTTCTTCATATACTTGGTTAAATTATCATCTTGTTTGAATAGGTGTGGGTAGATGCATCCTTCTTCCTACACATATTCAAATTATCATCCTTTTAGAAAATCTACCCCTTAGATAATCATCCAACATCCTAGGGTCTATTTGTTCAAAATCAAAGCAAACCAAAATCAATCAAGTCAAGGACAATCCCAAAATCAAAAATAAAAATCCAAAAACATATCCAAAAGTCCTAAAAGTCTAGCATTCCCCTCAAGATTTATCAAAAGATCAAAACATCCACATCGTTCATCTCTTGCATCATCATCATATCACCCCTTTGATCCTCAAGATATCCTAAAATTTTCTTTGTTGTGCATAAAGTAAAGATCAATCCAAAGAATTAGAGATTCATCTCCCATATTCTTGAAAATTGATCCTTGTTTTATGGTTCAAACTAGATCTCAATACAAGAAGAAAATGGAAGCCAACAAAGAAACACTCGCTTCAAGTGACCTAAGCCAAACGAACGTTGAAATAAATCCAGCCGAATCAAACAATCCTTTGACTATCTCATCATCCCAAAACCCACAAGAGGAAATCCAAGGAGAAGATCCTACCTTTGGGATGTCGTATGGAGAAATAACCAAAATGGTCCAAAATCCGAAAAACCATAAGATCATCAACATCATGATGAGGCTTAACCCTTCACTATACATGCTTGAACTAGCAAAGCAAGGGGCCAAATTACCTTCTGATTTTGACATAAGCACTATAGTGGAGACATCTTTTCCCCCAATCTCATCCACTATTCCCATCTCATCTACACCCCCATCCCAAAACATCACTCAAAACATTCGGCAAATCACATCTTTTGCTCCAACTCAACTTAATGTCAATAAGGGAAATGCATTTCTTAATGCTATTCAAACAAACCCCCTTGTTAATTATCAAGATTTGGATGCAAATACCATCTTGGAACAAAAAATACCCCAAAATTCGTTACATAAGAATGTTCCTCTAACTTTCCATAATGATCCATCATCATCATTCTTCCACGCAACACCTCAAACGTCTCTCCTCACAAATTCATAAGAGGAAGGTGATATGTTTGGACCAGGGGGAATTTTTGATACCACACCCCTCACATTTCCACCACTTCCACCATTTCCATCATCATCCACACCTTTACTTGGCTTGGGACTCCCACCTTTACCAAATATCAATCAAAATCAAACTAACATCCCAATATCAATCAAAACATCACGCAGAACTTGTCATCGATATCACAACAACAGATGACAACGACACAAGAAATTGTGACATCATCAAACAACCCCCTAATATCTCAAAGTATGGTCTCTCAAGGACCAACCACCAACACGATAGCACCATCTGCTACTCAAAAAGCCAACACGACATCACCGTTCACTACCACCACAAACGCCATTCTGAATCCACCATCACCCCCACCACCACCAACTTCCAGCATATCAAGCCAAAAGCACATAGCATTGCAAGCGGCTCAGCAAGCTACTTTTCAAAGGGGATTCCAGCAAGTGCAAAAGAAAAGAGCCGCACAACTAGCTACTCAGCAAGCCGCTCAAGCTGCACAAGCTGCTCAAGCAACCCAAGCTGCATTACAAGCACAACAAGCTGCACAAGCCCAAGCGTTATTGCAACAACAACAACAACAAGCCGCTCAAGCTGCTCAGGCAGCCCAAACCACATTACAAGCACAAAAGGATGCTCAAGCCCAAATTATATTGCAACAAGTGGCACAAGCACAAGCCCAAGCTCAAGCTCAACAAGCACAAGCATAGGCACAACTTCTTGCACGAAAAAAAGTAGCACAAATGCAAGCATATCAACAAGCAATAAAGCAATATCAAGAGCAACAAGAAGCAGCCTGATTGGCAGCCCAACAACAAGTTTTGTTGGAACAACAAGTGTTAATAGAACAACAAGTGTTGTTGGAACAACACCAAGCACAACAACAAGCTCAACAACAAGCACAATAGGAAGCAATCCTAGCACAACAACAACAAGAGCAACAACAAGCATTGTTCATACAACAGCAAGTGCAAGCATACCTAGCTCAGAAAAATGTGCAAATACCATCAAACAACACACCAACCAACCCAACCACCCAACCCACAATTGAAACACCCCAGAACACCTTCATCCCACCCCCTAATCTGCAAAATGATGTAACAACACAAATCAGGTTGCTTTCGCAACAAGTGCTTGATCTTCAATCAGGGTGAACCACCAAAACACCAAGCAACTTGTGTCCCTATCCATTTGAAAGGAGCCTCGTAATGAGGCCATTCCATAAGGGATTTGAGATCCCCAAGTTTGAAAAATATCATGGGACGGGAAACCCTGAAGATCACATCAAGGAATTCCAGGTTCATTGCATGGAAGTCGCATACGACGATACTTATCTGATGCGGCTATTTCCTAGAAGTTTGGCTGGTCACGCAATGGAATGGTTTTCTCGCCTACCTATAGGCATTAGAACATTCCAAGTAATTATAGATGCATTCATTAAAAATTATGCATGCAATATTGCAATGGATGTGAGTCTAGAAGAACTCTCAACTCTGAAACAAGGAAAGAATGAGTCATTCGCCTCATTCTTACAACGATGGCGATCCAAGGCCAATCGGAGCAAGTGGACCATGCCTGAGGAACAACAAGTTTACACCATCATATCCGACCTTGATGGCCTCTTGGAATTTCATCTCAAGGTACAAGGGATCACCACATATGATTAGTTGATCTCCAAGGCGTCCAGCATCGAACGAGCCCTTATAACTCAACCCGCGAGACCAACTTCATACCCCGAACAACAAAACAACCACCCACCCTCCAATTACAACAATAAACCTCGCACGTGGGAAAGGAAGACAAAAATTACTAATGATGGTGTCATCGATGCCAAGGTGGTCATCAATGCCCCTTGCCAAAATACACCCGCACCACAAATCCAAATCCAACACCAAAACAATCATCATGCAATATAACAACCAAACAACAATCCAACAATCAACAATCTCAATGATCAAAGGGGACCACCCCAATGCAACAAGAGTTATCCCAAGTGAAAGTACACCGCTCTTAGGGAACCATGAGAAGTCATCATGAAGAAGCTGATAAATGAGAAACTCATCAAGGCTTCTACCTTTGAGAATTACCAAGAACCGGATGTGAAACCTCCTTGGTATAATGAGAATCAACTATGTGAATTCCATAAAATCAAAGGCCATACCACAAATAGTTGCATGAGATTAAAAAACATAGTTCAAGATCTCATCGATCAAAGGATTATAAATGTGGAACAACCAACAAGAAACCAAGATCTTAAGATATACATGAATCCGATGCCTAATCATGAAAATAAAGGGAATAATAACAACACTGATAAAGGGAAAGGAACTCACACAAACGTAAATCATGTGTATGAAATAGTTGTCGCCTCCCTAGATGAAAACTGCATGGTCATCACCATCAAAGGTGCCCATGTCGATTGTGAAGTCACCACAAGAGGTGGCAAAGTTACCATCGCAGGATCATCCCGGCCAAACAGAGTCCCTGCATCGAGATCTGACCCTAATGGCTACAATGTCTTAGATCAACTGAAAAGAACGCCAGTGCAAATCTCCATCGTGGAGTTGCTAAAAATATCATCTTCCCATAGGAAAATCCTTGAAGAAGCACTAGATTCATCCACTGTCCCTACAGATCTTGATGCAGAACAATTCCAAGCTATGGTCAGAAATATCATTACGCCAAATCTCCTCACATTCTCTTACCAGGATTTCCCTGCTCAACCATCTCACAACCGAGCACTTCATTTAGAAGCCATAGTGCATAAGAGCAAAGTCAAAAGGGTCTTGGTGGATGGAGGTGCGGGTTTGAATATATGTTCTCTCAACTTCATCAAACAATTGAAAATCTCAGAGGATTCTATTGACAAAGGAAAGGGTATCAAAATAAGAGCATATGATAATCAAGAAAGAGTGTATCAGGGCACAATCAAACTCCCTATTCAAGTAGGGCTTGCTATCATGGAAACCGCTTGTCAGGTCTTGGAACTCGACTTTCCATATAATATCCTCCTAGGACGTCCATGGATTCATGCAATGAAAGTAGTAGCGTCGACTTTCCATCAATGTGTGAAATTCACACATGAGAGACAAGAAGTTACCATCCATGGAGATCCTGAACCCTTCTCCTATTGCAAAAGCCTTGAAGCAAAGTACTATAAAATCCCCCAAGTACCAAAAAATGATGGGGGCCCATCTAAACCATACATCGATCCCGCCACCCTCACATCCACTTCTGCGACAGAGACACCCGCCACTCCACCATCCCCACCATTTCTGACATTAAGGTCATCATCCAAGATAACAGTTGTGGAAATTACAAGCTCCCTAATAATTATTTTGTGGTAGGAGAGTTACCACAATCTCCTAGATCATGGGGACTTTCGCAAATATATGAAGCCTCCACATCCCAAACGTCTCCTTAAGATTATCCCAACTTTAAAAGTTGGGGAGATCTTGGCCGAGAAGTTATTGAGGCTGATCCATCTCATATGCTATATCAAGATGAAAGATCAGTAGTTGACTTGCCAATGGATGACAGAAGCAAGGGTCTGCAAATGATGCTCGCAATGGGCTATGACAAAAACCAAAGACTTGGGAGAAACAATAATGGGCTCATAACACCTATCATTCCGGAGACGCGACCAATAACAAATCTTGTCCTTGGATGTACCCCTCCGAGTATAACCATACGTGGCCGAAGTCCTCCAGTTAGAATGGTTAATAATCCTTGGCAGCCAACCACAACAAAACTACGCTTACCAGTATCCACAGGTCGTGTCTTAGATAACTATACATTTGATATAACCGATGTCTGTAGTAGTAGCGATGACGAGGACCCCACATCCAATCTACCTAGGCTATTTGAGGATACCACTCTTTGCATGATTAGCACCCTATCTTTTGAATCAAACCACCAAAATCATGAGATCTTCCTAGTATATCCCCAACTCATCGACTATGACCAACGAGGACCACCAGTTCTTGAAACATTCAAAAATGATGAGGTACTCTCAGAATTCATGGGACTAAGGGATAACATTTTGTGTGGGGATCACAAAGCAGGGTTCATAATGGAGCTAGATACACATTCCTATTGTGGGGAAACAATTGAATCCCTCAGTCGCAAAAGTGAAAAATTAAGAATAATATCTAAGTCCTTGAGTGAAAACCACACTATGGCACTCTCCAACCAGAGTAAAGTAAAAAGAAAGGATGCATCCAACAATGAAAACCTCTGCGAGGTGCTCGAGGATGAGGGATTCAATCTTCCTTCTAGAGCTATTCATCAAGAAAAATCAACAGTCCTGGAAGAAAGGTGCAACACGGTCAATCTGGGAATAGAGGAAACCCCTCACATTACATTCTATATGGAATCCTTATTATAAGAGGAACAAGAGCTCCTAGCAGCATTCCTAAAAGAAAGACAGATAAACTTCACATGGAGCTATGTTGACATGCCAGGCCTTGATCCATAAATTGTGGTCCACCACTTAGCAGTATATCCAGAAGCAAAGCCTGTTAAAAAAAAGCTTCAAAAAATGCACCTTCAGATTTCCTTATTAGTGAAAATGAAGCTAAAAAAGCTATTAGATGCAGGATTCATCCGACCGATAGATTATCCAGAATGGGTATCAAACTTGGTGCCTATTTCAAAACCTAATGGAGCCATTAGAATCTACACATACTTTAGAGACTTGAATAAGGCATGTCCAAAAGATGACTTCCCACTTCCAAACATTGACATAATAGTAGACATGACCGCTGGACATTAAATTTTGTCACTAATGGATAGATTCTCAGGGTATAATAAGATCATGATAGCTAAAGAGGACCAGCATAAGACGACTTTCACTTGTCCATGGGGAACTTACTGTTGGAACATGATGCCATTCGGCTTAAAGAATGCAGGAGCAACATACCAAGGGGCTATGAGATTGATATTCCATGATATGATCCATAAGACGGTCAAAGATTATGTTGATGATATTCTAGCCAAATCCAGAAAGAGAAAAGATCACATAGCAACCCTAAGTGCCATTTTTGATAGGCTGGAAGAGTACAAGGTCAGATTAAACCCAAAGAAGTGCGTCTTCGGCGTACAATCAGGTAAATTGCTAGGATATATAGTGTCAATGAGGGGTATTGAGGTAGATCCAACAAAGGTAAAAGAAATCCTTGAGATGGAGGCACCAAAGACATTAAAACAATTGAGGGGTCTCCAAGGCAGGCTCCAATCCATTCGAAGATTCATAGCACAGTTGGCGGACAAACAAAACCCATACTCTCACCTACTCCACAATGGAGTAGCGTACAAATGGGATACCAAGTGTGAAGAGGCATTCAATAAAAACAAAGAATATCTACTAACACCACCAGTCTTAATGCCACCAATTCCAAGAAAACCATTGATTCTCTACGTATCAGCAACAACAACAACCCTTGGAGCTCTCCTAGCTCAGCATGACGAAAATGGAATGGAAAGGGCTATCTATTACATCAGCAGAACAATCGTTGGGCATGAGCTAAACTATTCATTCATCGAGAAAGCATGCCTAGCAGTAGTGTTTGCATCATAGAAATTCAGACATTACATGTTGGCACACAAGATAAAACTCATCGCCAAAATCGACCCCCTCAAATATTTATTATCAAAGGCAATGCTCACAGGAAGAATGGCCAAATGGGTGATGGTACTGTCAGAATACGACATTGAATAGGTGGAGTGAAAAGCAATCAAAGGCCAAGTCATCGCAAATCAACTTGTAGAAGCACCAATCTATTTAGAGAATCCTCTTGTCTCAGAGTTTCCAGATGAATCTAATTTTAATCTCAACATAGTTGACCACTGGAAATTATACTTTGATGGCTCATACACGCAACATGGATTAGGAGTTGGTGTTTTCTTTATCACCCCGCAAGGGGATTGCATACCAAGGTCCTACAAACTGGCATTTCCCTGTACCAATAACATTGTAGAATACGAGGCCTTAACCATAGGTCTCAGAATAGCAGTGCAGTGGAACATTATAACTCTCAAAGTATATGGAGATTCCCAATTGATAATAAATCAAGTGAATGATGAATACCAGACCAAGGACGACAAGCTCACTTCATACAAGAAATTGGTGGAGACTCTTAAAGAATCCTTCATCGAAATTACATTTGAGTAGATTCATAGAACCAACAACAGAGCAACAGATGCCATGGCAACAATTGGATCCTTGCTCGACATCCCCCACAACGTTCCAAAATATGAATTCCTGATAGAGCAGCTTCTCGTGCCTACATTCGAGGTACCATAATCAGAATTTGTGTGCGAAATCGTTGATCCTGGCGATCCTTGGTGTTAGATTTGGTTGTGAAACCACCCAAGATCAAAGTGATTGAAGGAAAGCAAGATAAAAACCTAGAGATGAACAAAACTCAACACTCTCCTAGCATTGAACTAGACTCACAATTTGAGCTAGTGTTCTCATTAGCATAGGGAGAGGTGAGGGCTTGTTTATATAGAAAAATATAGGCATATAAAACCAAGAGGAATAATAACTCCCCTTAACCCATAATAGGTGGGAGGTTTTACCTACTTGGTAAATGCCAAATACATGGTTATGCCAACTCAGGTAAAGACAAAAAATGGTTATGGGGAGGTGGAAAATAAGTCCAAAAGAGGGTGTGACATTCAACTACCCAAAGGTGGGTGTGAATTACACGTGATTGTAGGATTATGCCACATGTCCTCCTCCTAACCATTATAATATAACCTAAGCAAGCTTAATAATGTGTGTAGGAAAAATAATTATTCCGTAACATAAGAGAAAATAAAAAACCTACACTAACACCCCCCCTTAAGTGTAGCTTAGGTGGGTGAAAAGACACAAAGATGCAAATATGGGTCCCGACTACTAGGCCATGTTAGGTACCCATGTACAAAATATTCTCTCATAAATGGAGTAAAGGAGAAAACCCAGTGGGACAAAACTCCTCCCCACAAGAGAGAAAAGAAAACAAGTTTCCCAACACAAGAAGAATCCCATGCAAGGAAGAAGTCCCCTCCAAAATAGAAAGGAGAGGAAAGACCATGTAGCCTTCCCCAAAGTAGTCAACTGTGCCAATGGTTGAAGCTCGAAACTGGATGTAGAACATGGTCCACGATCATCGAACAATGTTCCTCCCCTTGGGAAGAAACAAAACCAAGGGTGTATGAAGAATGTCTTCCCATTCCTGAAATGAATATGAGGAAAGAAATCTCAAAAAATATAAAGTCTCTGAAAACTGCTCATTTGTCTCCATGTCGATGGTGAAAGCTTCCACCACCAAATCAGGTGTTCTAGGCCACACTGATGAAGATGACAATCCAAAACCTAGTAGAGATGTGTGTAAAACAAAATCCAAAGACTCAACTACCTCCTCTAAAGAAAAATGCCTCCTCCAAAAGCTGCTCAAAAGTATCCACACTTATGTCAAACTGTGATGAATGATCATGTGGAGGATGAACAAGAGGATCCAAAGGTTTCTCCATAACAACTGAAGAAGAATCAACTTCATCAAAGAGAAGATGGATGTCATGAATAGTGTCTCCCAAGTCTGAAATATGAGTCTCTATGAACAAACCTGCAATGTTTGTCAAGTAGTCATCCCAAGAAACTATATCTGGAAGACGATGTTGATCCTGTTGCACTGAATCACAAGTAGCCATGAATGTAACACAAGTATCCTCAAAAGAAACAGTAGATAGAGGATAAGGAATGCAAGGCTCAATAATTGAATCTGATGTGAGAATACCAAGATTCAAATAGCCAAAATTCTCTTCAAAATCAAATGTCACACATAGAGTGTGATCAACAACCAAAGGATCAGAACCATCATCAGGTGCAAAGTCTGAAAAGGTATACAACCGAGATTCATGATCAACTATCCCAGTAGCAATTATCTCTTTGCTCTCCAAGTCTCTGATGATAACTAATTAGGCGTGAATTCCAGAGTCTTCCCCGCTCCACCATGAGTGATCTGATAGATGGAAAGAAGATTATTTGTCAAGTGAGGTACACACAAAACATCATTGAAGGTGCCATCCCCAATATCAACAGAACCCTTCCCAATTACACTCATGTAAGTGTTGTTGCCCATCAGAATAGGTGGCATGACACAAGGCTCAAAAGAAGAGAACATAGACTGTGAAGAAGCCATATGATGAGAAGCTCCAGAATCTAGGAGCCATTTCCCTGATTCATGACTTGTAGAAGCACAAAGAGATTTACCTTTATTTTTCTTAGACTCAGAAGCAAATCCTGCATGACCTTTATCCTTACTAGATCCTAACTGTTTGGAATGTGAAGAAGAAGAAGTAGACTCAGACATTCTAGAAGGTAGATCAATGTTGTTCTTCTTAAGAAGATGTTTCAGTTCATCAATATCCTTCTTATAACAAGAATGTTCTTCATGTCCAGTCCTCTTGCAATATGAACAAGTAGACTTCTCCTTCTTAGATGATTCCTCCCTGGAAGAGGATTTGTGTTGTGCTTGATCTGTTTGTGAATTTTTCTTAGATTTCTTTTGTTTCTTGTCAGATTGTCCTGACTCTTTCTATCCCTTAGGTTGACTAGCCAACAAGGCCTGAGTCTGTGATGGCTTTATGAGACCCATAGAAAGAAGCTTATGTTGCTCATGCATTAACATCTTAGAAAAAGATGCAAATGAAGGCATAGTATATGCAGATCCCATAGTCAGTCTATGAGTATGAAAGCTAGAAACAAAAGCTGCAAATTCAGGACCAAGTTTATTCAGTGTATTATAGATTAATTGAATCTCCTTTTTATCAATACCACAAGCTTTACATTGTGCTCTCAGATCATTGACCTTAGTAATATAATCCTGGATGTTGCCAAAGTTCTTTGGATCAAGGCTCATCAATTCATTTTCAATCTGATAGCCTTTGACTTCATCTGTTGTACCATACAAAGATTTTAACTTTTCCCAAGCATCATGTGAATTTGTACAAGCTTCAATTTAAAACATAAGATCTAGGGAAACAAAACTACGAAGACATCCAAGAGATTTTGTATGTTCAAGCATCCATTTTATCTTTTCCTTATCATCTTTAGGTTCAGCTACCTTGTTTTCAACATATGGAGTATACCCAAGTTGCATTAAGGCATTCCATGCATGTTGATGCCATGTTGCATAATTATAAGGTGTTAGCAAAGGAACCTTAGAATGATCCATGTGTGAAGGAAAAGTAGAGCACAAGTGAACAGATCAAAAGCACACACACACAAAGAGAGACCCCCCTTTTTCACTCAATTAAGAATCCCTCCCAACAAAAAATGATTTGGCACTTTATAAATCAGTGCGTTTACAATGCTAGAGTTGTTTTCCAGAGTTTTACAAATGTCTAAAATAGACCCAAATACTGAAAGTAAAATAAAATCTTAGAATGAGAACCTCAAAATAGTACCAATGTGTAGTGCTTGGAAAAATATTCACTTTCAAAAAAAGAATCACCTTAATACGAGGTCATATGTGAAAGTTACATCCATTTGAAGTTCAAAAAAATGATGACTGTGCTTTAGATCTGATGAAAAAAATGAATTTCTGGAAATCTGGAATCACTTGAGAAAAAATCAATCACACCACTGTAAAGAGCGTGAAATTTTACCCCAAATTAAAAAAAAATTGTGCTGAAAAACGCCTCTATATGACCGAGAACGAGCCCTCCGAAGTTCAGGTGCAAAATTGAAAACTTCAATGGAGAGGGGGTCACTAATTTGCAAAAAGTCACCTCCGCCAAATTTAGCCAAACTCTGCTAAATTTAGGAAAGCTGCCAATCTTGTCTGTAGCTAACCAGTTTAAAGCTCTGCTATTTGTGGTGAATTGCCAGATAAACTTAGAAGATCTTCAATTTAATAAAACCGCAAAAAAAAACCACCAAATATGGCATGAAAGTCAAGGTCGAGGTATGCACAGAGGGCCATGCAAACGTGCGCAGGTGGGGCCGTATGGTCCTGCCTGAAAAAAATTGCCTCAAAAAATGACTTTCTCCAAATTTAACGAATTGACAGTGGATCTTTAGGTTTTGACACCTTTTGAGCGCAATGGCGAGGTCCGTTTGCGCTGAAAATGCTCCAAAAGATCAGCTACCTTCAGGAACCTCTCTAAAAACTTCTGCTTCAATCCTTCATAGATCTCATGCTTGATGTCCGATTTGGACAAAATAAAAGCCAATTCTGACTTTTTCGGTTGCTCTGAACTCAATGGTGAGCTCAGAATGTCTCCAGGAAGCTCCTAAATACCTACAACTCACAACCAGCTCTGATACCATGTTAGATTTGGTTGTGAATCCACCCAAGATCAAAGTGACTGAAGGAAAGCAAGATAAAAACCTAGAGATGAACAAAACTCAACAGTCTCCTAGCATTGAACTAGACTCACAATTTGAGCTAGTGTTTTCATTAGCATAGGGAGAGGTGAGGGCTTGTTTATATGGAAAAATATAGGCATATAAAACCAAGAGGAATAATAACTCCCCTTAACCCATAATAGGTGGGAGGTTTTACCTACTTGGTAAATGCCAAATACATGGTTATGCCAACTCAAGTAAAGACAAAAAATGGTTATGGGGAGGTGGCAAATAAGTCCAAAAGAGGGTGTGACATTCAACTACCCAAAGGTGGGTGTCAATTACACGTGATTGTAGGATTATGCCACATGTCCTCCTTCTAACCATTATAATATAACCTAAGCAAGCTTAATAATGTGTGTAGGAAAAATAATTATTCCCTAACATAAGAGAAAATAAAAAACATACACTAACACTTGGTACCACGACATTTACACATACCTTTGAATAGGAGTGATACCCGCCGATTTACCCTCAAACCTAAAACGAACCTTTGTAAAAAAGGCATCTATATTTTTCATCCTAGGAGATACCCTATATCGTAGGAGCATAGAAGGAACCCTATTGCGTTGCTTAAATGTTGAGGAGGCATTAACCGCTCTAACTAAAGGACATAACGGTATTTGTGGCTCACACTCGAGCGGAATGACCATAGCTAAGAAATTGTTGAGGATGGGGTATTATTGGCCCACAATGGAAAGAGAGGCACATGACTATGCTAGAAGATGTCTACAATGTTAGTAGCATAGGGACCTCATCCATGCTCCAACTCAAGAGCTCCATCCTATCATCACACCATGGCCCTTTTCGTAGTGGGGACTTGATGTCGTTGGGAAAATCACACCCACCTCATCTAACAGCCACAAATTCATCATGACTGCAACATAATACTTTACTAAGTGGGTGGAAGCCATACACATGATGTATATAACTGGGAAGCAGATTTCAAATTTCATCTCGAACTATCTCATTTGTCGTTATGATGTTCCACAAGCCATTATCTCAGATAATGGGACACCATTCAAGAATCAGGAGGTTCGCGACTTATGCGAAAAATTCAAAATCCAGCATCGCTTCTCCACCCCGTACTATCCCCAAGGCAATGGCCAAGCAGAAGCTACAAACAAGACCATTCTGAAAGCCCTCAAGAAAACAGTCAATGATGTAGGTCGTGAGAGGATGGGGGATGGGGAGATGAATGTTTGCACAACCAAAATCATAGGTCATGGGTTGGGTAGGAAAGGGATGGTGGATACATGCAATGCAATGGAATGGGAGATGAAATGCAATCCTAATGCAATTTGCCATTTTTGGAGCACTAATTTTTGCTATAGCATATGACACCAAGCGCCAGGGTATGTAAACCAAGGTGGATTAGTGTGTAATGCATAAAACAAACACAACAGACAAGAAGGATATTCCAACACCTCAAAGTCACGAAGACCTTGGTCAGGCCAGGCATTGGAATAACCACAAGCACAAAAGGATGCCCCAGCGTAACACAAGACCGCAGGGATCTTGTTGGGTACAATGTGGAACAACCAAGAAGAGAGCAACAAACAAAAGATCAAGATATGCCCCTATGTTTACCTGTCAAAGTACACCATGATATGATGGATCATGATGACCATGACAAGTGATGATAGGGAGCTCAAATGATAAACAATAGGAAAAAGCACCAAAAGATCACAAGCAATTTCAGAACGTCCTTTTCCATAGGATTGAGAGGATGGATGGGGTTGATGAGGTTTGTTAAGGAGGATGCATCCTGTTGAGACCAAAGATGGATACTAAACTAAAAGATTGAAATGACTCAGGATTTTCAAAACCGATTGGATCTCATGATACAAGTGGATCTCGTTTTGGAAGAACCAACTAGATAAGGGCATAGCTTGACGACATGACACAAGAGAGACAAGAGACGTGACACAAAAATAGACACACCCTAAATACCTAGGGGCTCGGGGTCCGATCAAAGATTAGCCTTGCCTATGTGAAAGTGAAGAGCCCTCGTAGTTCGATAAAAGGCTAAAAATGACCATGGATAAAAGCGGGAAGAGGATGATGGAAACCGATGATGGATGACAAGGACCAGACAAAAAAAAGAAAAGTAGAAAGTGGACAATAAATACCAATGATACATGACAAAGATAGGATAGACAAAATGAGCCCCAGGGGCAGATCAAATGATCGTCCTTTCCTATGTGAAAGCATAGGGGAAACGTAGTTCGACAAAAGAAAAAAGAAAAATGATGGATAAAATGATGGGACTGATATGATGAGATAAGATAGATCCGGTAGACAAGATAGGATGATGGTGATCAAACGAAGCTCAGGGATGGGATAGTTATCCAAATCATCAAAATCAATTGGGAGGATGATGTGATGAGAAATGATAGGACATTGGAAAGAGCCACAAAAGAAGTAGGAGTGATGATGATGAGATAGATGGAATTGGATTTCCTGAGGGGAAGCCTACAACTAGATACCAATGACAAGGGATTATGAGATGGGAGGAGGATAAAGATAAAAGGATGGATAGATAAAAATAGGAAAATAAGGATGGGAATATGGAGGGGATTGCCACAATGGATGGATAAAGGGATGCAGATTTGGATGGGGAAGAGGTTATTGGATGGATAGATGGATAGGTAAGGATTTGGAAGATGGAAGGGATTGCGATGATGGAGGGATAGAGGGATAAGGGTGAAGAGCTGGAATGGATTGTTTAGATGGATAGGAAGATAAGGATGGAGAGATGGAAGTGATTGCTTGGATTGGAAGGGAGATAAGGATAGGTAGGAAGATAAAGATGGGGAGATGACAGGGATGACATGAGAGATGAATGATGTCTCCAAGGACTATATCACAAAGGAAGATAGATTCCCCTACTCTAGTTATGTCATGCATGATGAGGCATGAGGGATGGAAGATAGAAGGATAGGTAAATAAAGGAGTGAGATGGATATAGGTAGGATGCATGTATAAGGAAGGGAGAGTGATGGTAGCATGACGGGTGGACAAGGAAGGTAGATGGATGTGGATAAGGATTGGGATAGTGTGTAAGTAAAAGGGGATGTACGCCAAGAGGTGTCCAAAGCATGTATATATGTTTTCCCCTATGAATATCAAGATCACAAGGAGGATGGAGGGATTGGGATAAATGGGATATGATAGGTAGGATGTGGAAGATATGTTGGATGGAGGAGATGGGTGAAGGGGATGTAGTTTCCCCAAAGTATGGAAAGAGATGGATGGGGATTTATACATGACGTTTGTTTGCAAGGTTTTCATCATGGTACTTATCCAAGGCACTTGTTTTCCAATTTTTCACCATTGGACGAATTATTTCTCTTTACTTTTTTCTTTTTTATTTTGGATTTTTTTGATTTATTTTGGATTTTTTGGATAGCATGTAGATGGAGATGGATAAGGATATGGATGTGGGTAAGTAGATTTAGAGGATACATGATAATGGGATGGATGAAGGATTCACGCATCAAGTTCCATATGAGGTATTAGGTTCCCATGTGTGAAGTGGCGATTGGATGTTGGTACAACCTTATGAGGATACATGGATTATGCAAGAGAATGAATTAAAGGGAGCTGATGGGGGAGATGGGATAATGGATGGGATGTTGGAAAGTGTATGGATGGAATGGCGGGGTAGGTGTGTGATGGGGTGATGAGTTCAGGACCAACATTGGCACATATGGTGGTGGATGTGAAAGGATAGGAGGATTAATAGATGGAGAATTTGGGGATAATGGAGGAGATGGGATAGTGAATTTTGGGACATAAGGACCCAAAACAGATTTAGGAGATGGTGGATGAGAATGATTAGCTTTTGGATTAAAAACTTTGGATGTTGTTACAAATTTTTCATTTGAAGGCATTGCAAATTTTTTCTTTGGGATCCACATGGTTTTGATCTTTGCTTTGGTGGGCCTTTATGGCCTATGGGTTTGATTTGGATTTTGGATTTTATTTTTCTTTTCTTCAACATGTCTTTTAGAGGGGGCATGAGGAGCTTTAGATTCATGTGGCTGTTTAGATTTATGCATCTTTACTTTGGTATCCAAAGTGCTTTTAATAGCAATGGGATGGGCGTGAGGAGATGGATGATGTGGAGTGATGGAGGTTGGATTTTGGGGATGATATGTGGACGGAGGATGTGTAGGTATGTGCCTTTGTTGATCCTGATTAGGGAATATGAGAGTGGAATGTTTATGTTGGGTGATATGGATAGGTGATGGATGGATAGAAGGATAAATAGGATGAGATGGAGGAGGTGATTTTGGGATAGAAGGGCCCAAAATAGACGTAGTGGGTGGAGGGACATAAGGACCCAAAATGGATGGAGTAGATGAAGGATGGGAGATGGTGGATGGAGGGATGTAAGGACCCAAAATGGATGGAGCAGGTGAAGGAGGAATATGGGTGGTTGTTTTGAGGTGATACAATGGAGGAGGAGGGATGACAACAAATGATCTGGTGGAGTGATGCGAAGAGCCTATATTTCTTTTGGAAGAGGCTCGTTGAGGACATCTAGAGGTTGTACCAACATCTTTAGATTGTGAGTCTTGAGAAATATGTCCAAGACCTTGCATACAGATTTGTTCTTTGACCTGGATGGGCTCTAAAATACCTTGCTCATGAAGGCCTAAACCTTTTCCTTGATAGTTGATGTTCTTGAGAATTTGATCCATGATAGGATTTTTGTTATTCTAGAAGAATGATGTGAGTTTATTAATAGGCAGAGGATGATGGGTGGTATATATGCTTTGTTTTTCTTCTGCAAGGAGACCACCATGGAAGAATGTGATAGTACCAAGGGGATATAAAAGCGGTGAAGGAATAGTAGGTTTAGGCGATGATGGAGGATCATGAGATGGAGATGATGGGATGGTAGCATCTGGATGGGTGGTATCAGGAGAGGGATTAGGTGATATGATAGGATCTAGATTTGTGGGGGTAGGAGATAAGGGATCATGCGATGGAGTGATTGGATCTTGAGTATCAAGGGGATCATGGGATGGAATAATGGGGGATTGTGATCTTGAGATGGACTAGATGGAAAGATAGGATCTTGATGTGGAGAAGGGAATATGTTGGTATGTTGTGGATCAAGCTCTTGGCATGATTCATCTTGTGTGGGTGTCATGATGATGGAGTCTTGGAGGGACTCTTCAAGTGGGGAAGATGGAAGGGTGGAGGATTCAATGAATTCATGGGAATGGATTTCAGTGATACTAGGAGTGGGAGAAGTGGATTGAATTTGTGTGTCTTCGCTGTATTGGGTGGATATAGGTGTAGGAGGAGTGGATTGAATTTGGTTATCTTCAATGGGTTCGACAGATTTTGGAGTAGGAGATGGGGACTCAATGGATTTTGTGGGTTTTATGATTTCAGTGGTTTGAGTGGTGCTAGGGGTGGTAACATCAATGCTAGGTGTGGTGCAGAGAATGGTCTCATCACTAGGGACATTAGATGATAGATTGGGATAGCATGGTTCCACAACTACAATGTGTGGAGTGGGGGATGTCTTCTTTGTCGTAAGTCCTTAGAGAATTTCTGGAGTGAGAAACTTGCATGTACTCTAGGCTTGGCTAGGGTGATGGGCATAGATGAAGGATTAGGGATTGGTGAAGGATTGGGATTATGGAGTGGTGGACTAGGATTAGATGGAGGAATGGGATTGGATGGAAGACTAAGAGTAGGTGGAGGATTAGGATTGGATGGAGGGTTAAGGTAGGGATATTGGGATGGTGAACTAGAATAGGAAGACGTGGATGATGAATTGATGTTAGGGGAAGTAGATGAGGAATTAAGATAGGAATATTGGGATGGTGGATTAGGATAGGAAGATGTGGATATTGGATCAGGATAGGTTGATGGGGGTGTAGGAATAAGATAATAAGGTGTGGACGTAGGATTAGAATGGATAGACTAGTAAGGAGGATTAAGATAGGGGGACATGGATGGGGAATTATAATAGGAGTATTGGGATGGTAGATTAGGATGGGAAGATTGATTGGAATAAGAGGATGTGGGTGGTGGATAAGAAAATGATGTAAAGGAAGGATATGATGGAGATGCAGGCGAGGAAGATAATGGATATCCCTTGTCAAAGGTAGCATCAAGAACGTTATTAGGTGTGGATGGAGATATAACAGGATAGCTCAAAGAGGTGATTGGATTTTGGATGACACTTGGGGAAAGCTTGTTAGCAATGATAGCGTCAAGGGGATCTATTTCATATACATCTAGATCAACAAGACTTTCATTATCATCGTTAATGTAATTAGGATTCCCCTTGACTACTATTTTTGGTTGGATTGATGGAGGATAAGGATTCATGGTGTTAGATGGGATGAATACAGATTGAAAAGATGAGAATATGTGATTAGAAGGAAAGAGAAGATGATGAAAAGGTAAAGATTTATTTTGATATCATAAGATCTTGGATGTAGGTGGACTAAAGCTTGGATTGGGATTAGATCAAAGCTCATATTAGGATGATTGGAGGATGTGATGGGATTAGACTGGATAAGATCAATTGATGAGACAATTTGATAAGATTAGGAAGATGAAAGGGATTCTAAACCACATTCAGAGATCACCCTAGGTGACTTAAGGCGTTGATTGATCGAATAAAAGGATAAATAGATGATTGCGACACCGAATCCATCTTGAGATTGAAAGCAGATTGATTGGACCAAAGATGATAACTGACTCAAGTAGGATGACAATCCTAAGAAGATGTGAGTGATGTCGATCGAATGCAGACACCTAATTCAAATTGGATAATGACCTCTAAAACAAAGCTTAGGGGATTTGGATCAAGAAAACGATGATGGATACATAACCTAGAGTTGTTCTAAGATGTACCTATTTGATTTAGATGATGAATGGATGACCTAAATATGGACTGAAGTGAAGATCATCGATGAATGGAAGATGCAAATGGACTGGAGGGAAAGGTTGCCTATGCACTTGGCCTGGTCGCCTATGTTTGGGGCGTGGTCACCTATCTGGTTTCTGGACTCTTGAAACAGTTAGACGGATCCTCAAAACAGGTAGATAGACTTGCAAAAAAGGTAGACGGATACTCGGAACAAGGAGACAGATGCTCAGAACAAGAGAATGGATGCTTAGAACGAGCTATGGGATGCTCGAAAGGGTAGAATGACTCTTAGAACGAGGATATGAAAGCTCAAAATGAGGAAAGGGATGCTTGAAAGGGTAGACTAATTTTTAGAACGAAGAGACAAAAAATTAGAATGGATGAGTAGATACTCGAAATGAGGAAACATATGCTCGAAAGGGGAGACTGACTCTCAGAATGAGCAGATAGATGCATGGAATGGATGAATGGATTGACTAAATGAGAGACGAGATTAGTTGTTCAAGGAGAAAATTCACCCAAAACTGATGGAAAACTTACTCAAGAAGGTGGCACATGGCTATTAATTGAAAACGGGTGAAAATGACAAAAAGCGAAAGAAAACGATTGACATAACGAATTAGATGGAAGACAGGATTGGTCATTTTTGGAATTAAATCACCCATCCAAGGGGCACAACCACCCAAATATAGGGTGAAGTTTCCCAACCTAAGGGCACAATCGCCTATTCTGAAGAACATGCGAGAATGACAAAAAACGACAGAGAATGACTGACAAAACGGTTAAAAAAGCAAGAAAAAATGCTCGTTTTAGGGCCCGGTCGCCCCTCTACAGGTCTTGGATGCCCCTGTTGAGGGTGTGGTCACCCTACTAGGGGGAAAGGCTGCTTATTCTAGAGAATGGGCAAGAACAATTGAAAACAACAAGAACAATGACAAAACAGACGAAAAAGCAAGCAAAAATGCTCGTTTTAGGGCCTAGCCGCCCCCTTGTAGGTCCTGGCCACCCCTGCTGAGGGAGTAGTCACCTATTAAAGGGAACAGGCAAGAACGATTGAAAACGACAAAGAATAATGACAAAATAGATGAAAAAGCAAGCAAAAATGCCTATTTCAGGGCCTGGTCACCCCTCTAGGCCTTGGCTGCCCCTGCTGAGGGTGTGGTTGCCTATGCACTAGGCCTAGTCACCTATTCTAGGGAACAAACAAGAACGATTGAAAAAGACAAAGAACGATGACAAAACGGTCAAGAAAGTAAGCAAAAACGCCTGTTTCAGGGCTTGATCGCCCCTCTGTAGGTCTTGGTTGCCCCTACTGAGGATGTGGTCGCCTATGCACTAGGCCTGGTTGCTTATTCTAGGGAATGGGTGAGAACAATCAAAAATGACAAAAAACGATGATAAAATGGACAAAAAAGCAAGCAAAAACGCTCGTTTTAGGTCTTGGTCGCCCCTTTGTAGGTTTCGATCGCCCCTGCTAAGGGTTTGGTTGTCTATGCACTAGTCCTGGTTGTCTATTCTAGGGAATGGGTGAGAATGATCAAAAACAGTAAAGAACGATGATAAAACAGACGGAAAAGCAAGCAAATACGCCCGTTTTAGGGCCTGGTCGCCCTTTTGCAAGTCTTAGCCGCCCCTGTACAGGTCCTGGCCACCCCTCTAAGGTCTTGTCTACCCCTTTGAGTGAAAGATGAACAATTTTGACTCAAAAATATTGGAAAATGACTGAGACAGAGGGCAGGGTTGCCGCTCTTGAGGTCGAGGTCGCCCCTGTTCGGGTTGTGGTCGCCCCTATTGACAGAACTAAACTTGACTTAGGCAAAATGGCTATGGAAAATGAAAAAAAACACTACAAACATCAAGAAAAAGGTATGGATGACTCAATTGATAAGATATGCACTGGTTTTGCACAAAAATGACAGTTCAAGCAACACAATCCTAAGAGTAGTATGAAGGGTATGGCCAACATAGTCCTCTAACTAGGCTAAACAAGGTGATCTAGGGAGTCCTCGATATATGATCAGTACGTGAGGCACAACCGTGAGCACCGGCCCGTCATAAGTGTGAGTCAAGAACCCCAACGAGATATTGAATGTTCGGACAAACTCTTCACGTCTATCTAGGTATAACCCTAGCTTCGACGCTCCGCCAGACACGACGTGACTAGATTGGGGTACAACTTTGGCTCTTCCCCCTTTATATACCCCGCCGATACACGTGGTTGGGATCGTCCCTTGGGGTGATGAAATCCCCAAGCAGGTCCCACTAAGAAGAAAATGCTAACCATTTTTGGCTAGTCCCCATGAAGTGTAAGGGGAAAGCTTGAACAATATAATGCCCCCTTGGGTAACACAAAGGACTTAAGTAAGCTACAATTTCTCTTCACTCAGGATCACCAAATGGTGCAAGGGGATTGGATACGCCAATAGCTTACTTACAAACAAAGCATACAATATGTTGACTCCCCTACTTAGACTATGTGCCTAATTAATACGAAAATAAAAACAAATGTTCAACTAACTAAATGTCTTGGTCCTTTCATCTTGCAACAAACATTTTAGTAGTTTAACCTCTGGTCTTCGTTAAACATGAAATAACTACACAAATTTTAGTAAAAACCACCACACTCACCAACAAAACAAGCTAGGGGGTCAGTATTAATCAAAATGATAGAAAACGGGCCCCAAAAATGACTTAAAACACTATTTTTACCTCAAGCAACTTTGATTGGGCTTGGCCGCCCCTCTGAGGTCTTGGCCACCCCTCTGAGGGTCTGGTCACCTCTGTCAGGGTCTGGTCACCTCTGTCAGGGCCTGGTCACCTATTTGAGGGCTGGTCAACCCTCTACAGGGCCTAGTCGCCCCTCTGTGTCACCTGAACCTTCAAAATTTCAAAAAATAGCAACTGTGAGAGTAAAAAGGACCCGTTTGTGGGTCCCACCGAGCATTCCAAAAATGTGTGCAAGTGTTTTTTACTTCTAAATATGCAAAAAAACTACAATGCAATGTAAAGAAACACAAGACCACTTTGAGATTAGCCTAAGTTAAGCACAAATAAAAGAAAAGATGAAACAAAGAGTGATATACCTTTATCTGTGTTGATCTCCTTGGTTGGCCCTTGATTGAAACTTGGTTGTGTGCTCCTTTGATGGAAATGTGATAAAAATGGATGCAAGGTGGGTATGTGAAAAATTGAGTAAGATGGATGCAAGAGGATGAGTGCTAAGTATGGGATAAACAAGTGTGTTAGAGCTTAATGATGGCTTGAAAATTTGAGAGAATACGGGTGTTACAAATGCATAAGGTCCTTGAATGAATGAGAAGGGAGGTTATTTATAGAAGAAATTGAATTCTCTAGAGAATTCAATGGTTAGGATTGAGCCACCATGGACAAGATGGAGGGCTATGGTGAGTTGAGGACTCACAAGCCCTCACATCTTGCCATGTGGAGGATGAAGTGTCCAAAGGACATGGTGAGATGGAAATGGTACAAATGATGTGGAAGAAGGACAAGTACTTTGGGATGTGACTGATGTGACCTCTCAATGATCACATGGGGAAGAGGAGATTCCTTGGAGGAATAAAATGGAATTTAAAATTCTATGATTGGGGATATCTTAAGGATAAGACAAGGTTTTCAAAAAGGCAGCTGAGAAAGTACCTTAGATAATACAAGGTGCTTATAATAGAAGGTTCCTAACCCATGTGACTGATGTGACCTTTCAATGATAACATGGGGGATAGGAGATTCCTAGGAGGGATAAAATGGAATTTAAAATTCACATGGGGAAGACAAAAAGGAATTAAAATTCCTTGGGGAATGAGAGAGCTGACCAAGATGCTGATTGGATTAGCTAATCGGTGATTAGAAGACAACTAGTGGTTAATGAAGATTAGAAGCCAACTTGGAAAAGTTGGAGGATGTGACACATCCTAATCAAGGATTAGACATGTGCACATCTGTAATAATGAGATTAAGAGGTGGATTAGCATTAAGAAAAAGTGATGGAGGATGTGACATGTGAGGAATTAAATAAATGTATTATTTATTTAATTCCTTTGAGGAAAAGGGGGATAAAGGGTAAGGTATTTAATTATTAACTAAATACCTTA
Organism: Sequoia sempervirens; assembly: GCA_007258455.2. Classification (NCBI taxonomy): domain Eukaryota; kingdom Viridiplantae; phylum Streptophyta; class Pinopsida; order Cupressales; family Cupressaceae; genus Sequoia; species Sequoia sempervirens. The sequence goes on from VDFB02252616.1 coordinate 238,831,537, forward strand.
GGCATTTAGAATAATTAAGGGTATTAATTAAATAATAGCAATATTACTTAATTAATGTAAATAAGGGAATGTTTAGACGAAAAGGGATAAATTTGGACAAATGGAAGTGTCCAAATTTGGATGTCTATACTTACAATATGCACATATAGCCTTCTCCTTCTTAGATGATTCACCTTTAGAGGGAGAGGATTCAAATTCTTTGTGGCTTGTTCTTTTTCTTTTTTTTTGCTTCTTATCAAGATTCCATAATTCTTTTTGTACCTTAGACTCACTAACCAACAATGCTTGTGACTTGGAAGACTTGATTAGACCCATGTTCATTAACTTAGCTTCCTCTTGGATTAGGATATTTTCAAAGTCATCAAGCTTAGGAGTAACATATGATTATCTTATAGAAAGTTGATGGGTGTGAAATTCGGAAACAAACATTGAATACTTAGGACCAAGCTTGGATAACACATTCAAAATCAATTGTAAATCCTCTTTATCAATGTTGCAATCTTTCAATTGTGTTCTTAGTTGTTTAACCTTGGAGATGTAGTCATGGATGTGATCAAAACTTTTAAGATCAAGGTTCATCAAATGATTATGAATCTGATATCCCCTAATCTTATATGTTTTACCATACAATTTTTCAAAAGTCTCCCAAGCCTCTTTAGGTGTTTTGGATGATTCAACATGAAATTGTAAATCAAATTAGACTAACGAACATATGCATCCAAGTGTTTTTTCATGATCAAGCTCTCATTTTTCCAATTCTTTAGCATTAGTAGGTTGAGGAATGGTTTCCTTTAGATAGCATGTTAGACCTTTCATCATGAGATAATTCCATACTATTTTTCTCCATGTAGCATAATTATGTGGAGTTAGGAGTTAAATTTGATAGTTCCCCATTGCAAGAACACAAACCAAGAAAAAGAATGCAATCAACCACTGCAAGATTACCCCCCCAAATCACTCAGTAATGAAACCCCCCCAAGAAAATATTATTTGTGGCACTTTATACTTAGTGCGATTACAGGTGCCACTTGCCAATAACAGTGAAGTTGACTTGATCTTAGTGTATACAGATTGCCAAATTTGACCACAAGATAAAAGTAAATTTTTTACAAAGAATGGGATCAATCTAATCACAACACTAGAAAGTACACGAAAAATTATGCACTTTAAAAAAAATGTAGACATGTAAAACTGACGTAACACCTATCACACATTTTAAATGATATTTTCACATCATCGACATCATTATCATCAAACATCACTGCATTTCACATCCATTGCATCCAAAACCCTAATATACCCTATTAATTGAATAAAAAAAAAAAATTAATTAATTCACTTTTTCATCATTCTTGACAAATTCCATTTATTTAATGAAGTCCTGAAAACCCTATTTTTGCTATTAATTGAATAAAATGACATTATTTAATTAATTCACATTTCTATCATTTTGACCAATTAAATAAACTACATTTATTTAATGAAGTCCTAATCGAACTTTATTTGTCCTGATTAGTTAAATAACACCAAATATTTAATTACGTCGCTAAATCACCTTATTCCCTTAAGTTAATTGAATTATTAAATCATAATAATTTAATTACGACACTTTCCCTCCAAAATTTTGAATAATTAAATCAAACTATTCAAATCATTCATCAAAAAACAAATCAAACTAATGCAACCTTGTTTGCAAAAGTCAAACTTGATTTGCACGTTCAACTCCAAAATGAATGAATTAATTAAATCAATTAATTAATCTTTTTCAACCACTTTCCTGATTGAGTAAATTACGATCCCCTGATTTCTCAATCTAACCCTGACAGATCAATTTATTTCTGATTGAGCACATTACGATTCCTTGACTGATCAATCAATTCCTGACTAATCAATCTATTCTTCAATCCCATTGATCATTCAATCTATTCCTCAATCACACAAATTTTGCAATCTACTTTTGCATAATCTATTAATGTCTAAATCCTCTCAACACCTTTTGACCATTGATCTTGACTCAACATTGTTTAATCCTAATCGTTCATTTCAAATCTCATTTTCTATATAACAAACCTCTTTCCTCACAAAAGGATCAAATATTCAACATCATTTGCACAACGAAGTACTGCCAACATTCACAACCACCATTGTTAGAGCTTCAACATACCTTCGATCAACCATTCACACATCAAGCTTTTGTACACGAACTATGGAGCTTTGTAGTGATACGAAAAAATCCAACATCAGGTGAACATACTCCAATACGGGATGGTAGCACTTTTATTTTTCATGTATTCATGTATGCTTTCATACTTCGATCTTGTTTCTTGAATTCAGTAATAGCTTAGGTTCATTTCGTAAGTGTAGGATTAGATCTTAGATTAGTGTTCTTGATCTTAGACTAGATTCTAATTTCAATTACGTTTATCTTCTTTTGCATCTATGATTTTACCCCTCACACATTATGACACACTTGGTGGGATGATGATCCCCTACACTAACATTTCTATGAGCCATTTTTGAAGTTGCAGGTTTTGAAATCGCTTCTAGAGAAGTTTTCATGCACTTTCCCAGAAAAGTTCGCACTTGCCTCTCAAGAAAACTGCGCACTTGCCTTTGAAACCTGCACAGTTGACACCAAGAACCACACACTTGCTCTTTTTCTGTGCATCTGACTGATGATAGAGGGTGCACTTGCTTTTTTTCATCGCATTTTCTCTCTGACAAAGGACACACTTGTTGTTTTTCTTGCGCTTTTTCTCTGACAAACCAGTGTCTGAGATATGCAGATTTCAAATTGTTTTTTTTTGCTAACTGATGTCTGTTTTTGAATGTGTGATAGGTGTTAACGTGTTTGTATGCAAGGTTTGAGAAACACTAACACATTTTTGTAGGGAAGATGAACGGTCAAAGGACTCCAGATTTATAAATGCTTTTTAAAGTTAGGAATATTTTGTTTTGGTGCATTAAAAAGAACAAAACACATTTGTTTTTTAAGGTGCTCTTAAAATGAACCATCTCAAGCTTTCTTAAAGTAGGAATTGTTATTTGGTGCTTAAAAAGAACAACACAAATGCACACTTCATTTTGGTGCTCCTAAAAATTGAATCATTTCCATGCTTTCTTAAATTAGGAACTTTTATTTGGTGCTTTAAAAAGAACAACACAAATGAACATTTCATTTTGGTGCTCTTAAAAATGATCCATTTCAAAGTTTTTCTAAATTAGGAATTATCATTTGGTGCATAAAAAGAACAAAAACATTTTCAATTTGGGTGCTCTAAAAATGAATTCCTTTCGAGTTTTCATAATTAGGAATCTTGATTTTGGTGCATAAAAAGAACAACACAAAGGACCAAAGACAATTTCCTTTTTTGTTGATGCACGCTCGTATTTTCTTTTGTTGACCAAGTAAGACCAGGATTGATTTCTTAGAAACACTCAGATTTGGGCTTAAAAATGGACAAATTATTCTTTATGTCTTGCACCTTTTCTATCTTAAGTAATTGATATCCAGAATACTTCATATTGGTGCAATTAAAAACAATAATTGTTATGCTTTATTCACATATTTTTGGGGATAGCACCACTTCGAGGTGCTTAAAAAGAATCAAACTGCTATGAAGTGTATGTTGTGCATTTAGTGTTTGGCAAGCTAGATGGTTGTCTTCTCCCCTCGCACCTTTTGGTGATCTTGGGTGATTGAAAACATCTTGAGCTTCGCATCTTTTTCAAGCATACCTTTTAGAGGGTCTGCCTATTGAGAAACATCCCACGCTAGAGAATTCATAGGCAACCCAAGTGGTACTTTCATTCTAGACCACTATATAAATAAATTATGGGTGTGAGGAAAGTTCATCATCCTATCGATTGTTGCTGGCCTATGCCAACGTATTCTCTCTTAGTATCCTCGTGATGCATAAAAACTTGCAAGGGCTGGGAGGTCTCTGAATTGAGAAAAATGTTGCATGTATAGGGGCCCAAAAATAATATCCCCAGAAAATTACTAAGAGCCAAATTGTTTTAGAAGCTACCCCTTTATCCAAAAACATTCTTTGAAAGTGGTGCATCATAATTTACTTCCGAGAAGTTACTTTCCAAGTACGACTACATGCCTGTGCCATAAGTTGCAAGTAAAATCATCTCTTCGAAGCATGAGACAGGCCTACCTAAAAGAATGGTTTCTATCCACTAGGGTTGTAAATGCTTGTTTATGTTAAACTTTCCAAATACAATCAATGCAATCTTGACATCAAATTATGTGCTTGATCTAAAAAGAGCACATCCAAATAAACACTAAACATGTTAATCGAATCACAAACCATTTGAATTAGTGTATGCTTTTAAAAGAAGCCCTATATTTTCATTCCTTGAAAGGATTTTTCTTAAATGTTTCTGAATATTTAAGCTTTTATTTCAGGTTGCATTGATCAAAGTAAACATTTGGGAACTATGGCTTGGGTGTCATGATTTCACAACTTAATCTATATACATGAAGGTCACACAATTCGATGGTTTTTGAGTTAGTCCAAGTGTTGTTGTATCACTTTCCATACTCCAAACACATAAATTGAGAGAAAAACCAACTTTAACGTGTAAAAATCCAGAGAAAGATTGCTCAAACTAGAAAAAAAACACAGAGATTGTCTTTGCACAATATTCCAGTGTAGTTGTCACATTTTCTTGCACAATTGCTAAAAATTCATTGCATTTTCTCTTTGTCCCAAAAACTTCATTGATGAGAATCAATTACATTTGACAAAAACTGCACACTTGATGCAAAACTCGCGCACTTGCTATTAGTTGCTCGCACTTGCTTCTAAGAAACCAACACACTTTCCATTAAACTGTTTGCACTTGCCAAAAGAAACTCGCTTTTTCCTGAGTAATCATTGCATCTGATAGAAACACACAGAAGTTGCACTTGCCTTTTCAGCTCACACTTGGTTCTCCAAAACCCACACACTTGACACATTTTTGGCCACACTTAATAAATATGGCCACTCTTGCTCACAGTTTGGCACCTTTGCTTAGAAACCAACACTATTTCTCTATCCTACTGACAATTGGGAAAAACAAACTGAAGCTACTTACAAGATCCTTGTTAGAATGAAACAATTGGAAAACTAGATAAGTCATATAGTCCGTCATGCATTATTTCCTTCCTACTTGTTAGAAATCAAAATCAAACAAACCACTGGGATCATTCCTTCACTTAGACATCTATGATATCAACAATTACTTGGAACTCGTAGATAGCTCAAGTAAGCTTTTCTGCAACATATCCTCTAGACAAGGAAGCGAAATATCAACCCTAGTCCTTCAACATTTTTATTTTTGAAAATTTGCACCATTCCAGAACAACACTCAAACCTTAGGGCCTTGAGCTTCATAACAACCATCTCAAAAACACCATTACACTTTATGACCATCTGGCGACCGAGTGCTCCAGTTTAACAACTGAACCTTGTAGCACTGATCCTCCAACCTAGTCTCACACACATTGAAGGTGAACAAACTAATATAATTAGTAGTTTAAGAACCTTCATATTTGAGAAGAAAAAAACACCCAATTGGTGGAGAAATGCAGCAAATATCTTAGACAAAGAGGAAGAGAAAGCAAACCTAGCAGCTGGAAGACCCGTGTTACCACCTCCTACATGACAATAGATATACATCCTTCATGATCTCTAAAGAAAAAAAATCCTTAAGTGAAATTCCGTATTCCACCTTTTTAAAGAGGCTCTATAGTTCAAGGTATATAAAGAGACGTGTCTTGAAGATTTACCACAATCGAGACACCTTGGTGAGAAATTGTTACGCTCGCTCTTCAAGGAGCGAACCAAGCTGGTATATCCAATTTGGGCCCATATTTCCACCTCCCGCATTACAATAGATGCCATCATTTAAACCAAGTTACCTTATGACAGGGTATTGAGCATCATAACATCCCCAAAACATGTTAATCTATTACCCAAATCCGATTCTGCCTTATACACCCATGGGGACAACACACACTACAAATGTCAATGATATATCAAATATGGGTTACCCTAATCAAGGTTTTGGAGCATCTTGTCACATGGGTGATTTCAATCAAGATCCTCATCCATATCAAAATATAACTTATCAAGAGTCACAACAACAACAAGCAGTGTTGAAACAACACCAACAACAAATTGAGCTAAATGCACTTGAAAAAGAAGTTGATAAACTTTATCAACAATGCTTTGGACACCCTCCAAAAAAGGGGTCACAATATCGACAACATCATGACAATCCTTAAAACATAGATTCATATCATTAGCAACATGTTCAACATCAAGACACCTCATACCAACAACCCCCATTCTATGATCCTTCATACAATGCACAATATCAACAAGGGTTACAACAACAAAATCATGATCCTAATGTTATGCAAAATCAATATGGACCCTCCTTCATTCAAAACACCCAACAACACACAAACACACATCCTCAAACATCTCAATATCCACATCAACAACATTCCAACATCATCAAAATATTGATTCATATTAGTAACAAAGTCTATTTTCACAAAATCAAGTGGATCGACAACATCAATGGTCACAAAATCAAAGCCAAATCCATCAACAATATCAACCCGCAAATCAACAATATCCACATCAAAATCGTCAAATACAACATCATTAAGACCATCAATCTCAAAACCAAGAAGAAATTCCATCTCAAAATCCATCTCCACCACAATCAGTCTTGTAATCAAGCCATACTACTAAACGTGAGTACACTCCTTTAGGGGAGCCAATTGAGGGTGTGTTAAACCAATTATTCAATGCCAAACTTATCACACTTCCAAAACTACCACAAAGTGGTGAACATAGCATCAAATTCCCATGGTACGATGACAAAATCTATTGTAAATACCATGGAATAAAAGGTCATGATGCATCATAATGTGTTACACTCAAAAATATCATTCAAGACCTTATTGATCAAGGAGAAATAGCTATTGAACATAACATTCAAGGTTCAAACACTAATGAAAAAAATGACAATGTATCAACCTCAAAAGTTGAAAACAACAATGAAGAGCTATCTATCATCGATCACGTTGACAATGTGTCTACTTCATCCAATGAGCAAGAGGACATACATCAAGAATTTAATCCCAAGCATGGTCAAACTCAATCACCCAAGTATAGAAATGATTCAATCCAAGATATGTTGACATCATCCAACCTCATGGAAATACATATTGGTAATCAAGAGATTCTTAATCCCACACTTATACCCAATGCAAGAAATCTAAGCCAAGAACTATCACCCATCTATCCAAAATCTGAGGAAGTCCAAGGATCCTTTACAAGAAATCCCTTCTTTGAAATTGATCCATTTCAAGATCCCAAACCAAAGCATAACGAAGATAATACCACACAAAGTCAAGATCAAGAATCCCTATCATCAAAATACTACAATGACTTAGCAGATATCTTCCAAGACATCTAAGGTTTTCTAAAAGAAGAACAAATCCATACACCAAGCACACATACATCTACCCATGAGATGCTTACTCCTAATGGGCATGCAGATGATCTTCATCCAGGACAAGATTCTTATACTCTTGATATCATTACCAAGGAACAAGAGTCACCTACTCTTAACATCTTTACACATGATCAAAGCATGGCAGAATCTATAGACATATCAGAAATTGATCAAGAAGAAGCATTAAAATCAAAAACATCCTCTGGGCAGATTAAAGACATCAAGTATGAAAATATGGAGCGCAATATCTTAAAATCAACAAATATAATTGATAATCCTAAGCAGCAGAGCATTGGGTATACAAAAGTCAAAGAAGCACCAACATATTTTGAAGGGCCATCAAAATCTGATATTTCACAAGATCAAGTTGAAAATATCAATCAGGAAGTTATCCCACATATGAAGGATCCTATTAGTGAAGAATCTATCACATTTCAAGATCCAAAGCAGAGCAGAGAAGGATTAGCACCTTGTTTCCAAGGTAAGACATATCCTATTGCAAATAAATTTTTCAACAAATTCATTATCAAGACAAAGGATTAGGCCAACATGAACAGGGTATTCCAGAACCAGTGCAGATTATTGAAAATCCTAAGCATCAAGGTCTTGGTTATTCAGTAATTAAGGGATCTAAACATATCAGGGATACCTCTATAATATTGGGGACAACTTCATCTAATGCAAGCATCAACATAGAGAGCACGAAGAGTCCTTATGATAAAATTGCTACCAACGCTACAACTATCCATGTAATGAATCATCATCCACACATATTTCAACCCTCTGATTGGGACCGACAACAAGAGAAAAAACTATACCCAAGAACGGAACAAGTCATTGAAGAAAAAGAATCAGTAAAACAAAATGGACAAGAAAAGTTTAAATGGATACAAAATAAAAAGCAAGAAACTATGGGGAAAAATAAAAAAGGTAAGTTCATCCATCAAAAAAGTCCATCAATACAAAAGAAAGCTTCAAGAGCGACCTACAAGGTATATCAAGACGTTGGTCCCAATCGAATATCCATATCCACCCATCATTGCTCATCATCCCAAGTTTGGAAAATAAAAGGTCAAACTATCAACCAATCCATCTAAATCTCATATCCCTCAATGCATTTTTCCATCCATGATATCCAAATCTCACATTGACCATGTATAGGTAGCAACTCTTTATCATAAGGATTCTAAAGGCACTCTATCATGATGTGCACATCAAGGTAAGGTTAACTCCGGTATCGACAAAGAAAACAAGAAGTGTCAGGGGTTACATTCAAGTGCCCGAATTTTGGAAAAACAACTCCTCCAAGAAGGATATCATTGGCACGTCATGACAACAACAACAACCATATCAACACCAGTATCATCTACATCAGCACCACCAGGTGGTTCAACATGACCAGAAAAGTGTCACCATAATGAAAACTTGGTAAACAAGCATCTTGTGTGACATCAGAAAAATCAAGAAAATAGTCAAGAGAAAAATCGTCCTCTAGTGAAAACCACTATGCTGGCGCTTTGTACAAGTACCATGATGTAAACCTAGAAAATAGGCATCATGTGTAGAATCGAGCATCTGCATGCACCATTTTAGGTGGAAGCATCTCAACTTATCCATAATAAATCCAATCCTTTTTTTATCTTGACAAATGTTTGGTGTACACTTTACACTTGCTTATGGAAAACATCTTGGCATGGGTCAATATCATTTATCCTATCCTATCTAGCATTATCTGAGCCATAATTCATTGTCCCAAGGGGCATACTCTATCTATCCAAATATGTTATCCTATCACAAGATAACCCATTACCAACATTGCTAGACACTGGGGGAAAGTACTTACATCTTGCTTTAGAATAAATCTTGATCTATGTCTTCTAGCTCACGTGGTGATCTAGGCATTGACCAAACAACAAGGTGTGCCACATGGTACCCTTCCCAATTCATCCCATCAACAAGGTATCTCACCAACGCACTATTAGGGTAACCTTCAAAACAGTTCATCACAACAACAAGGTGTACCACCAACGTGCTATTAGGGTAACCTTCGAAACAATTCATCCCAACAACAAGGTATACCTACCAACACACCACTAGGGTAACCTTCAAAACAGTTCATCCCAACAACAAGGTGTACCACCAATGCACTACCAAGGTAACCTTCAAAGATACCAACAACGTGGATTATTCCTTCACTCAAAATTTTTAAGATATCAACAGTTGCTTGAACCCCACAACTAGTTCAAGTAAACTTTTCTGCAACATATCCTCTAGAAAAAAAAAGTGAAATATCAATCCAAGTTGTCAACATCTTACACCCCAAGAAAAAGGGTAAAAATCCAAAAAAAATGGAAAAAGGATAAAAAATACAAAAAAATCAAAAATCAAGAAAAACAGTAAAGAAAAATAAAACACTCCTTGAGTGAAAACCACTTTGTGGCGCTCTTAGAACATGTACCGTAGTGAAAACCTAGAAAACATGCACTATGTTTGAATAAGACCCTCATCATTATCTATCAGTACTATCCACGACATCCACCCATCCAATTCATAATAAAACATGTATCCAACCATGGATTGTTACTAATTAAGGAACATAGTCTTGTCTCCAACTGGGGGAAACTTCCTGAAGATGGTCATGGATTAGATCTTTTGAATGTCCTATCATGGTCAAAACACAAAAAAAAAAAAAACATATGAAAAAACAACAAAATAAAAAACATCTAAAAATAACAAAAATCAAAAACATTTGAAAAACATCAAAAACAAACAACATCATTGGGTTATTCCTTCACTTAAACAATCTAATATATCACCATTTGCTTGAACCTCATAGCTAGTTCAAGTAAATTTCCCACAACATATCCTCTAAACAAAGAAGTGGAATATCAATCTAGATCATCAATGTTGTTTATCCGAAAAACAAGTTTATGCTTTGAGTCAAACGGTCGAACTACGTGGTCTCTGCGTGTACAACACAGGCAAGGCTTAACAACCTCGAAGACCCTAGGTCAGTCCCCTTAGGTTTCTATCATGCTTATTCAAAACTAAAAAATCCAATAACAGTCACAACATTCAAAATCCAAAAATAGTCAAAAATAAAAAATCCAAAAACATTCAGAAAATAGAAAAGGTCAAAAACATTCAAAAATCAAGTGAACTACAAGCCTTTACGTGTACAATGTAGGAAAGGCTTATCTTTGATGAGCTCTCGAGGCCCTAGGTTAGTCCCCTGAAAACAACAAAAACAACATCATAAAACTCAAAAAATAAAAAAAATATCATAACCTCGTCATCAAAACTGCAATAAATAATTCACCCATAATAAATGGATCACTGCACTCACCCTTTGACAAAATAAACAAACAATCAAGGAAAACATCAAAAGTTAGAACCTTCAAGCAAAAAATCACAAACATTTGATCACAAAACAAAGAGAAACAATTCCAAGTATCAACTACCTATCTTTTGACAATTCACCATCAACATCTTGAGATATGCCTTAACAAATATGTTCCTACGATAGACATGATCAACAACAGATAATAGTCCTGAAACCTCAAACAGATATGGCAAGTGATACTGCAACTTTTTTTTTATCTTTTTTATATTCTTATTTTTATGATTTATTTTTTTGACTCATTCCCAGAATCTCTCGAGGATGTCCATAAGGATTTAGAGAAGAAGGAATGGGGGTAATTGAGCATCATTTTGATTTGTTGTTTGTAATATATTTTTGTAAAAAAACCATGGCAAATACTTGCTTTATTGAGTGTATGGAAGTTGTGTTGAAACAATTCGTGAAGCAGTTGCATGTTAGGTGTTCTATACCTCTCTGTGTGACTGGTCCGAAAAGTTTTTAACACAACCCAACTATATACTTTAAACAAAGTTTCCATATGTATGGTATGAGAAAAGATAATCTTTGTTTATAGAGTAAAATTCCACACAATATATACAAATTCACCTTGGTCATTAATACCTTGGTGCATCGTATCTATTTGCTACATCAAACAAGATTGTTCAAAATTGTGAAGCCTCCAAGCAAAGTGAAAGCAACATCATCAACTACTAACAACACCAAATTTCTATCCATCATCAAAAATTTCTTCTAACTAACATCCATCCTGCATAGCAATATCATTAGTATCATATCCATCATGCATCCATAATTTCATCAATACATATCATGATGATAATAAACCAATAAAAAACATCATGTATCATGTATGGGGCATGTACATCCATCATAAACATAATATATCAAAAATGATATATCGATCATCCATAATAAAACATCGTATGATATAATGTATGATCCAACCATCCATATCATATGCATACATTAGAAAAAGTACCATAAACATACATCATCATACATAGTCATCCATGATCATCACATAAGCATAAAATGAAGCCAAATTGAAGAAGGTATATCTCATATATCATCATCAAAAAAGGGATAATATCGTAGTACATCATCATCAACGAAAAAAGTGTGATAGGGTAATACAAAATAATACATATATACAAGGCCTCGACTGGGCTGATGAATATATATACAAAAATCATGTCTGCAATATGTCTGAGCAATAAACAACATGAGGATCAACTACAAAAAGTAAACTGCTCGATGAGAAGAATAGAATCCTATAGACCAGGCTACGAACCACCATCTAAATCTGGTTGTCTAACAGAATGATCACTTGCCTTGCCACCACCATCACCTGCAGCACTAGGCTCTCTAAATCATGGATGTCGAGCAGCCCTAGGAATAGTAGCATCATATAAGGTCTAATAGTATGTGGACATCTGTAATAGCCGATCTCGCTCAGCTCGTATACTGTCCCACTTTTCCCTCGGACTATCTCTATTAGTAGTAACACCTTGTAACTAGGTCTCAGCCATGAGACGATGACCAATATTTGTCTCTCGCTCTGCTCAGAAACCATCTCGCTCTTGTTGAGTGATATCTCTCTGCTATTGCTATTACCAGTTGTGCCTCCAAGGCCTGTCATCATGCTATCTTTGATACTAATTGAGAAAATCCACCCCCAGGTGGTGGAGGGGGACCCAAAACCTGTCCATGACCTATGCCTGAGGCATATGCTCATCCTGACCACCCTGTGTCCCATCATGTTGGACCCTATCCAGCTTCTTTGCAAGAACCTCAATGTGTTGTCGCTCCTCGCATCGATCTGTAATACCCACTCTACCTAATGTAGGATCACCCCCAGGATTTGTGAACCTCAATGGCCTGCGTCATGCCCACCACTGATCAAAATTAGGTGTCCTACCCGTATCTTCTAAACCAACTGGCCAACCCCAACCAACTGGGGTAAGTTCTCTGAATGCAAAAACAACATCTTTGTCTTCTTGGTGACCCCATCCATAGACCTCCCTAGTGGTCTGACCGAAATGAGCCTCATAAGTATCAGGAAACTAACTCTGTCTCTCTCCAAACTGATGACGTACTTTGTTCGATAAGTAACGCTCTAGTAGAGAGTGAGAATGACCAATCAACCATCAGGTCTATCGACAGTAAACAAGATGCTTTGGATCCTCCAACCATGCCTCACAATCCATATAAGGTCTACAAATGAAACCTAGCATCTCATCAAACACACGGTGCTAGTATGAAAGATCTCCAGGTAGGGTGTAATGTAAGAAATCTCCATAACAATATGAGTATGGATCCTCAAGAGTACGATCCTATATCTTGTTAGGTTGAGCAATTGCAATGTGCTCCCAAGCCCAAATATGCAAAAGAGAAACACCTACGGAAATAGATTTCCCACCCCAATATACAACCTCGTGCATATCTCTATAGAGGTGGGGGAGAAGAAATGAAACCCATGAATATTTGGTCCCATGCTCAAACATACCCTCAATGCAAATACCCCATCTAATAGGGAACTAGCGACCTCTCCTATCAGGAACAACTAGTCCCAAAATCAAACCACAAAGGACAAGAGAAATAGGGTCTGCACTCCCAACAAACTCAGAAAAATCAATCTTAGAATGTCAAACCTCCAAGTGTCTGACACCCAACACACGTCACATGGCACGGGTACCCCATCAAACATGGTATGTCATGAGCTCACCATGGATAGGAATGTAGAGAATCCTCTCCACATTCTCGAGTGTAATGGTGGCCTCTCTTGTAGGTAAATGAAACAAGGACATCTATGAATGCCATCGCTCCACAAGCATAGTCATCATCACTATATGAGTCCGGATGGGAGGCATGTAATAGATATGAAGAAGCCTAACTGCATCTAGAAAGTATCACTCCAGATCATCGAAACTGGTAATCAGATTAAATTGATCCCGAGGTCATCTCTCCCTCAACTATAGTGGTTTAAGGACCACCTGCAATCATTTTAACCCATGATGTTAGGGTTTCACTTTGAACATGTAAAATGACACAAAAAATGATGAAAAACAAGACTTAGGGTTCCAAATAGGAAAAAGTTAGCAATATTTAGCAAAAGAAAAGAAACAAGAGAAAAAGTGCATAAACAAGAGCAAAAACGATGGTTTAAGTTAAAGGTGAAGGTTTAGGTCAAAGGCGAGGAAGTTTAGAAAGTGTGAAGGTCTAAAGTAGATGCGTAGGAAACATACTAGAGCAAACAAAAGCGAAGGTTTAGAGCAACTACTAGTTTCAAAGGTGAGGTTTTAAGTCAAGTGCGAGCTTCCTAACGTAGCAAGTGTGCAAAAAATGATGTAAATGCGCTGAAATCATGAAAAATTTGTACACAAAATACGAGAATGTGACAAGACGAAAATGAGAAGTGAGAGAGTACATACCAGGCCACTGACGCTTGCGAGCCGTCCAAACTCTTGAACCAGGTCTGAATGATGCGGGGCTCCTTGAATCCTAGACATTTCTCCTCGACATTTGACAGAATCGAAAATCTAGAGATAAGAATTCGCCATAGGATCAAAGCACCAATGAGGTAATTAGAACCCTAATTACCTATATTAACCCTACAAAACCCTATTTTTAACCTAGGAAACCCTAATTTTTAATTCTAAGGGAACCTTCCTACGTTCACATTAGGACTTTTGAGGAACATCGAAACAAGCAACGAGGGACCTATAAACCTAATTTTTTGTCCTAAACACATATGAACTGAAATAGAATAGTGTTGTGAGCCTGACCTCAAAATTGAAATTTTAGGCCAACCTCTCAAGGGGACAACACAAAGTCCTACCATCATTTTGTTGAACTCTTGGGCATAGTGGGGGATAATTTTTTTTCAAAAAACTTGATCTTAAAAAACAAAATCTTTGAAACAAAGCAACCGGTACTTTGTATCAAAGAGGGGCAAAATGTAGACATGTAAAACTGACATAACACCTATCACACACTATAAATGACATTTTCACATCATCAACATCATTATCATCAAACATCACTGCATTTCACATCCATTGCATTCAAAACCCTAATCTACTTTTGCACAATCTATTAATGTCTAAATCCTCTCAACACCTTTTGACTGTCGATCTTGACTCAACATTGTTTAATATTGATCGTTCATTTCAAATCTCATTTTTTATATAACAAACCTCTTTCCTCACAAAAAAGGATCGAAGAGTCAACAAAATTTGCACAATGAAGTACTTCCAACATTCACAACCACCATTTATAGAGCTTCAACATACCTTCAATCAACCATTCACGCATCAAGCTTTTGCACACAAACTATGGAGGCTTCATAGTGATACGAAAAATCCAACATCAGGTGAACACACTTTAATATGGGATGGTAACACTTTTCTTTTTCATGAATTCATGTATGCTTTCATACTTTGATCTTGTTTCTTGTATTCGGTAATAGCTTAGTTTAGAATTTTGTAAGTGTAGGATTAGATCTTAGATTAGTGTTCTTGATCTTAGACTAGATTTTGATTTCAATTATGTTTATCTTCTTTTGCATCTATGATTTTCCCCCTCACACAAAAAAATCACCCAAAAATGTTACCATAGGAGCAAGAACGAAGCCTCAGAAGTTCTAGAAATGAGAAAAGCTCGGAAAAAACTCTAAAAATATTCAATTTTTGAAAAACTAAGACACCAAAATCAAAAACCATTTATACCACTTTGAGAAGCATGAAATTCTACCCCAAATATTTTTTTTTTTTGAAAAAAGTAGCTCGTATGACCGAGATATGCCCTTCAGAAGTTGGAGTGCAAAATTAAAATTGTTGGTGGAGACAGGGGTAGATTGGAGTGACATGCTGACGACTTTTTGGCCACCAAATTTAAGACAGTGAATTATGACAGTTGTCTAGATGTCAAATTTAACACAATGTTGGATGACGGTCATTTGGCTATCAAATTAAAGATAGTGGCGTGAAAAAAGCTATTTTTTCTGAACGAAAATATTAAGTATTATATATGAAAATAGGGTTTTTGGGCCTTTTTGAATTCAATGGAAGGGTTTATTTTGACCTAAATTGCTCCAAAATTTCAGCTACCTCCTGGATTTGGCAACCACACTTCAACTTCAAACCCTCATAGATCTGGCCTCATATGTTCAATTTGGACGAAAAAAAGGAAAAACTAACTTTCTCGAACCCTCTAATCTCAATAGTAAGCTCAAATTTTCACCAAAAATCTCTGATTTGAACCTTCAATAGAAATCCACAAAGAGGAAAACCCCAAATCTAGTATTTCTTTCAATCTTTTTTGCTTCTCCAATTCATCATTCGATGCAAGAGAAGAGCATACTCAACTTTTCAAGATCCACCAAGATTTGCAACCTAGATCTCTCAATAAAGACTAACAAGAAGAAATCACACAAGCTTTAATACCATGTAAGAGTTGGTTTAGAATAACTTTACACCATACAATATTTAGCTAAAGATTATAACCACCTAGGATCTAGGAACTTCATGAAAGCACAAGAGAGATCAATATGCAATGCTCAAGATTGCAATGGAATTGATTATCCAAGAATTATGAATATTTTACATATGAGACCATTTGGCTATATAGCCAAGGTGAGACAAAAGGTTAAACATGATTATGATAAGTGTCTTAATCCTATGACATGTAACAACTTATCACAACTACCTAGGACACATGTGTTATAAGTCAAAGATAAGATAAGATCTAATGATAACTAACACCTAGAAAGATTCATTCCTAGGACCTAAGTAAACTTAACATGTAAATAAGTCCCCTAGTAATGAATTAACTAGGTACACAAGTTTATTTACACCAACGGTTGGCTAACCAAGCCTACCAAGGACAACAAGAATATTTTCCACAGTAGGAAGAATTTTTCCATAAAACTCATTTTCCACAACAAGAAATGGAAGCTTAGTAGAGATACAAAAAAAAGATAGAGACCCAAAGAAGGCAATAGTAAGAGTGTATTGCAAGGCAGATTGTTGCTAGGGAAGAACAAATGAAGCTTGTGCTTGCCCAAACACAAAGACCAGAGGCTTAGTCAACCCCTTGTGTTCCTAGTTTCAAGTAGAAACCTCTTACAACCGTAGAACAACATGCCAAGGAGGGGGTCTATAAGTATAATTTTCCAAGTTTTGAAAAAGACAAGCCTCTTGAAGCTTCCATTGAACCTCTTGAACCATCAATCAAAAACTATTATGCTAGAGATTCTAGGTTTTAAGAGAATTCACACTTCACAAGATCTTATTCTTGAGAAGGCTCAACCTTTTTTTCTTGATGAACAACCCCCTCTAGAATCCCAATAAGCCTTTGAATAGATTTTTTATCCTTTTTCTATGCTTGATACAATTTCACTTTAAAAAGGTGGACCTATTGATTTGGATGCTAACTGGTCAGAAGAACAAAATAGGGATACGTTCTGAGCTAAGAGAGAAGAAAATACTATTGTTGAACCTTCATATTCTCTAGATATTCAATGTGTTAACCTACTGCAAGAAAAATTTAAAGATGACCAGTTGCAATAATAGGACACGAAACAAGTGAGGAAGGATGAAGAAGAGGATTTTATTTTCTCTTTTGATGAGATCCCTTGTTTCATTGATAATGAGAAGGAGATCCTGCCTTTGCCTACATCAATAAAAGCCTCAAAGCAATAGGAGTCCAACTTGATAAGGTGGAGTGAAAATAACTCCAATGCTTTGGAGAAACGTGCCTTCTTATTCTTTGATGTAGTAGATGAAGATTCACAATCTGTTGAGGTGTGTAGTTTTGTGGGTGGGGAGGACCTATTTTGGGATGATTTAGAGGTTTTTGTTTAAGCTTGAATACCAAGCCATCATCCCTTGAGGAGGAAAATTATGAGCAACATAGATGTAAGGTTGTGGCAGTAGAAGACATGGTTATCACATCATGCCAGTTTAATTTTGTTGCAACCGGTTGACAAGAAGAAGAAATAAATATAGAGAGAAAACATGAAGAATTTAGTTTTTCACATAAAGTGTCTCACAAATTTGAGGTATGTGTTGATGAAGTGTGCATCAATACATTTAATTATGAAGTATGTTATTTCTCTGTTATCCCTAAATATAACAATGTTGAATATGAGATCTTCGTTCAAGATGAAGATGCAACCTTTGACATTAGGGATAATGTGCTTAAGTTAGATATTTATCTTACATGGAACCAACATATTAAAAATCCAACCATTGAGTAACCACACATTTTTCAAGGAGAGAAATGCTTGCTCAACTTGATAGTACGTCAGAGCTTCAAAGCTTTTCATTTGAAGTGTATGAGGAAGGTCTTCCCATACATATAAAAAAAAGCTTGGCATATTTTGCATCACCATGTGAGCTGGAAATTTTCTTTTTTTGTTTCAGTTCATCCTCTAAGGAGCTTAGTGGTTATGATGGAGGCTCACCCTTGTGTGAGGAGAATTATTTTTCCTTTGCAAGAAGTTTGCCTCTAATTGCTGACCTAATTTCAGAAAACTTCACTCCTACTATTGTATGTTCACCTAAGGAACCATTGTCAAATGAATCTAAAAATTGCATTATATAGCTCCCCTACAAAGCTAAAATTTACATTAAAACCTCAACCATCAAACCTCATCCGTATACCCTATACATTAAACCCTCACCCCTAATCCGTCAAACCTCAACCCTTAAACCCTAAGGAGGGAAGACAAGGTAGAGAGGGTGGGAGAGGGGTGGGTAATGAGACAAGGAGGGAGAGGTAGAGAGGTAAAGAGGGAAGGATGGAGAGTCATGAAGATAAGGAGAGAGAGGGTGGGAGGAATAGGTAGTGATTGAGCAAAAGGAGATAGATGGGAAAGAAATAATAATAGAGGGAGATAGAAGAAGAGAGAGATAGGTAGACAAAGATATAGATGGGGGTAAGGATGGAAGGAAACATAGAGAGGGAGATAGGGAGCGGCCTAGAGAGGGGAGAGAGAGAAGAGAGCGAGAGTGAAAGGGATGTATCAGTAGATGAGTAACAAGCGATGGAGGAAGAGGTACACATGGAGGGAGTGAGAGACATAGGGAGGAGGAGATAAAGAGGTGATGACCTAGAAAGGGGAGGGAGAGGGAAGACGAGAGAAAGAAGAACATGAGAGATAGAGGGGAGAGAGAGGTGGGCAATGAGGCGAGGTTGGAGAGACTTGGAGATGAGGAGAGAGAGAGAAGAAAGAGGTGAGCGATAGAGGGGGAGAGAGGTGGGTTATGAGACAAGGAGGGAGAGACTTGGATATGGGGAGAGCGAGAGAGAGAGGTTGGAAGGGAGATGTACCAATTGAGAGAAAAGATAGAAATGGGTGAGAAACAGTAACAAAGGGAGATAGAAGAAGAAAGAGGTAGGGAGGAAAGGATGGAGATGGGGTTAATGAGGGAAGACAATGTATAGAGGGTGGGAGAGACCAAGAGAGGTTTGAGAGAGAATAGGGTAAATATTGGTTAAGAGGGAAGGAGACAAAGAGGGATTGAAAGGTAAAATCTTGACTATCCATCATCGATCATAAACCATAAACTTTAAGCCTTATCAAAGTGGGGTAGTGAGAGACAAATAGAAAGTAGTGAAGTTGGGGTTTTTGTCAATACATCATCATTTGGCAAGTGCAAAATTTGGAGAGCACCAAATTTTCTGCTTGCCAAATGTAATGCAACATTTGGTGAGCGACAAATTTAGCGCTCGCCAAATTAGCTGCATTGGTAAATACCAAGGATGTGATTTTTTGAAAGGGTAACAAAATTTCACATATTTTTGGCCGTGCTAACTGTTAGGTTTTCACATCTTTCAATGCAAGTTTATTAAAAAACCATGATGACATTAGGCTCTCTCTTGGCTATCTAAATATGTAAAATTATTTATGTTTTGATTGTGCTAAGGTTTTCATCCATAACTTCTCTTGTTAATGCCTTTAGTTTTTGTCAAAAACCAACATGTGCTAGTTTTGGAATAGATTTTTACTCATTCATAAAGTTTTGAAACAAATTACATTTTTATAAACTAGAATCCATTCTGCATCTAATGAAAAAAAAAATTGATTAGTTTTCAAAAATTTTAGGGGGGAGCATGCTCAAATTTCAACTTTTTAGGATGTTTCCACTTCGAAAATTCATGAAATATTATATACTCATTAAAAAATTAGTTGAAAGAACAAGGATAAACTACATGGTGTTAGCTAATTTCTCACCATTCAGATTTTTGAAATTCTAAAAAGAAGTTAACAACAAAGGGAGGGTCCCATAGATGCTATGCTATTTTTTTTTATAAAAATAGGACTTGTTTTGTGCCCCCCTTTTTGAAACCCTTAATCTTCTTCTTTTTTTAAATTGTAGCTTAGAAAGTAGACTCAAAGAACTTCAACTCTTGTTCTTGTTGCATCTTCAAATTTTGAGCGTAACTATCTTCATTTTCTCGTGAACATCAGACTTTGCTGATTTCAAAAAAAAAGTGGCATCTTGTATAGGAGTGAATTTGCACCCCCTTGAAAATTCCCCTCTTACACCCTCCACCTTAGAAAAATAAAATTGGACCAAGTAATTCCACATCCTTATTCTGTACCCCATCCACTTGGTGCTTGTTTTTAGTGTCGGTGGGGGAATTTATGTCGGGGACACATGTGCGGCGCACAGATGTCTATGCAACCCACTATCGTCCTGACATGATTCCTGCCTCTGAAATTTGTGTAGGCATTACGTTCTCCATTGGTGATGAAACATAACACCCCTATGCCTTCCTATCAACCTTTGAATGGATCTTTCCCTCCCAAACCTCCTTCAAATGGCTATCTTTCTCATTCAATCCATCTTCACGTTTCTACATGCTTGCTCAATCTTGCTTCACGTTCTTGACAATTCTTGCTCCATACTCTTGCTATTGGTTGCACTATTGGCTTCACATTTCTAACAATCACAACATCCTACACATCTACCACAAAAGTTGCAGCTTGGTGTCTTGTGAGACTACTTTAGGCATTGTGGCTATGACGACTTTGCCATAGTTGTGGACTTGCATTCCTCTCTCATTAGCCTTGAGTGCCTTTGGTCGAGGGTGATAACACTTTCGTATTACTTTGTTGTTGGATTTGAGTAGAATAGTGTCTCTTGTAGTATTTGGTTGCATTTTAATTCTAGTATTATTTCCTTTATTATATCTCTATCTCTTTATCTATCTGGCTTTCCGTGGAGGTGGAAACACCAAAGCGGGGGTTTGACTATGGAAAGCCCCTATACAGCACCAACATTTTTCCTCTCTTGGCTATGTGTAGGTGTGTATTCATGTGGAGCTTGCTAGCAAACTGGACCCTTCATGAGTTCATTTCCACCACCTTTGTTCTTGACATCTTATATATCATATTTCTAGTTATTTTTCTTATTATGTTAGTTATCATTTTAGTTAGCACATCAAACCTCAACCGCTAAGCTGTTAGTGGGTTATTGAAACTCTTTACTGTACTTTCATACTTTCTAGTTGTATGAACACTAATGCCCCTGTGAGACACCATCACACTGTGTTGTCATCCTTGACCTGCGCTACTGTCCTCTGGTAAAGAGTTGTTTGAGGTATAGTTTGGGTTCCAGAAACTTGCTCGTTTAGCCCCATCAAAACTCTTGGGTTAGTAGAGTGACATAAGCACTTGAGAGTGCTCTTCATTCTCTATCCTTGACCTAAAACACTTGTCCAACCTGAGGTAGACTAGGGTAGCCTTTCACTCTTGGCTCTCCGTGGCCTAGATCCTTAGTATGGTTGGTCCCCCTCCTCTACATATTGGTGAACCCGATGTGAACGTCTATCCATTTCTTTGTGTTGAGACTTTGTCCCTCGTACTTGGTGATTGTTGTAAACTCAGGTGTTGTGATATTTTATGAGCATCACAATCCAGTCTAGGACCTTCAGGTACGTGGATAGAAAAAGTGTGTGACACTTACAAATGGAAAAGATGAAGGTCACTTCCGATTTTACTACTTCTTTTTCTATAGGCTTTATAGATGAGATGGGTTTCATTGGCGAGACCACTCATGCACCCACTCCTCCGGTGTCCCCTACGGCTTCATCCGTGGATGAGGAGGATGTTGTACATATTCCTATAGAAAACATTTTGGCATTAAACATGAGGTTTTTAGACCTTGTGAATCATTTAGAGAAAGCACTGAATATGACAAGAGCCGCTAGACTTTTTAGCAAGGTGAGATACATGTTAGGAAAGGATCATAAAAGTGTAGAATTCTTGTGCAGCCTCACTGATCTAATCAAAGTATACATCCCTTTGTATAACACTAGATCAGGTACTACCCGAGGAGAAGTGCTCGACGCCCATGAGAGACAAATAGGTGTCTCGATGCCTACCATATATGTATGCATGGCCGAAACAGGTCCCTCGATTAGTGTTTCCTCTACTTCTCAAAAGCCCAAAATTGTCAAGGTGAGTAGAATACCCCTTGGTTTTAGTTTCACCCCTCCTACTGCCTCTGGTGGTGGGGGCTCCAGTGGCATGAGTGGTGGTGGTGTTGGTGGGGGTGGCTCTAGCAAAGGCCATGGTGGTGGCTTTGGCAGAGGTCATGGTGGTGGCTCCAGAGGTGGTTCCGGAGGAGGTGCTAGTGGTGGTGGTTCTGGAGGAGGTTCCACTGGACCTTTTTCATCTCTAGACCATGTTTTTAATTCTCTTCTTCAACCAAATACAAAGCCAATTGGTGAACCTGTCTCAAGCCTCCTCCAAACCTATCTTTTAGCCCTTCTCCCGACATAGTCTATTGTCGATAAAAAATTTGAGCACGCCTTTCCCTTAGGGAATGAAGATTCCTAAGTTTGAAAAGTATGGTGGTAAAGGGGATCCACAGACACGTGTATCCACTTTTAATGTGATGTGTATGAATTTCTTTCACCACGATGCTCTAATGGCTAAAATTTTCCCTCGATCTCTCAAGGATACAACCCTTGAGTGGTACTGTTCCTTGCTTGAGAATTCTATATTCTCATTTGACCAAACCATCAATCAGTGTCTTCGTAAATTCTAGGCTAACATCATCCTAATATGACCTTCTTGGATCTTGTCCCGTGTAAGCAGGGAGAACACGAGAAGATAAATGACTTCATTACACGATACCAAGCGCTCTTTTCACAAGTCTTGTACCCACTACTTGACTCGGATGTGCAGAAGGTATTCATATGCAACCTGCAGTGAGCCTAGAAAGATAAATTTTCCTTAATGAAATACCCTTCTTTAGCACATCTTTGTCTTGCGTTGCAGGAGTAGCAAAAAATAGTGGTTTAGTTCAAGGGATCCTCCTCATGCTCCTATTTTGAAGGAAAATCTATAGTGTCCATTTTAGGAAAAGGAAAGGTTGTTGTAAATGTAGTTGTCACAAATAATGATCACGACATTAGGCGCAACAAAAAATTTACAAAACTATTTGAATCTTATTCTTCTATTCTGTAAAAGTTATTGAAGGATAAGATTATAGCGTTGGAAAATTCTTGACCTCTAAAGGAACCTTATCCTAATTGGTACGATAGAAATTATTTTTTCCAATACCATCATGTTCATGGGTATGATATTGAGCATTGCATGTGCCTACGTCATGAGGTACAAGACTGCATCGATGATGATACCATCCATCTCGATGGAAAGAAGTAAAACATGAATAAGTTAGTGGCGAAGCAAATAGCAAGTTGCAGATTTATACGGACCCATTTCCGTCTCACTCTACGAACTTGATTATTGATCCTTCTAATGCCTCTCCTAAAGCTTCGGTATATGTTAATTTGGTTTTGTTTACTCCTACTCCTCCCCCACAGCCTGCAACTAGCTTGCTAGACATTATTTTCATCTCATAGGACTTGCCTTTGAATAACAAGCCCTCTCCCCTACACATTCCTACTTACCTCAATGGAAACATTGTGACAGGAGTCCTAGTCAACCCCACGAGTTGAGTGAATGTTATTATGGAGGATACGTTGTGGCTATATTCATTACAGAGGGAGGAATATGAGAAAATGAAATCTATTATATGTACACATGATGGGCTCTCTCTTACACCGTATGGCTCTATAACTCTTTCCATCCTAGTAGGACCTAGGGATGTGGATACAACTTTTGATGTCATTCTGGAATCTAATCTATTTAGGGTGAAATTGGGCATCTCGTAGCTAGCTTCCATGAACATAATCACTTTTTTTATTCATAAATGTCTAAAGTTCTCTCACGAAGGTGTCGTGCATGTTGTGCATGACATTGGATATCAACCATTGGTAACCTGTGGGGGTTATTGATTGGATCATTTTTGACCCACCCCAGTTGGTCCGCTCCCTCCTAGGACAAACCTACTTTACCTAAATTATGTAAAGTACAAAACTAAGGGCAAGGGACAACCAAAAGTGAACCAAAAGTGACTCACCTAGTAGTGTAGTGGTAAGTTGCCTATTCCTCTTAGAAGGGAAAGGAAAACCCTGCTCATGCTCAGGGAATCACCTCTACCTCCCTCCATGAAGAGGAACTTTGGGTTACTACTCCTGGTTTTTGCATAAGGAGTCTGATGGTGCCCACTTGGCAGAAGGCCAAGTGTCAGGTATTTGACCTTCCTATCTTACCAATGGGACCTCAGCCCACTATGTACATTAAGGGGAAGTGTTCCCATGGGGATTCCTCTATGTCTCGGTCTCTGTGGCCTCCTACTACTCTTACCTCTAAGGCAGTGAATGGGAAGAGTCCCTGCCACTGAGGAGTTAGAGTCGACTCCCTCTGTTGTTGTTCTGTCATCTTTTCAACCTCTCCCTCATGTTCCCATCCAGGAGTCCCTCCCTCTGTCGAAAACAACTGTGATGGATACTTTGATGGTCAAACAAGAGTCTTTCATCCCTTCTTAGCCTCTAGCCTCTAGCTCTCAAAGTAGAAACCACCTTGTGTGTGAGAACAAGCGTCGAAGAAAGGCTATGGCCGCTGAGCAGACCACCCTATAGAAGATGGAAGAAGAGCTGATAGTTCCTGCTTCAACACCTTTTGTTATGTCCTCCTCTCTCGTCCTCTTTGCTTTAGTTCCTTCAGCTTCAATTTTGCTTCTCGCTCTTGCCATGAGTGTAAACGATCCTCACCCAAAGAGGGTGCAAGTGTTTATCGCTCCTTTGGTTGAGCCGCCCCTTCTGATGTCCCTTCTAGACATCCCACCATTCTCAAAAATCGTGGACATGTCGAATACCTCATTGGTGTCTGCCATGGTTTTCTCATCTTCCTTCGTGCCTTCTGCTTCATCCACATAGATCTCACATCCCCCAATGAAGCGAGAAAGTGAAGGATGACCCTGATATCAATGGGGGTGTAAAGAAGGGTTCACCTTCTTTGAAGGGTGGTTTTGCATTAGCTTGTATCGTCCTAGTGAAGGAGGAAGCCCCAGTGTCCTCGGAGTTTGTCACTACTCTTGAGTCATTCGGTGAGCCTAGTAGTGGATCTCGGGCACCACATCCCTCACCCATTGAATTAACACATGGAACTCTTGTGAAGTGCATGTTTAATTTTGTGGACGAGGTCTCAACCCTATCAATGATCTTTGCAAAATTGTTGACATTCACCCCACAAGAACTGAGCAGAGAAGAATTTGAGGGGCCTTCTTCCTTGGCTCTTGTTGTGAGAGGGTTGGAGGGTTTCCCCCTTGATATTCCACCCTTGCAGGCTTTTCCTCCCTTCCCATACAGTGATCTAGATTGGGAGAACGATGACCTCTTGGTTGATGAGGACTACGGGGTGCCTCTTCTTTATCTATAGATTAGAGAGTGTGTGTGTGTATTGTGTTCCCCCATGCTTGCGTTATGTTTTCCTAGATGACCCTTGTCATCCTTGTAGGTGCTTGGGTACATGAGTGTTTTTATGTCGTAAAAATTCCTTGATTTGTTACATCATTCTTCCTCTGTTGTGTATTGATTTTCGACAATTGGGGATGATGCAAACTGTTGGGGGCATTTAGGATTCCCTTCCATGTTGACCCAATTTTTTATTTTTTATTTTTTTTCACATGCCTTTCTTCATATGGTCTCATATAGTAGGGGGTTGATGACAGTTCATTTATATAGATTTATATATATTTATCTATATTTATGAGCAGCTCTGACCCCAAAATATCAGATCGCCCTTGTGTCCCTTGTTCACAATGTTATTGTCTCTTCTTGCATTTTTTCTCTCTTTTCTTTCATGCTTTTTTTGTGATGTTTTGGTGCTCATATATTGTCCCTCGCATGCATGACAACATAACCATGGTTACATCTCATCACGTTCCACAAGCCACAACATCATTTTTTCATTCTTGCTTTTCTCTCATTAGGATGTCATGTGCCTTTGTGTTTGACACACACCATCCTAAGGAGGGGCTATCATGTCACTTTGATTTTCAGAAAATGCATTCGATGGCCAACAAATATTTTCTTGAAAATCTATTCAAAATATTTTTCAAAATTCACATTCCTCAACAAGGATCCCTAGCGAAATATTTTTCCTTCATCATGGGTTCGTAAAGAAAAAATCTGAAAAACTCTCCTCCGAGGAGGGATTACCTTCTCCCGCGGGAAAAGTTCTGACCTTCCTCTTGCGAGGGGGCCTTCTTCCTTTTGAATTCCTTGATGAAGTGAACATCTTTCAAAAGGATTCCTTGATGTTGAATTGATTTGTGAAAAATACTCTCTTCCAAAGAGTGTGTCCCTTGAGTGGACCCCTTTTCTTTTGAAGGGTTCTCGAGGGACCCCTTTGAAAGATCTTCCTTCAATTTTTGACTATCTACATGACTGTCTGCTTGTCTACCTCTGTGGATGTTTTTTGTGTTCTAACATGTTGCTTAATAGGTGCGCCTATGAAACTTATTTCTAATCCGACTCTACGGAGTCCCCTAACATTGGGATTCCTTTAGGAGAGAGTACCTAGAGGCACCTTCTTTGCAAGTCCGAGGACCTGTGAAGTGCTTACATCTAGTAGGATTTGTCCATTGTTGGCCTGCGCGCCTTCAGTGCACTTTGATTGAACCTCCTCAAGAGAGAGTACATGTGAAGTTATTTGCCTCCATTGTGCTTTCAAACTTGCCAGATTGCATTCTGCCTCCTTGACGGTTTAGGTATACGTTTCTAAACGCTTTTGATCTACTTTACCAAACACTCATTGGCACTCATGTTTGCTAAAGTGGGGGAAAAATGTATAGGAGTGAATTTGCACCCCTAATTTAGATTCCCCTCTTACACCCTCCACCTTAGAAAAATAAAATCCAACCAAGTAATTCCACATCCTGATTTTGTACCTCATCCACTTGGCACTTGTTTTTAGTGTCGGTGGGGGAATTTCTATTGGGGACACGTGCGTAGTGTGCAGACATCTGTGTGGTGTTTTGTCATCCTAACAAGATTCCTACCTCTAGAATCTACAGAGGTGTTATGTTCTCCATTGGCGACAAAACGTAACGCCTCTACGCCTTCCTACCAACCTTTGAATGACTCTTTCCCTATCAAACCTCCTTCAAATGGCTATCTTTCTCATTCAATCTATCATCTTCACGTTTCTACACGCTTGCTTGATCTTGCTTCACATTCTTGAAAATTCTTGCTCCATACTCTTACTACTGGTTGCACTATTTCCTTCATGTTTCCAACAATCGCAACATCCTACACATCTACCATAGAAGTTGTAGCTTGGTGTGTTATGATATTTCTTTCCACATTGTTGTGGCTACGTCGAATCTGCCATAGTTGTGAACTTGCATTCCTCTCTCATTGGCCTTGAGTGCCTTTGGTCGAGGGTGGTAACACTTTCATATACTTTGTTGTTGGATTTGAGTAGCATAGTGTCTCTCATAGTATTTGGTTGCATTTTTGTTCCAATATTATTTCCTTTATCATATTGCTATCTCTCCATCTATCTGGTTGTTTGTGGAGGTGGAAACACCAAAGCAGGGTTTAGACTATGAAAAACCCATATACAACGCCAACATTTTTCCTCTCTTGGTTGCGTGTAGGTACACGTTCGTGTGGAGCTTGCTGGTGAACTGGACCCTTCATGAGTTCATTTCCACCACCTTTGTCTTTGACATCTTATAGATCATCTTTCTAGTGATTTTCTTATTCTGTTAGTTATCATTTTAGTTAGCACATCAAACCTCAACTGCTTAGCTGTTAGTGGGTTTTTGATACTCTTTATTGTACTTTTGTACTTTCTACCCGTACAGATGCTAGCGCCTCTATGAGACACCAACGCGTTGTGCTGTCGTCCCTAACCAGCGCTGATGTCCTCTGGAAGAGAGCTATTCGAGGTATAGTTGGGGTTCTAGAAACCTGCACATTTAGCCCCATCAAAACTCTCGGGTTAGTAGAGTGACAAAAGCACTTGAGAGTTCTCTTCATTCTCTATCTTGAACCTAAAAAACTTGTCCAACCTGAGGTAGACTAGTGAAACTTTTCGCTCTCGGCTCTCCATGACTTGGAGCCTTGGTATGGTTGGTCCCCTTGTACACATCTTAAGAGCCATTTTTGTTTCATAGATGTGTGCACACACCCATTTGTACATGTGATTTCTTGATAAATGTTTAAATGTGCCATATGATGCATAATTTAGGACATTAGATGTACAATTAGGTCCATGCACGTAGGAGGGAGAAAAATTTAGTGTGAAATTATCAAGGATGACAATTTACGACACTACAATAAGTGTTTTTTATCGGTATATAAGTTGCATGTTACTTAAGGTCCCCATTGCCTTTCTATTTGAATTATTTCAAGTTATTGAAGAAGGAAGGCCTGAACAAAATATATGATTGAGGACAAGAAAATGGTTGAGTGTAAATAAGATAGAAGATAATGCAATACACACACCATACCTTCACCTAGAACCCTTCTTTCTCCTTAGATAGAGATGAAGTAGAGTGTACCCTAGCTCCACTTGATTTTCTCTTTTGATGTGTTGATGGAAGAATGTGGTTGCTTATAAAACCAAAAATATAATGATAGGATTGTGAAGATAAGGATATGATGATGGAATATTAGCTAAGCTATCGAAGAAGTATATAGAAAATGAGAGAAGTAGATAGAAAATTTAGCAACATAAGGCTATGAAATATGGAAAATTGTCACAAATGGGATGAAAGACCTCTCATTTATAGAATTTATATGAGATAAATCAAGGGCCACGATGGATTGGTTAATGGATGGCATGGATTGAATGAGGATTAGGTTTGGGATCAAATTTGTAGTCATGTGACAAGTATTTTTTGAGGTATAAGGTCTAGGTTTAGGATTAGGATTTGGGAAACATCCTTATATGAATAGACATGATTAAGAGGTTTGATTGAAATGGATGGTTGAGATGAAAATTTAATTTGACTTTTGGGAAGTTTCTAGATTAAATGAATCTAGATAAGATCTTAGTTAGAAATGAGGGACACTTGTCACATGATGACAATTTTAGATTGTGATCCATGTGAACAAGATAAAGGGCTAGGATTAAATGAAAAATGATTGAGAAATAAAGTGGAATTAAATAATGGAGGAAAAGTTAATGGTGATTAATTAGCCTAAATTAATTAATTAATTGAGAATTAGTTAATTAATTTAGTTGGAGGATTTGGGGATAAAGGTAATGGATAAATTAATTCAATAAATAATTGGTATCTATCTAATTAATTGGCTAGGATAATGTGGGATAAAGGTGATGGGATAAATCAATTAAATAAATAAATATTTACTTATTTAATTAATAGCTTAGGGTAGGATAAAATTGGGTGTGGTTGGGAAGGCCATATTTTAGGTGTCTATAGTGATATCCACATTATTACTCAATCCATTCACCATATATTTCATGTATTTCCACTCTTAGTCAAGATATGAGATAAGTAGTAGTGGAGGAGGTTGGAAGTATTAATGAGAGTGATGTTGGGTTATTGGTTTTGATGTGTGACCAAAGGAATTGAGGTGAGGAAGGATGAGTGTCTAGAGAGTTAGAGTACATGATTTTCTTAGCTTAGAGAGGTCATATTTGGGTGGAAATTTAGCCCCTAATTGAATGAATCACCTAAGGATTTTATCTTTGTTTTTTCTATAAATATCTTTATAATACCATATCCTTGTTGAAAATGAAGGTAGCCATATCAATAGTATAGTCATGTTGATTAGGATTTTCATTATTAATTTCATGATTTTAGGGTTATCATAATCCACAACAATCCATTATCATGTTGGGATAGTCATAACATACCATGAGATCATCAAATCCCATGAATGCATGTTTTTGAAAAAAGGGGTAAAAGCTTTATTGAAAGCAAGAAATAAATAGTACAAAGAGATCAGGGATCCAGAAGGAACCCAAGAAAAGAAAGCCCAAGAATACTCATCCAAAACAAAACCACCACCCTCATAGCCACAAACACCTCAACCAACCAAATCATCATAAAGGACCCTCTCTAATTCAT
Organism: Sequoia sempervirens; assembly: GCA_007258455.2. NCBI lineage: Eukaryota > Viridiplantae > Streptophyta > Pinopsida > Cupressales > Cupressaceae > Sequoia > Sequoia sempervirens. The sequence continues at coordinate 238,861,918 of VDFB02252616.1, forward strand.
GACGATAATCAGGGGATAACTATCCCCAACCGTCAATCTTCCAGTCATCATCTTAATTCAAAACCCACTTGGCCAAACAATCAGTAGCCTTATTCCATTCACGTGGGATGTGGGTAAAAGACGCCACCTCCAACATAGAGCACATCTGCATAATCTGATGAACAACTAGAGAAAGCTGCCAATTAACATCATTCAACTTTTGCTCATTCAAAAAATTAACAATAATCTGTGAGTTAGATTCATAGATAATCTTACGCCAACCCAAAGCATAAGCACACTCAATACCCCATAGAATTGCCAACCACTCCATAAAGTTGTTAGAATGTTGCCCTTTATGAAAGGAGAAGAAGAAAATAATTGAGCCAAAACAGTCTCTTCCAATTCCACCAATCCCAGTAGCCATAGGATTACCCCTAGAGGAACCATCAGTATTGATCTTCAAAATATCCACCGGAGGAGGCAGCCATCTACCAACCCGTTGAACCTTATTTTTAGCCCGCCTACCTCTTATGGCACAAGCAAAGCCAAAAGTCAATCCTTGTAGGCCCATTCTATTCACAATCTCATCATCACTTCTTTCCAAAGGATACACCACTTCACATTTAGCTTTTACTGTCTCCTGGATCATACCAACAATTCTGTGCCAAACCTATTGAACCATTAGTCTATCCCCACGAAAAATCCTACAATTCCTCTCTAGCCAAATTTTCCAAAGAATGAAGGTAGGACCAATGCACTAGACAATATGGAGGAAAGAGGCCTGAGAAAGAGGTATTCCCATACTACTCCAAAACTCAACAAGGGAAGGAGCATGAATGCAAGGATGTTTCCAAACACCCCACCAAAAATGCCAAAGCAACATAGAGAAAGAGTAATGGAAAAACAAGTTGGAAGAATCCTCCTCACCGCAACCACACAAAATGCAAATAGAACGGCCCTAGAATCCCCACTTCCGAAGGTTGTTCCAAGTCAAACATCTATTCCAAGCTAGAGTCCACACAAAACAATTACACTTTGATCATGAGAACTTGTTCCACACATTTTTCCAGCAAGGAACCTCCACTCCACCAAACTTACAAGCCAACAACTCCTGATATCCACTAGCCACAGTGAAAGCACCCTTAGGATCTGGACTCCAAGCAAGAATATCATTATCCCTAAGAGAGAAGCATTGTCTTCCCACCAATTTTTTTTTGCAGTTTAGCACGGTCCTCCTTTGAACCAACAGTAGGCCAATCGCAAGGGTCCTTCCACCTAGCCACCTCCATCTGCCCACATGGATAAGAAAACTTAAAATCAATCACCCTTGACCACCCAAATTCAACAAATTAGGATATTGACGCAAAATGGGGGGAAAACCATCCCAAGAATCAGACCAAAAAAGAGCCTCAACCCCCTATTACATATCCAGAACAATCCCTCCTTGATCAACGCAACCCCTTTCTTAAGAGTACCCCAAACCATAGAACCTTTCCCCACTAGAGGGTAGAGGGGAATCTCCTCCTTCAGAACCCCCTGAAGGTACTTGTGAGATAAAATCCTAGCCCAGATATGATCTTGTTCTAAACACCACCTCCAATAAAGCTTAGCAGCCAAAGCCAACCCAGACAAAAAATGACTACCGCAATCCAAGACCCCCAAACTGTTTCAGACTACACACAATATCCCACTTCACAAGGCTCCACTTAGAAGAAGTCAAGTTGCCCACCCATAAGAATTGTCTAGCAAAAGAATCCAATTCCTTAATAAACCCAACCAGAGCCACCTGGAGCATACACTTAGAGATGGGAAGAGCTTGCACCATAGATTTAAGCAGTCAAACATGCCCAGTGAAGGACAATCATCTATGAATCCAATGGTTAACCTTCGCACAGAAACTTTTCCAAAATATTCTGCCAAGAAACCCTAGAAATAATACCAAAAGAGATAGGAATTCCAAGATAGATTAAAGGGAGGGATCTGATCTGAAACCTCAAAATACGAGCAATCCTTTGTTGAATGGGCCGCAGAGTATTGAAGAAGAAAATGGAAGATTTATCTTCATTAATCCTTTGACCAAAAGTAGCAAAATAAGTATCCAAGGCCTTGCGAAAATTAGTGGCTTCTCTGACCTTAGCCACACTGATCAGAGTAGTATCATCAAAAAATTGCAAGTTTGATTGAGGAGGTAATCCATTGCCCCAGACCCAACCTTGGATGCCCCAAATAAAGAAGAAAGTTCACCATTTATCAACACTGAGAAAGAGGTGGTTGTTACACAATTCATAACCCACATAACCCATTCCTTAGCAAAACCAAAACCAAAAAGAACCTTACGCAAGAAAAACCACTTAACTCTACCATAAGGCTTTGCCATATCTAGTTTGATGAGCATAGCTTTTTATTTAGAGTTCACCATGGAATGAATAGTTTCAGAACAAATGACCACACCATCAAGGATTTTCCTGTCATCCACAAAGCCACCGCGCTCCTCGGAAATAAGCTTGCTAAGCCATCGCTTCAACCTCTCAGCAATGAACTTGGAGAGAATTTTATAGACCACATTACGGAGAGAGATAGGCCAGAATGAACTCAACCAGTAAGCACCATCACATTTCAGTATGAGAGCAAGAAAGGTAGAATTCATAGCCCTCAACATCTGTTTGTTCCTATGAGATTCACGAACCACCCCAAGAAGATCCATCTTTATAATGTTCCAAAATTCCTAAAAGAATTCAATCGAAAAGTCATCCAGACTTGGAGCTTTCCCTTTATTCATTTGAAAAATAGTGACCTCTAATTCCTCGAAGGAAATACCCCTCAAGAGGTGCTCATTCATGTCCATAGAAACCAAATAAGGGATACAAGACAGAACATGCTTTTCCTCCTTCAACGAATCAGGCGAGTCCTCCCTAAAGAAAGAAGCAAAGAACTGTGAGGATTCCTTGGAAATATCCTCAAAAGAATTCAAATGCACACGCCTATCATTAACAAGAAGATGGATAGAATTACCATGTCTCCTGGCCTTCACAGAGTTGAAGAAGAAAGCAGTGTTTCTATCACCTTCCTGAGGCCAGTCAATTTGAGCCTTTTGTTTCCAATAAATATCCTCTCGCAACTCCCACTCTTCCAGAGTCTTCAAAGCCACCGCTTCCTCCTCGAGAGAGAGTCCTCTGAAACAATAGAATCCCTAATCTCACAGGTGATAGCATCAAAATTATCCTGAGCAACAACCTTAGCATGGAAAATATTTTTGAAACACTGCCTATTCCATCTTTTGAATTGGTATTTCACATACTATAGTTGATTGGTGAAGGAGTACATCGCAGTGCCAAATGCAAGCCTACCTAATTGCCACCGCTTAGCAACATAATCCTACAGAGAGGGATCCTACAACCACATTAGTTGAAACTTGAAGGAGGGAGAACATACAATACAAACTGAAATGATAGATAACTTAATAGGCCAGTGATCCGAACCCCTCCAATCTAGAATCTTAGAGCTAGTAGACCAGGGTCCACCAACCTAGAAGCAAGAAACTAGGAACCTATCGAGCCTCTCAACAATACAATTATCCCTAATTCTCCTATTATTCCAAGTAAACTATCCATTACTGGACTTAATATCAATAAGGTTCAAAGCAGAGATATTATCCTATAGAAGAAAAAGCATAAGGCTCCAACCTCAACATTCCCCCCTCTTTTCCCCCAGATCAGTACTAGCATTAAAGTCACCAACAATGATCCAAGGAAAAAGAGGAGCAGAGCCTTGAATAAACTGAATGTGAGACCACATTCACTGCTTTCCAAGCAAATCAGTAGGAGCATAAACATTGGAAAGAAGAACAATTTCACCAGTTTCCAAACTTGGTGCCACCATTGAAATAGAGGACTTGCAGGACACCCACCAAAGAGGACGAATCTTCAACGAATTTCATAACCACGCCAAACCCTAGCATTACCTTGGGCACCAATGCACTGGCATTGACCTCACCCCCAAAGTTTAGAAACTAAAACACTCATGTTCTCAACAAACAACTTAGTTTCCTATAATAAAAGTACATCAGGAAAATGATTTCTGACCAGATCACGAACAACTTTTTGTCGAGGGCCACTATTCAAGCCCTTAACATTCCATAATATGATAATCATTTCTAAGGGTTGCAAAAGTGAGAATCAAGGGTCTTAATAGATCTTGATTCCACCAATGTGTCCCCCATCATCTTAATTTTCTCCAAATCGTTCTTTCTCTCAACTTGGAAGGCTTCTCAAGAGCCCCTTTCCTACGGTCTTTCTGTTGAAGCCCCAAAGAAGGAGAAGCCTTGTTTCCTCTTTCCAGCTCCGACACCACCTTTTCTGCCACTTCCATAATACTCATATCAACATGGACCTCAGGACTAGCTAAAGCCACCAAACCAAGATCAATATCCATTTGAGTTAAACTAGCTCTCATAGTATTCTGAAGAGTGCCCAGATCATTCCCCTCCTAAACCTCCTCCAAAACACCATGATCAAGAGAAAACTGCCCAGGGTTCACATCTTGTTGACTAAGATCATCTAATACCTCAAAGCAGTTAAAGGTATCCCCATCCTACCTTTCCTTAAAAGATCTCTTCTAACCACGATTCCTATTACAGGGCATAGCAGGAGTAAAACCCTCATTATCTGTGACAATACCAGCAATAGGAGCCTTTCCCTTGTACGCCTTGGGGGGATTGGGGTGAGGCTGAGATGACAAAGACTCCAAAGAACAAGACTTGGGACATCTATTTTGAAAACATCCATGTTCATGGCACAACCTACATCGAAAAGCAAGGGTCACATAATAAAGTTGTTGCATCCATGAAAACAAACCCACATGAATTTCCAAAGAATTTGGAAGAGGGTTACTGAAATCTATTTCAACACACATGCGAGCACATAACATTACCTTTCTATCTTGCGTTTGTTGAGAAGGACCCACTAGTTTCCCCAGCAACAGAGCCACCTAGTGCAAAATGTCATTCCTCCAAAATTCAGTTGGAAACCATGGAAGACGCACCCAAACTAGAACACGATTCGAGAGCTCCTCAGAGGGGTTAAAACCCATATGCCATGGTTTGAAAAAAAGACCAATTTGATTATGAAAATAAGGTCCTTAAAAAATGGGATGTTACAATCTACCATGAAATTAAAAACAACCATGAAGTAACCATTGGCCAACAACATTAACTCCATCTCACCTTTCGGGTTCTAGGTCCGTCTAGCCCACATCTGCAAAATGGAAGTGAGACTCGCATTCCCATGAATTTGAAAAATAAAGCATGATTTGAAAAATAGTCAACATCCTTAGCTATTATATCTGGTTGGATCATGAGGACAGGCCTATCTTCGCTTCTTTCTAAGCATCCATTGATTTTCAGGATGCGAGGGCCTCCAGATGGAGAAAACCCTCCCACCCCCAAATCTTTTCACAAGAATTTACCCTCGACATTCTGCATTGACAGTGAAGAAGACTTTGTGCCTAAAGATGCACGGTAATCCATAATCGGCATGGAGCTTGTTGATCCTTTTGGATCCATATCGAACATAAATAAAAACAAAGCAACCTTATCTTAGACCAAAAGAAAGTAGAGCACAAAAAAGAAGATAAAAAATAAAGAAATCGCGCCATAGGAAACCCCTCCCTGATCACAAAATAACCCTCCCCCAATAGAACAACCCTGTGCCACTCTAAACACACTCGCCCTCATGCATGCAAACAGGCCAACAAACATGTAGGCCGCGACCTAGTAGCCGCAGACCTACACAGTCCACCTGCCCACACACAACACTATCGCCTCCAATGTTACTCGTCCAAAATGATATACTATGATATATATTCATATTTTGTAGTCTAGTTTTAAATTTATTTACATAGACACTAGAAAATTCAGTGTTAGTATGGGAAATCACCATTTAGTTTCTAAAAGATAAGTTTCATTAGATTTTATGGATTAATAAAGTTATTGCAAACATTTATGTACTCACCCATAAAATTAGAAATAAAAATCATCAATATAAAGTGTACTAAATTCTCTAAGATGTTTCAATGCATTATTATTTATCTAATAATATACAAATGCAATGCTTAATAAAAAGGAATAAAATTCTATTCATAAATCCATTGAAGAATATAAAATATAATTTTTATAGTTATCTTAATTTTTAATCTTAACTTATTAGGGTTTGAATACAATTAAACCTTATATGTAGATGCAACACCAGGTGGATATTATAACTAGATAAGAAATAAATTGTATTGGATAATTTAATGGTTGTAATATATAATATCATTTAATATTTTATAGTTTATATAAAACTTTTTCTTACCAAGCTCACATTTTCTACCCTTTTCTTTACCCAAAATGCTAGATAAGAGAAGAGACTTTTTTTAAGCCTAATAAAATATCCTTTGATAATCTCTCAAGATGTTCTTGAATATCTTTTTCTTTTATAGGATTGAGTAAGGAAGTTGGTTCAATTTTTTTTTTCTTTGGCATTTAGGTTGAAGTATAATTTTTTCATGTTCTTAATACAAAAACTGTATAGGATTAATGTTGCAACAAATTTTAAGTAAATCTATTATTTTTTGAGTGTGTTGTTTTTGTGACTATTTGATCACTATTTTTTATATAATTTCCTACACTTCATTTCTTGTTTTTGAAATCTAGGCTACCTTGTAGTTTGATCTTTTAACAATAGGAAACTTAATCATTTTTCTTGATTGTCTTAACTATACAATATTGGGAGTATTATATCTTTTTAGAACCTATCTCTAAAATCAAAATTAGTAAACCTAAAGATGTTACAATAAGCATTACTGGTTTCATTCTCATTATTCATTAGATTATAGATCCATACAATACAATTATGATGTGGCATGATGTTATGAAAAACTGTGTTAGAAATTTAAAATAGATTGATAACTCAAGGAACTTTATAAGAGAAATTCTAAGCTACATAAATTGGAAACATAAACAATAAAAACTAGTGACTCCGAGAGATATGCAATGTCAGAATGATAAAAATGAATTAAGAGCTTCCAAAATGAAAATACAAGCTAGGTAGTGAGTTTATATAGAACTAAGGAGAGGATGGAGGTGGAAAATCAACAAATAAGAATTGACCACCAATAACCACCAAAAGTGATGAAAATAGTAAATGTTCCACTCTTTCAAGATGGGGACACCTCATCACCTTATTTGCTATTTATTAAATAATAAACTCACTTTATTATCCTAAGAAATCTTAATAAATGTGTAGGAAAAGCCTATGACTAAGGGGAAAATAAATGAACTCACTAGAAAAATAAAAACTTACACCAACACTTTGAAGATCCTACACACATAGGATGGTCTAACCAAGTATTGGTGGGAAATATACATGAATGGGGCCCAACACTTGTATATGGTTCTATTGAGCTAGATAAAATAGGAATAGATAAAATTATGAAAGCATGATTAAACCAATTATATTTAGATATGATTATGCAATTATACTTTGACAAGAAGGATACAAATTCAAATGTATTATCTATACTATGAACCGGTTACAAGACATAATAACCCGACCAAAATAACCCTGGATAGAATAACCCGGTCACAAGAATCCAATGAAAAAATAACCCAGGGTTATAATAACCCAAGCCAAAATAACCCGTGGTCAGGATAGCCCATGGAAAAAATATCCCATAAGAATATAGAGAAAGGAAAACAAAATTTACGGTTATTCAATCTAGGGGTTATTTTGACCACGGGTTATTCTGTCCATGGGTTATTATGAACTTGGGTTATTTTTTCCTTGGGTTATTATGACGGGGTTATTGTGTCCAGGTTTATTTTGGCTGGGTTATTATGTCCTGATACCCTATGAACCTGTTTAATTTATCAAAATTAAATAAATATTTCTTAGGATATGATAAATATACTTATATTTTAGGAGTCTAGCACCATGCTATTTTAAAAAGGAATCTTCTACTTTCATTACCATGTATACTTGTTGAATGGATTCAAAATTATGTTAAAAAACATGATAAAAAACATTGACTATTATAGTCTACTTGGACTTAAAAATGTTGTGTACATTGAAATAATTAACAATATTGTCTTCAAGGTTTGATAAAAAAGTAATTTAGATAATATATTTCATCCTAGATTTTGAAAGGTTCTTCTAAAATAATTACATCTTAAACTAAGTAGGGATTTATAAAAGATGGTTTATGCATCTTCTCTAGTCGACATAAAATTCACAAAATAGAAATTGGTAAACCTATAGATTTTATAATAGAAGAACCAATCAATGAAATCCCAATATTAGTGTAGTTAAGATATGTAAAAATTAACAGTTTCATTATCAATATTGATGAAATTATAGATCCATATGAAATCACAAGTGCTGCAAATTACCACTTAGATTTTCTTTCCTTGATGAACTGATGTCATGGTATTCATCTCATGTAAGGAGAATTGGAAGATTTGATTGAAAGTCCTGCAAGTATTAGTACTCACAAAATAATGAACATGAAACATAAAACAATATAACATATGAACTTGATGATGCATTGTTAATGAAAATCTCGAATGATGAAAAGTGTTATTAATTCTGCCCTTGACTACTCTTGTTTGCTTTTTAGGATGATCATTTGCTAAAATATTTTTGCTAGGCTTCTTAGGTATTCAAATAGTGAAAAAGACATTTATATGCATTTGTTGATTTCCTAAAAAAATAATTATAAAAAGCTGAAAAATTAATTTGGATATGTAAATATAAAAATGCCGACAATGACATATTAAAGATTGAGCCAAAATAGGCTGGTCAAGGGAAAATTCTCCCTAGACTAGATCTATTTTCAAATTTGAATTCTTTTTAAATAAATAATTTATTTTAAATCCTAATTTTATTTTGTTTTTTTTTATTTCTTTCTGAAAACAATAATAAATGGGAAAATAATTAACACACTTAGGTCCAAGTGCATAAAGGGGAGCTAAACATAGTGTGAAATTGTCAAGGTTGACAATTTATGATGCTATATTTAGCCCCCACTTTAGTGAGAGTACTAAATTACACTCATTCTCACACTAAAGTAAGGACAATTCAAGAAGGGTTCTTTCATCAAAACATTTGAGAGGTAGGATAACACAAAATCTAGGGGATACACTAGCCCCTAGGCTCAAGATCCTACATAACAACAATGTAAAGACAAAGGAACGCACACGCATAAGATACATTATATCAAAACATGAAGCATACACGTGATGAAAACACAAAGCATAAATAATGAATACACAAAGTAAACACAAGGAAATATACAAAGAAAATACACAAAAGAAACAAGGTAAACATATAACACACACAACATAAATAATAATTAAAACATAGTTAAAAATAAGACATAAACACATGGTTAGTATGCTAAAAAGGATTCAAGTCAATAAGGTAAAGAGACCTCAATCTGAATATTTGTCTCAAATACGAAATGCCATCCATTGAATATCAAATGTTAGACATGACAGTGCTCTCATAAGGCTAACAAGTTGTGTTATGCTAGATCACTCATGAGCTAAATAGATCCACTAGTTAGCAAGTTGTGTTATGCTAGTTTACCCATGAAACACATGGATCCACAAGCAAGCAAGTAATGCTATGCTAGGTGGCCATGCAAAAATTGCTTAAGCTCATAGACCAACAAGCTATGTTATACTAGATCTATGGACTGTTTTTCCAATCATGCCTCGGGGAGTGCATAAAGTTTTATGTCATGGGGGACCGTTTAACATCACAAGTGATGAATTTTCGTAGGGGGTGTACACAATTTTAACGTCACGAGGGACAAATTGCAAGCCATGCATCAAGGGGTGTTATAAACAACACCACCACAAAAGGGGGTACACAAATAAAATGAGAACCACACCTTAGGGGGTATTATGTATAATACCACCACTAAAGGGGTACAAACATGAATTGCAAGGCCACAACTTAGGGGATATCATGCATAATACCACCGCTAAAGGGGCACACATATGAATTGGATTGGAAGGCCACACCTTAGGGGGTATCATGCATAATATCACTACTAAACCTGGGCACACACATGAATTGCAAGGACACACATTAGGGGATATCATGCATAATACCACCATTAAAGGGGCACAAACATGAATTTAATTTTCACAAGATACCAAATGTATGAAATGGATGAGGGATATACCCCCTTAAAATGCTAGCTTGCTTCCTATGCTAATATTTTAAGGAAATAAAGAGTAGAGAAGGGATCCTTGGAAAGAATATACACCTCACAAGGTTAATTATCCTTGCTCCCAAGTGTATGGACAAGGATAATTATTGTAGATATTATTGTGTTGCTCCTTATTGATAAACTATGGTTGCACAAAACTTTATGCCTCCATAAATGAGATTGAGTGAAATATGATGCCATGAATGCCACATGACAAGGAGAAACAACAAAATAACTAATTTATTATCATATATGGATTGATATATTCATGAATCTCCACATTTGGGTACATTTCCATGATATCATAACATTGAAATAATTTTGCATTTTTCTTTTTAAAGCACAACACTAATCAACAAAATTCCCAATCATTTGATGATATGCACAAAAATACGAATTTTGAACTATTTAGTAAAGTCTCTTTCATGTGGAGGTGGAAGGATGATTATTCCCATCTCAAGAAATATACATAACATACATTCTATCTTAGATTTAAGGGATACGAAGCAAGAAGTAGGCCTTTTTTTGTGAACAACAATGTGTAGGTGGGGTATAGGCTGGAATGGATGTCTTATGCAAAGAAGGAGGGGGAGGATGTTGATATCCTATTCTTGTTGCATAAAGATGTGGTGTGGGCTCTAGAGGAGTCTAAATTCCTTGTTCATCATTTGTATCAAAGCCTTTCTTAGAAATGATTTGAAATCCATGGCCATAATGTGTCTCTAAATCAAAAGATGTATTATTAGCTTCGTTCACATGAGGTGGATGAATACTTTGTGGCAAAGAGGTATCATTATTGGTATGGCCAGGCAAGTTACCGTGATTTTCAAGGGTGTCATTTTTATGTATATGCAATGGTCAAGGGATGAATTGTAAAGGAGTCTCTTTATGAGAGGAAGAAAACATGTCAAGTGAAGGTATGATAGGCTTTGTGGATTCTTGGTAGAGATGTGGAATGTAATTTATGTGAGGCAAATTGTAGCTTGTAGGTAAATCTTGTGGAGGGGGTTGAGATATGGATTCTTTATGCATGTTCATTATGTTATCTTTAGAAATGTTTGAATGAAGGGTAGGTGAAGAAATGTTGAGGAAGCTATCGATAATATCATTCGCTTGCTCCAAGATATCCTCTTTAGGAGGAGATACATTGGGAGAGGAGAAAACATGAGCTTCATCCTTTATTGGAGGAATTTTTCCAAAATAACAAAATGCAACATCCATTAGAGATTTTAGAGAAGACATTACTTTACCAAAACAATTAGACATTTTGAAAGTAAAAAGTGACACAAACATATATGTTGAACTCAATGGTATATGAAGAGAATATAGCTATCATCGAGCAACCTTAACAAAGATATTGAAATAGATTCAAATAGAGGTCTTAGAGAGAATATTGTCACAAAAATCTATATAGAAAAACCAGGTCAAGGGCGAATTCACCCTAGACTCGGGATGCAAATTTTTGAAATTTTTGAATTCTGGAACTGCAATACTATGTTCAAGGATCTGAACTTGTACAAGTTCAGTTTTGATAACGAGCAAAATTATGAAAATACAGGAAACCCTAATTCATGTATATGAGGCACATACATGCATGATTTTTTATGTTCTTAAAGAAATAAAAATGAGTGCAATAAGTTCCAATGATAATTTTTAAAATGCAACATGTAATAACTAACCAAACTTATCTTTGAAATTCTAAAAGATAACACTTTTGAGCTTGTGAAATGAAAACTAGCATGTGAATCTTTACTTTTTCAATGTTTAACATAACATGAAATGCAATTTAAATGATAACAATTTCATAGAACAAAAGATTTCACTCAAATGCAAACAAATCAGAAGTTTTCAAGATTGTAAGACACGTCAGGTTCACCAAAATATGATAAGGGAAAAAAGACCGGGGATCTAAATCATACCTTTCCTAACATTACATTTGAGAGGAAACACAATTTGATCATATAAGTGTTGATAATTTTGTCCACATCTAGAAAACCATTTTTATTGAAGACATTGTTATTTTTTTTAAAGTGTTTCATAAAAGTTGAGAAAAGCTTTAAAAAACAAGTTTTGAGCGCCTAAAGGGAAGAGGGTTTTCATTTTTCTACCCCACGCAGCAAAGATTTTTGTTTAGTCCCGACTTTGTGCGTAAATCAACTTCGGGCATCTCTGGGTGTAAACTTAGGGCTTTGTATACCTGAAATGACGGGTGTGCAGGGTGTATAGAGGGGTTACACATTTCTCTCGCCGACAATCTACATCAGGTGCACAACTTGTTTCTGGAACAGAAAATCTATAGGTGGTCGGTGGTGGTTCCACAAGAGCGAGTTAAAGGGGAATCCTCTCCAGTCAGCTGTTCCATTTCATTTTTCTACCAACAGAGTTTTTTTTTTTATACAAATCATCAAAGAGAAATGTCTCTTACGACGATGTGGAGATCGAGGACATGGAGTGGAACGAAGAATTGCAGGCCTTCACATATCCATGCCCATGTGGAGATCTTTTCCAAATCACAACAGCAGAATTGCAGATGGGTGGAGAAATTGCACGCTGCCCGAGCTGTTCTCTTTACATAACAGTCGTCTACAACCTCGAAGATTTTCAGGACAAATCTTCAGATAAGAAAAAGCACTTGGAACAAACTAAAAGCCCAGCAATTGCCGTAGCATAAATTGAGCAGAAATAAAGGTTTTGTGTTTTCGTGGAAACTAGGGTTTGGCTTTCTGGCTATTTAGTTCGTAAGCTTCTTTAATCGAAATTGCATTTTTTCAGATTGAATGCCAAAAAAAAAAAAAAAAGGATTATTGTTTAGGGTTTTGTCTCTATTACAATGAAGGAAAGCATGAAGATGGTTGAGCAGACAAAAGGAACGTTGCAAAAGTTTTAGGAGATGAAAGGGGCACGTTGAAGGAGTCTTTGCAATCATGGCACCGTGTTACAGAATCCTTGCTGAGGTTTAAGAATGTCCAAAAGGCATATGAGGTTTTTCAGGAGTCTATCTATACCTTAACCACGTGCAAACCATGCCTTTACCCTCATATCACGCTAGGTATGCATTGTGCTATTAGGGATTTTAGATATTGATGAAGTCTTTGGAAGAAAGCTTGTTTGTTTTCCCATGAAAGTCTTTTTCCTTGTCACACTTTGTTAAATCTATGTACAATGTGTTAAATATCTATCATAATCCTTGTTAGGAGAGGAACAAAATAGAGCCATGATATTGTTAGGGTTTTAAAGGAAGCTTATCATTGAAGATATCCTTGAGGGGCCAAATAATCATGAAGAACCAAAGAATACAAGAAAGTGTAAACCATTGGAGAAAGAACCTTCATGACAGTAAGCATAAAAAACAAAGGACATTGCATTTGGAGAAGGAAGCCCGGCTTAGACCAGATGATGAAGAACTCATTGTCTACTTGGAATAATTGTGAGAAGGAAAGCACATTGTCCTGGTAATGTGAGCTGAAGGAGAGACTTGAAGGATTTCAGTCTATTGTAGGTTTGTGCACTGCAGAATTAAGGAGGTTAAGACAAAGTTGTTCTTGAGTTCAGTAAAAGCTGGAAAGGGTGCAATGATGCCTTGTCATGTGATTATTGCCAAAACATTAAGGATATGAATTGATAGCAATGTTAAGAGATAAATTTAGTTATGAGCAAGGTTCGGACTGATTTTTTGGTGACAGTCATAGAAAGTTGTCCAAAGGACAAATTCCTTGAGACAAGACATAGGTGGAACAGAGTTTTCATGAATAGAAGGCAGTTTAGAGTTTACCAATAAAAGAAACTACTAACCATGTGAACCCTGAGGAGATCTTAAGTCTAGCCACAAGAGGATTGTGATGGAATCAAGAGGAAAAGAATAAAGATTGCCTACAGTTGAGAACCAACAATGCAAAGAAATTAAAAAGGTTGAAGTGCAGTGAGAATTAATCTACAGGTCTGAAGAAAAGCAATCATGAAGGTGGATCCATAGGTCAAAGATAGTGCAGTGAGAATAAACCTACATACCTAAAGAGACAATCCAAAAGGATAGTCAAATGATACAGGTTTTTCACTCAGTCGTGAAATTCTATCAAATGTTTAAGATTACCTTCTACCATTCACAACCCAGTTGAACCATCATCATCATTTTCAAGATAGAACATGAAAACCTACTAAACCCTAAGATGCTAATTGGGTTGCATAGACTAAAATCAAAAGATAGTGCTAAGAAATGATTAATTTCAAAAGGTACAAACTTGAAAGAAGACATCATTATCATGAAGACTAACTGGAGAAATTGAAAGAGTTTCACACTACTTAGATCTAAAGAGTAAGGGAAAGATCATCAATGTTGAGAGGTCAAGATCACCAATGTAGTGGAGAGGAATATAGATTGCAACCATCTACGCATCATTTGTAGGCCAATGTCTCAACAAGTTCTAGCTATATTGGAGGCCCTGTAGGTTGTAGCTCTCTAGATTGTTGTTTTACACACTAAGTATACAGTATTTATATTGGAAAAAAAGAGGAAGAATTACTTGGACTGGTTGTGAAGAGCCTCACTCATTTGCTTTGCCAGATTTGTCCATTTTCTATGAATTCCTTGCAGAGCCTTTATAAATTTGATCTACTCAAAACAACTAAGAGTAGTTACTATTAGTATTTGCAGGTCTTGTCGTTGTCTTAGGTATCTCAGTTGCTGCAATCCAAAATCATGATAGTCCAACTATGGTAATTGAGATTACAAATATTCTCATGTCTTGGATTCCCTATTTACGCTCAAGGCAGAAACAAAATTCACCGTCAGAATCTTTCACATATAATGATATGTCTATTGTATCCTTGGCTGAGGGTTCATGTTTAGCTTTATCTACTATTGTAAGTGTTTGTCACAAGGTGGAATTGATGAATGAGGAATCAGATTCTTTAGTGGATAGATTTAGAATACTGATTTCTTTTAATCCGCTTCTCAAAAGGATCATGGATATTTATATCAAAATTTGTTAAGATGATAGAAGAGTAATCTTTGGAATGCCTGTTATGATATATTATAAGACCGTGATGGCATAAAAGGAAATGATAATAGTATGATAGGATAATTAAGCCTAGATGACAATGGTGTGATTAGGGCCATGAAGACCATTCACGTTTGCAAAGACTGGTCAGAATTTGTTAAAATCTAAAGGACAAGGGATAGAGCTAGAAGAAGGTCAGTATTCAAAGCATTTAAGGCACAAAATAATGACAGAGCTGAGTCAAAAGCATGGAGAAATAAAGGTTTTAAGGATATGCCGAGAAAGAGAGGACAGAGAAGAGAACTCAGGGAAGAGAAGTCTAGTGGATGACAGCCCATGTTGCATAACAGTGAAGACTCTATTCCATGCACGAGCTCTTGCAATGGGAACAGTGAGCTAAGAGTGAAAGACTCCATGAAAGTAAGGACAGAGTAGGGTTTAAAGTTTAAACATTTTGGAAGGGCAGTCCAAAGAAATATCCAAATGGGCGTAGATGGTGCATTCCAAGACCCAAAGACACAATAACAGATATTGAGAGTTTTGTTATAGTGGGACAATGAACAAGAAAGATATAAAGCTCAAGACATGTGATAGATAGAGGTTTAGAAAACATACCAGGTTTGGACATGAATGACAGTCCAAGTGACTTAGAAAGGACAATGCTTTAGAAGGGACAGTCAATAGTGTGCAGGAGGGCAGCGAAATTTGGATGCCAAAAGGCTAAGATAAGGTCTTTATGACTGTCAAACATGGATTATTGAGAAGTTCAGCCTCAACAAAGAACAATACATAATTCTTTTAATGAGATGGACAGATTATGGGAACATTGCAGACCACAGTGTAAAATGGAAAGTGACCTTGATGATAGTGATTAGGAAAGATACAATCACAACAAGGATGAAGTCTCAAATCCAAAGATAGTCCTATGAAAGAAAACCAAATTCTATGTCTTGATGGCTAAAACTTAAAAGGCAATAGCAAGGTTTCATGTACAGAGTTTCAAAGAAATAGAAAGTATAGGTGACAGTGATTTTGATAACAATGAAAAGGCAGTGAACCCTGTGACAATAAGGGGCGGGTTCAAAGTATTGTCAAGACATGTCAAAATCATAGGTTAGACCATGTTCATTGTCACCTGCACTCATAAGCATGAAACCCTAAGTCACTATAAGGACAGTCAAATAGGATAACCACTTGCATATAATCTTGACAGTCATGCAAAAAGGGATACGCAGTGGTTTTAAATTTCCATGTCAAGTGTCAAGTGTTAAGTGATGTTCACAATATGTTGATAGGTAAATGAAGAGGGCAAGGTTTTTGTTGATGATGCATAGTCAAAAGACTAAATAGCCTCAAAGAACAGTGATCTTGTATCCACAAAAGACAGTCACCATGATATGAAAGGACAACCCCCATGTAAATCAAGCCACAGAAGACCTTTGTAAGATGGAAAGTTGAAGAGGGCAGATCTTAGTATTCATTAAAAGTGCACAGTGACAAAGAGATAGTCTTCTAAAAAGCCAAACAAGTGCAGGTCAAAAGAGCATTATACAAGCTGGAATGACAATATATAGTGCAAAATGATGAAAGTTAAGTAAATATATGGGTATAGGATGAAAATGCAAAGGAATGGAGGGTTTTGTGATGATGCCAAGTGGTAGAAAACTGCCCTTAAGGTTTCCCACGACCTAAGAGAGTTTTTGACCATCTCAAGACTCTCTCACATGCCCTATCATCATGCAAAGGGTAGTTTAGACATTCATAAGGGAGGTTGGACAATTTGGTAGCCTTTATGAGCAATCAAGGACATCATACAAGCATCTAGGAGGGGATTATGGAGCAGTTAAGGCAAAGAGGATGACAAGGACAACAATTAGATATTTTCAAGGGTAGTTTGCAAGCATCTAAGAGTAGTTCAAACACTTTCCAAGGATCTAGGAGCATCATCACCAGCTGGAGCACATTTCAAGCAAGCTTGAAGAGACCAAGGACATCATACAAGCATCTAGGAGGGGTTTATGGAGCAGTTAAGGCAAAGAGGATGACAAGGACAACAGGTAGATATTTTCAAGGGTAGTTTGCAAGCATCTAAGAGTAGTTCAAACATTTTCCAAGGATCTAGGAGCATCATCATTGGCTGGAGCACATTTCAAGCAAGCTTGAAGAGACCAAGAAATTTTTAAAAGATAACGAAATTTTTACAACCTTGGAACTTTTATATGCATGGTAACAATAGTCCAATCCTCATTTCCAAAGGTAAACCTCAATATTTTGTTGAGTACAAATGCATATGTGGGGTAACAACAGCCCATACTACCATTTCAATGATGGATATCAAGATTTAATCAAATACTAATACATAAGTAGGGTAACAGCAATCCAAGCCACCAAATCAATTAACAAATTTCAATGCTATTTGAATACAATGTAAATGGACCACACTACAACTTTATATTAACTTCAATACTAATGATAATGCACAAGCAATGCATATGGAATGTTTGTTCGGATTTACCATTGTCATGGTTATTTGCTTCATTTAGATGGTTTAGTTGCATTATCTAATGCATGTGTCAGGCTTGTTATTTAAGAGTGAAAAACAAGTACCAGATCTTATATACAAAATCACGTATTATCTAATTAACACCTAAAACTACCACAAATATTCAATAATCAACAAAGGAAGAAAACCACAATTCCTCTTTTACTAAAAGTATAAATATTAAATAAATCAAATCAGAAAAGAAATAGAGAATATCATACTTAACTAGAGGATAAATTGTTCATTCACACATCCAAATGGTTTTCTTATTTGATGATTTGAAAATTGAAAGCAAGGATTATAGAATTCTCTCATGATTATGTAGATAAACAGCCATATGAGAACTTCACACTTTACTCATTCTACCTTATTCAAAATGAAACTATTCACTAACTACTTCATAATGCCTATTTTTGCACACCCTTCGCTTACCTTCATTCACTATTTGATCTTCCTCATTTGAAAAATAATGCACAATTTGCAAACAAAATCCATGACTGGAATCAATAATGTCTTCTCACAGGTAAAAGAAGGAAAGGCTAAGTATACTCGTAAAGAAGGCTCTGAAGCTTTAGGAAAATGCATAAACATAAGGAGTGATTGATTTGATGTTATCAAATGGGTCTGACCTCTACTATTCACTATATTGTGAAGATAGCTCTGGCATCCATTGCATTTACAGCATCAGCAACAGCTAGTATCCATTCAATACTAAAGTAAAATTGGCAAGTTGGTTTAAAACTTACAGGTGAATAACTGACAAGTTTCAAAACTTTTAAATAACCCATATATTATTTAATTATTTCGAGAAAAAAAAAACCTGCACGACAACACGCTAACTCTCTATATAAAAGTCTGCTTATATTCATATTTGTACCCTCTCACTTCAGCTGATATTCCATTTTATTTCTTTACACTTTGAAATTAAACCTGCTGGTGCAGAATAATATGTAGCAAACATATGTATAAACAGACAAAGTTATTTTATATTTTTGAAAAGTAAATTAAAACTTTCTATTTTGTTTATATGTTTTTATGAGTGTTGGATACATATAAATATTTATAACTAGCATTTGTATTTAAAGGAGGTTTAAGGATTACGTGGATAAAAAACTATATGCATTGTTGTGTAGTTTTTGCACACACGCCTCATTGAAAGCAGGGACCCTCTTTTGCTTTCACTTTTGTGCTTTTGGCCCTTTGATTTTGGGGATTTGCATTGCCTTGGCATGAGTTTAAGTGTTTATCTTGCTTGCCTAAGTGTTTTTCCTAAGTTGCATGTTGAAAATCTTAAGTTCTGGGCTAGGTTCGGGTTTTTGCGCCAGTTTGGGATTTTCCTGGATTTCATTCAAGGTCTAGCTCAGTCTGATTTGCACTGTGATTCAGAGATTTCTGGCCTTCGTGGAATTCCGCTTGGGCCGGATTTTCTCGGAATTCCGTCTTGCCGTCAGTTTTCTGAATATAGCTAATTTTTGGGGATTCTTGTCGTTCTGCTTTATCATTTGCATTCTCTTGAGTTGGGATATTCAATCTCATAGTGCTTTGGCGTTTTAGACTTGCTTGGAGTTTGAATTCCTGTGTGTTTGGGCATTTTGTGGCTTGCTCTGTGCGTTAATGGTCAAAATTTAGGGTTTCATGCCTAAGGCGTCCCATTGCATCTTAACTTGCTTTCAAATGAGCCTAGAATTCAAAGAAGATCTGTAGGAGGTTCAGGTTAAGTTGGTTCCGTGCCCTTGGTCCTCAAATTTGCGATCTTTGATCAATTTGAGTGAGATCGTGTGAGATTGCCGATATTCGGATTTTCTTTCAGCTTTAGGATTTTCTTGCGCTGGCGGATTTTCCCGACTTTTCGTTTTCTCCTGTTTTTCCCGAATTTCGCAGTTTTCTGGAGTTTTGCATGCTTCGCGGATTTCCGCTCCCATCCAGATTTTCCCGAAAGCCCTTCGTTCCTTTGTTTTTCTGAAATCTGTTGGCTTTCGCTTCGTTCGCGGAAATCCGTCCCATGCGGATTTCTCCGGAATTTGGTGGAAAATGAAGAATTGTGTGATAGAATGATTTGTTAACGAATGACTATGCATTTTATGATTAATTTGAGCTATTTAAGATCTCTCATGTTGTTTCTTGGTAGATAATGATCGGATTATGTTACTTATGGGTGTTTTCATGTTTTTTTCGTCGGAATCCGCCTGACCCGGATTTCCCCGAAATTCCCCTCTAGCCTGGATTCCACGGTTGGCTTGAAATCCCGAATTGTGTTGATTGCGATTTAGCGACGTTTCTGGGTCAATTTCGATGTGTATGAATTTATTTGGATGATGAATATATTATTGATTATGGACTAATGCTAATTCTTCATGTTATAATGGATATTATTAATGGTGGTTTTTGCTGAGTGCAAACTGAATTCAATCTAGGTCGTCAAGGAAGTTCTGAAGATGAAATTAATTCGATTAAAGGAGAAATTCAAATACTGGTTACTCCACCCCTTGACCAACTTGGTGAGGTGCGCTCAGGATAAGAATGGAAGGAAGCAGTTAATATGGAACTGCATTGAAACTTGTGCATTGGTTCGAATTATATTGGAGATCCCAGATCGACCTGGATTGAGTTCAAGCATTTAATGCTAATTTGTTTTATTTTGAATTCTCCTTGGGGCCAACCTATTTTATGGCCATTTATTATTGTAAACATTTGTTGGGCCGACTTGTTTGTGGCTATTTTATGATTGTAAATCCCAGCTAGGCCGACATGCTTTGGAGGTTCCTATAAATTTGGCATTTCACTTCATTTGTAACACATATAATAGAGAACATACACAAATAGAGATAGTTTTGCTACAAGAGCGAATTAGGTAGTAGAGCAGAGGTAGAAGTTAGCTCATTCTGAGCAATTGTTGTAACTGAACATTGGAATTGTTGCTGAAATTTGGTGATTCAATACAATTGAGGACATTGTGATTTTCTGGTGATCTCTTTTGTCTGACTTATCTTGCATGGTTCTTATGGTTCTATCTTTCAAATTGCTCAAGGTTATTAGATCTATGTTAGATTTAGATTTAGATCTGATTCAATGGTGTTCATGATTTGATGCTTGAAGTGTTTGCAGCAATCCCTGGTCCATACTTTTTTGCAGCTAGCTGATTGTTAGTTGCTTTGCAAAGTTAGCCTGGACCTTTATATTCATTGTGCTTAGTTCAATTGTGGAGATTTATTCATTTCAATTGCAATTGGGTTGTCTTGGATGAATGTTCATGATCTGAAAATCCTTAATGCCTTAGAAGATTGCACTGTTTCTGTGAGATTGCAGGTTCATCTGGGTCAAGTAGGAATTAGTTTATGAGAGATTGGTCCATTTCAAGTATTTTATCATTTGCATTGTTAATCTTAGGAATAGTTAGATTTAAGAATCTCTCTGAAACCCTAACCTTTTGTTATTTCTTTATTATCTAGGTTAGATTTAGGATTGAAGTATCATTACATTGCTAGATCTGATAAGTTAAATATTCAATATTTGCTTGTAGTAAGGTCCCTTTGTGATTACCAACATTTTCACATTTATCACTGAGTTGTTTATGCATTGTCAAGACTTGACATTAGAGACCTTGGGGTTATCTCTTGAGGCTTGCTGATAGAGATTCACCTTTCAAGAGAGATAGGATTAGATATTCTGTCTGAGTTGTTACTGTGCAGAAAACATCATCAACATATTGGCGCTAGAAGGAGGGCCTGAATAAGCAAGCTAGATCGATTTTTGTCTGCCATCTCTCCTGAAAGATTCAGAAGAAGAACCGGATCTACTCCAGGAGGAGAAATTTCAAGAGTTACCAGTCCCTACTAGGTCAAGAAGGACGGGAGAAGAGAATCATCATCCACCCAACCACCTCCATCATCTCATCATTCTCATCTTCATCAAGTTCATCTGAGTCTGAGTCTGAGGACATTCCCATTCCACAACCTTAGCCAACCATAAATCAGCCATTACCACCCCCACCTCCACCAATGGCTTTCCTAGCTAATAACCCATCTCCATTGACTTTCGCTAATTACAATGTCATGCCCAAGAACCCTGAGCACTTTTGTTCAAAGTTCCATGTTAATGATCCCAATAGAACTGCTGAGGAACACATCAGGATCTTTCAGACTAGCCTTAAGGATAGGGGAATCAATCATGAGGATGTAGCATGTAGGCTCTTTCCTTATTCCTTAGGAGAAGATGCATTCTATTGGTATAATCACTTACCTGCCGGGTCTATCCAACATTGGACTGAATTAGAGACTGCATTCCTGCAAAAGTTTAGGATTCCCATTAGTCCCAATGAGCTCTATCTTCAGTTCACTAATGTTAAAAGAGAAGTCCATGAGCCTATAGGGTCCTTTAACAATAGGTTTCATCGTGCCTATACCCGATTGTAGGCCCCCTATGTTGTTGATGAAGCCACTGCTTTAGAAGTCTATTATGAAGGTCTTGATAGTTTGACAGCCACCTTCATGAAATGGAGAAACAATCCTCCTAATTACCTACTTGATGCATATGCAGAGGTTGTAAAGGTTAGCACTGCCTTAAGACAACATTTGTCTGGACCTTTACTATCATTAGGACCTGCTGCTCACCCTGGAAAAGTCCCAGCTCTCAATCAGGCTCTCACCAATCATACTCTCATCATGAATCCGGTTCCTTAGTTGCCTATGGTCCCCCACCCAGGACCTCCTATGAGTCAAGTGCCACCTACAGTCAGCTATCCCCAGCAAAATGCAAATCAGTCTCTGCATCCACAATCTCATACTAGCTATCCCCCATATCTGCAGAATTCTGAAGTCTTGAACCAGTTATTAAATACCAGCACTACAGTAGGATATTCCCAAAATAATGTGAGCCAGCCTCCATATATAAATCCTGACCAAGAGAGACTGGATGACTTGACCGAACAAGTGAAGAAGCTGAATATGGAGGTAACTTACTTGAAGAACCAAAACAGTCAGTTGCAAGCTACTCAGAGAAATATGCAGTCCAATTAGAGCAGAGAAAGTCGAGAAAATCAACAAGGGGTAGCATTTTGATAGGGGGAAACATCCTGAAAGAGGATACAACAATGAAAGAGGATACAACAATGATAGAGGATATAGTAATGATAGGGGATATAATAGTGACAGAGGACAAAATTATGATAAAGGACAATCTTCAGGCCAAAACTTTGATAGAGGTCAAATTGGTGGACAAGGTTTCGACAGGAGACAACCACCCAGACATAACAAGACTTGGAATACAAGGCCTAACAATGGAGGAGTTCCCACCCCATTGGATCAACCAGTCAATCAGCCAGTCAATCAAGAGAAGCCTCCTAATGGCGTGTATTTGGCTGAAGCTGCTTTATCAGGATGGTGTAGGCTCCATAAAACAAGTCAACATTCTGAGTTAGATTGGCAAGAATTCTAGACAACAGCTTCAATTTTTTAGTATGAAGTGGAGAACAATTCAGGTAGTTAGGAAATGGTGCCATCCACTCCCTATGATTCACCAGTATTGGTACTGAATCATGCTCCTTTCCCACAGAGCAAAGACAATGTGCCTGAAGAAGAATCAGACCAGCTCAAGGAAGAGGCAAATCAAGTGTGCAATGGAGATGAGATTTCATAGTTGTTTGATGAAAATACAGTAAATGGCAATGGCCCCTTGGATGAAGAAGAAACTTATGTTGAAGAGGTACAGACTTTCCAGAGGCCTGCCAAGAAGTATGATTTGAGAGACATGCCACATAGACATCCACTGGCTGGAGGCCCTTTCACCACTTCCATTCCACCGAACAACTTCACCACTCCTCCAGATCCTAATGCCAGCAATAATCCATTGTATCCTCATGTGTCTAAGCAGTATCTGTCAAAGGAAGGACAAGCATAGATGGACATGTCAAAAGGAAGGAGTATTGAAGCAAGCAAAGACAAGGTGGTGGAATACCCAAAAGAGGCCCCTGCTGATCTGAGTGAAGAACAATTGGCCATATATGTCGCAGAAGAACTCAAGAAGCTAAAGGTAAGTCTATCTGCATTTGAATTATTGAGAGTTCCGACCATTAGGAATGTAGTTCTAGGAGCTTACAATGCAAATTCCATATCACAAGATAGATCTGTTAGTGAAATTGTCAACAAAGTATCTAGCTCTCAAACAGTAGGAAGGCAAAATTAGACTCATAATCAAGTTCATGTGCCTCTTGGAGATAAGGGAAAAGAGAAGGACAAAACTCAAGTTGCTCAAGTGGATACTCCCTTAACTTTGTTTCAAGGAAAAACAAAGACTCCTCCATTCCTGATTTATGTCTGCATATTTGGTAAGCATTTGCACAATTGCTTGTTAGATTCAGGTGCCTCTACCAATGTAATGCCCTTTGGTGTCTGTCAGGCTTTGGGTATTACTCCTGCTGATTCTCAAAAGAAAGTTACACAATTGGATATAACTGAAGTTAATGTTGTAGGGGAATTAAACATGATTCATATGCAGGTTGCTTTGATCCTAGGATTCAACAGGTCATTGATATACAAGTGGCTGATATACCTGATGCTTATGGCCTAATTCTGGGAAGAGACTTTACCAGGGCCTTGAATGGATATGTATCAACTGATAACTCTCATATGTGGCTTCCCTGGAAGGGAGTGCCAAACCAGATTAGAATTGAAAGAGAACCTAAGATGAAGTACATGATTACAGAATATCAAAACACCTCCAATGAAATTCTAATATCTGAAGTAAGTATGGGTAACTATGTGCTTACAACCCCTTTTGAGGAGTCAGATGTAGAGGAAGTCCTTATGTTCCACACTGCGCCTGTTGATCTCACAATAGAACCCAGTAGTACTGAATCCTTGGTGGAACCAGTTGAAAATGAAGATGGTCTTGAAGACAATCAGCTCAATTTACTGGATAATTTCCAGGAATTCATTCATAATAAGGGTCTAATACAGACTAGATATGAAGAGTTTGTTGCCAGGATTTTAAAAGATTGGTCAAGCTTGAGTTATATAATCGATCTGGAGGACTTGTTGTTACCAGCTTGGTGCAAGATACATGAGGAAGAGCATTCAGAATTCACATGCTTCCAGTGTCAGACAGCCATAAAAGAGGTGGAAGAACAAATACAAATGCCACAACATGCGAGGGATACACAAAAGGCTCCAATGGGAGAATTTCAACAAGTTACTAATGAATGTCTTGAAAAATATGAGGAAGCACTTAATGGAGTGGTCAACATTCCTGATGATTTGTGATCAAGAGTATGAACCAATGCCAACAGAGGAAGAATTCAGGGAGTCTTTTCATTTATCAAATTCTGTTTTTCCTCTATCTATTGATGAACTGAACATTGAAAATTTACAGACTTTATGCATCAATGATGAGATAACTAATGTGGCTCATATTGATATGTAGGAAGATTTGAATGATGCTGAAAACAACAATATTACAGTCATAATTGATGGGCATGATCACACAGCTGCAAGTGAAAATGTGCTTAAAGGCCAGTTGCGATGCTTCTTCATGAGCGTCCTATTGAGAAATTTGTTGTACAAGACAATGTTTCTGCATTCTCATCATTGATTCCTCATGGAAATACTCCAATAGGCGAAAAGTTCCATGTTGATAATTTTGGACTTGTTCAATCTAAATTTCACTTTGTACTGCATAGTGATGCCTCCAGTGCTGTATTGCATGTTTCCAACACAAGGGGATTGTTGTACCATCAGTGGAGACCTCCTGATGACATAGACATCCGGTCTACAACAGTACAAAATCAGGTTGTTTCTTTCTTTACTGAAAATTTTGAAGCTTATCAATTCGATTATGGAAGTTTAGGAAAGACATCTTGTATACGGATTGATCATGGTTTCAATGAGTTGCCTCAATTGTTGATTATTCCTATCAATAAGGTTAAGTTTGAATGCTGCAATTTGGTGATTTACTTTGCTGAGTATAAGGATAAGTTTGCATTCTTAAGGACTGTTACTTTCACCTTATTGCTTGTTCATGCACTGAAAACTCAAGTAGGTGTAGGTCTCAGTTTATCATGTCTGGTGATGAGTCATTTTGGTGTTTATTTGTATATAGTTTGATTTGAATAAATGCAAATTGCTCTGCTCTCTTTAGGTTTCCTTTTCTGTTTTTCATTCGCTTTGCTTTGGTTAGTGTAGGTTTGCTTTCGGTTTGGTGTGTTTTGCTCTGCTCTTGCTTTGGAGGTCTTCTTGTTTTCTTTTGGATGTGTTGCACCTGCATAGCAAATATTCTTTTGTCTGAGACTGTTCTGAGTATTTCCTTGATGAGCTTTAATCCGTGTCTTGAAAGGATGGTTGAGGTCTTTGTTATCGTCATGCAGTCTAAATGTCTGATTTAAGGAGGATGGGTCACTGGTTTGATTTGAATTTGAAGTATTCTGAAATCTTATATCTTTTATACATCTTAAAAATCCTGAGGTTGCGGTAGGGTCCTTGTGAGGTCTTGTCAGGTGAAAAATCCTATTTCTGCTTCAGCGCCACTGTGCTTCTCGGCCCTAAGTGTGAACTTCACTGTTCACAGGTTGAAATGAAAAATGAAAAGAAAAGAATATCAAAAGAAGAAAAGAGAAAATATTGAAAATCAAATGACTTCAACTTATCAGGGGTATAAGAATATCTCTATCGGGGCTATAGACGCCTGGCTGGAAATAGAGCTATGTTCGGGAGAGTCACAACGATAACCTCGTCGGGGCTAAAGACACCTGACTGGCAGCGAGGCTCTATCTAGGTTGCTTTTGAAGTTAGAATCTTTATGTAGCCTGACCTGATTGAACTTGGTTTTTGCAGTAGCTCAAGGAGGGAAATGAACTCATATGCACACACTTAGATTTTCAGTCTATGGAAAGGTTGAGTCTGCCTTTGGTTCTGATTCTTTGATCTTGCATTTTGATTTGTTCGTCTGATAGTGAGATCAAAACCAGAGATTTTGGGTTCATGATTCTTGTTCATCATCAAATGCTTTGGAGCATTTTCCTAGTAGAGTCGCCATTTGTTGTGTAGTTTTTGCACACACGCCCCACTAAAAGTAGGAACCCTCTTTTGCTTTCGCTTTCGTGCTTTTGACCCTTTTATTTTGGGGATTTGCATTGCCTTGGCATGAGTTTAAGTGTTTATCTTGCTTGCCTAAGTGTTTTCCCTAAGTTGCATGTTGAAAATCTTAAGTTCTGGGCTAGGTTCGGGTTTTTGTGCCAGTTCGGGATTTTCCCAGATTTCATTCAAGGTTCGGCTCAGTCTGATTTGCACCGTGGTTCAGAGATTTCTGGCCTTTGCAGAATTCCGCCTGGGCTGGATTTTCCCTGAATTCTGTCTTGCCGTCGGTTTTCGAATATAGCTAATTTTTGGGGATTCTTGTCTGCTTTATCATTTGTTCTCTTGAGTTGGGATATTCAATTTCTAGTGCTTTGGAATTTTAGACTTGCTTGGAGTTTGAATTCCTGTGTGTTTGGGCATTTCATGGCTTGCTCTATGCGTTAATGGTCAAAATTTCATTTCGTATTGTCCCATTGCTTTTGCCTAGAATTGCTTTCGAAGAGCTTGGTTCTGTGCCCAGGGTCCTCAAATTTGTGATCTTCGATCAATTTGAGTGAGATCGTGTGAGATTTCCGATATTCGGGTTTTCTTTCAGCTTCGAGATTTTCCCGCGCTGGCGGATTTTCTTGACTTTTCGTTTTCTCTTGTTTTTCCCGAATTTCGCAGTTTTTCAGAGTTTTGCATGCTTCGCGGATTTCCGCTCCCTCCGGATTTTTTCCAAAAGTCCTTCGTTCCTTTGTTTTTCCTAAATCTGTTGGCTTTCGCTTCGTTCGTGTAAATCTGTCCCGTGCGGATTTCTCTAGAATTTGGTGGAAAATGAAAAATTGTGTGATAGCATGATTTGTTAACGAATGACTATGCATTTTATGATTAATTTGAGCTATTTTAAGATCTCTCATGTTGTTTCTTGGTAGATAATGATCGGATTATGTTACTTATGGGTGTTTTCATGTTTTTTTCGCCAGAATCCGCTGGCCCGGATTTCCCCAAAATTCCCCTCTGGCCTGGATTCCACAGTTGGCTTGAAATCTCGAAGTGTGTTGATTGCGATTTAGCGACGTTTTTGGGTCGATTTCAATTTGTGTTTGAATTTATTTGGATGATGAATATAATATTATTGATGATGGACTAATGCTAATTCATAATGGATATTATTAATGGTGGTTTTTGCTGAGTGCAGACTGAATTCAATCTAGGTCGTCAAGGAAGTTTTGGAGATGAAATTAATTCGATTAAAGGAGAAATTCAAATACTGGCTACTCCACCCCTTGTCTGACTTGGTGAGGTGCGCTCAGGATAAGAATGGAAGGAAGCAGTTAATATGGGGCTGCATTGAAACTTGTGCATTGGTTTGAATTATATTGGAGATCCCAGGCCGACCTAGATTGAGTTCAAGCATTTAATGCTAATTTGTTTTATTTTGAATTCTCCTTGGGGCCAACCTGTTTTATGGCCATTTATTATTGTAAACATTTTTTGGGCCGACTTGTTTGTGGCTATTTTATGATTGTAAATCTCAGCTAGGCCGACATGCTTTGGAGGTTCCTATAATTTTGGCATTTTGCCTCATTTGTAACACATAGAATAGAGAACATGCACAGATAGAGATAGTTTTGCTACAAGAGCGAATTAGGTAGTAGAGAAGAGGTAGATGTTAGCTCATTTTGAGCAAGTGTTGTAACAGAACATTGAAATTGTTGCTGAAATTCGGCGATTC
This sequence comes from Sequoia sempervirens, assembly GCA_007258455.2. Classification (NCBI taxonomy): domain Eukaryota; kingdom Viridiplantae; phylum Streptophyta; class Pinopsida; order Cupressales; family Cupressaceae; genus Sequoia; species Sequoia sempervirens. Next base: position 238,890,472 of record VDFB02252616.1, read on the forward strand.
AATACAATTGAGGACATTGTGATTTTCTGGTGATCTCTTTTGTGTTGACTTATCTTGCATGGTTCTTATGGTTCTATCTTTCAAATTGCTCAAGGTTATTAGATCTATGTTAGATTTAGATTTAGATCTGATGCAATGGTGTTCATAATTTGATGCTTGAAGTGTTTGCAGCAATCCCTGGTCCATACTTTTTGCAACTAGCTGATTGTTAGTTGCTTTGCAAAGTTAGCCTGGACCTTTATATTCATTGTGCTTAGTTCAATTGTGGAGATTTATTCATTTCAATTGCAATTGGGTTGTCTTGGATGAATGTTCATGATCTGAAAATCCTTAATGCCTTAGAAGATTGCACTGTTTTTGTGAGATTGCAGGTTCATCTGGGTTAAGCAGGAATTAGTTTATGAGGGATTGGTTCTGTTTCAAGTATTTTATCATTTGCATTGTTAATCTTAGGAATAGTTAGATTTAGGAATCTCTCTGAAACCCTAACCTTTTGTTATTTCTTTATTATCTGGGTTAGATTTAGGATTGAAGTATCATTACATTGCTAGATTTGATAAATTAAAGATTCAATATTTGCTTGTAGTAAGGTCCCTTTGTGATTACCAACATTTTCACATTTATCACTGAGTTGTTTATGCATTGTCAAGACCTGACATTAGAGACCTTGGGGTTATCTCTTGAGGCTTGCTGATAGAGATTCACCTTTCAAGAGAGATAGGATTTCATATTTTGTCTGAGTTGTTGTTGTGCAGAAAACATCATCAACAGATGTATGTTAATATGTTAGAGAGTACATGTTTGTGTATGCAAATTCTAGTTGTATGTGGTTGGATTAAACAATTAATAATAAATGTTAAATAATGAAATGAAATAAACTTAGACAAATCTAAATTTTTCCCTTAAAAAAATTAGGTATTATTTGATTATGAAACATTTGCATACATATTTAAAACATAAAGAAATGCAAATGAAAAAAGAAAGTTGCCATCAAATTGACAAAAAATATTGCAAATAGAAATAGAATGTTCCCATTTAGTTGTCAAATTAATATTTATCTGGATTTTATGTGATAAGTGAGATTTTGGAGGCTTTTACTTGATATTTTTGAGGCTTTTACCATTAAACGACAGCTGGTTTACCATTAAATGGTAGCTGAAACTTGTTTTCTAACGATTCAATAGTGATTTGCCAGCGCGAGACTTGTTTCAAGGTCAAATCTCACACTATATGTAGCCTATCGGCTAAATATATTTTAATATTTTGAAGATAATTATGAAGACTTCTTTTTCTACAGAATAAAGCTATTAATAGGCACGGAAAAAAAAACCCATCTTCCATTATTAGTGTACTTCATGAAACTATCATTTGGATGAAAAACAATTAATAAGGTGAACAAATAAGATAATAAAGAACTGATTACTCTTTAATTTCTAGTGCTTTGTTAGTTATACTTTTAATTACACTATCTTCTATATGATCTAGACCTTGATTTATAATAGGAATGTGATTGAGAAGAAAATTTGAAAACTAAAGATACCCAACATGCTCAATAATGAGAATTGAGCATACTTGATAAATCTATGGCACTACGCATTCTTTCATATTGTTACTCCTTACTTGCAATGTTTTAATTAATTCCAAAGCTAGGCTTGCAATAAACCATAATACAAAAAAGAAAAGATTTGTATTTCATAGGCTTAAAGATTATGATCCCCTAAATAGAACTCTAATCCTCCCACAAGACTAGGGAGCATGACATTAAAACTTGTCAAGATTATAATTGGTTCCTCTTAAACTCCTAGAGGAACAATAGCGTATTTTCATAGACATGTTTATCCACTCTTAGGATCATTCAATTCAGGTTAATAATTAGCTATCCATTGGCCCTCAAAAATTAAACTCGTGAATCTATCAAGACCCCTTTCTTCACACCATAAAATAATAATGCAAACTAACCATGATCTTTTGACCCCTCTTCATTTGAGTTGATATTTTTCCCTGTCCCAAATTGAATTGTGTATAAAAGTAAAAAATCTAAAGTTGGCATGTCCCATAAACTTAAAGAATATAATGAGTATTGTTCTTAATTTCATAGAAATAATCATTCCTCCTATTTAAAATGCTAAGTATAATGAAGAATTTTAATGATTGAATTGAAGAGAAATAAAAAAACTAAAGATGAGGCAATGACATCTATATAGGAAATGTTAGAAATGTAAACATTTGTCACCAAGATCATGTTACTATCACTTGTAAAGATACCATGAGGTTATTTCACAATCTTGTCTATACAACAATCATACTAATGAATGTGGCATTAGAGAGAATAAATAAATCCATTAAAAACATATTAGGATTTTATGGAGACTCTAAAATCGATGAGACCTCAAGAATGCAAGAATCTATAGGAAATTTACTATTCATGAATGAAAATGAAGACATAGTCCAAGTTATAGATTTGATCCCATCGACTATATAATAGAGAAATCATAACATTTCCACATCATAGCATTGCAAATTTTTGACATGTTCTCATCATACCTTTGAGATTGATTATTTGAGCATGTTGCTAGGGGTTTTGTTGACAAGGTACCTGACATCGTCCTTAGAGCTAACACAAATCAAATTCTTTCACTAGTGTTAGCTTATTAGTAAGATAAAATATCTCACAAAATATTCATGATGGATCATTCTAATAACCAACATTATTATACATGAGCAATCAACATAAGAAATTAAATAATTCATCCTTGAAGTCAAACGACTAAAAATATCATTCAAATCAATCACAAATTGATCATATATCATCCATTTACAATATCTTTTGACAATATTAATAGCACAAATAGGAAGTAAGCTTCACATAACTAAACTCATTCTTACCATGAAAGTATGAACTCTAAGATTATTGGTTACATCATTATTGCATAATACGAGACCCCAAATTGTGTTATAATAAGTGGGCTTAGTGGTCTTACAGAAACAGTCCTTGCAATTGGTTCTTTCTACAATTTTGGAATGGATGAAGAAAGAAAAGATTACAAAGGAAGAGCTTAAGGCTTAGCTTGCACAATGGGTGACCTACATCAACCATTTGGTATGACCGATTAATTATGTTGCACCAATACTGATTTTGTAGGTAGCATTAAATAAGGATGCTCAAAATCTAGATCTAGAGGTTCTCCTTTTAGCTACTAAGGAATGGAGAGATGTTATAGGTAATAAGGAAGGCAGTAAGAGTTTATCACTGTATTAGTGATGAAGCTAGTTTGGCCCACTAGATAGAGTTTGAGGTAGATGAAGACTTCCTTATGTGGGAAGATTACATCCCAATTTTGTAGAGGATAAAAGCTACACCTTTTGAAGAGCTTGTCAAAGTAGTTATTATTGAGAAAGAAGACCAAGAGAAACCAAAAGAGTGGTTAAAAGTAGGATAGATAAGATTTAAGGTGCTTAAGAACTATAAAGGAAAGCTAAACAACAATAGAGGGTTAACTTTCAAAGCAATGACAAAGATTGAAATATTCATTAAAGACCTCTCTTGTATGTTTTGGGAAACAACATCAATGGTAACCTCGACCACTAAGATGATCAAAGAATTTGTAGATTCAATTTATATGTCAGTTTATGAGGATTCCATTGACAAAATGATGAAGACCAATGAAGACATTCAAAAATTCTAAGAGTAATTAGCCAGTTTTGATGAGCTACAAGGGAAATTAGAAAAATCTACCTTTTGTTAGTGGATTAAGTTGTACAATAAAAAAAGACCCAATATGAATGTCATAAATGAATTTATTAATGCCTTTTTAGATAGCTTTCAAAATTCTTAGTTCTTTGACTAGTTTTGCTTCATGCATTATTTATTCTTTCAATAAATATAATAAATCAACATCGAGGTTGACAAGTGCTAGACTAGCATGGGATTTCCCACTCAACTTGTAACTCTCATTCAGTTTTTCAATTCAGTTTATAGTTAGTTCCTAGTTAGTTTTTAATTAAGGCAAGTTACCTATGTTCAAGTTTTAGTTAAAATATTTTAGATCCATAAATTTTGGAACACCCAGTTCCTACTCATATCTCTTTTTGAAATGTTTATAGGGGTTACAAATCATTTTTTGGATTACAAAAAAAATATATACATGTTTCATCATGGACTTTCCACTAAAATTTTGTAACTTGGTTAAAATTTTGGAAATCAGAGGATCATGCCTATGTTTCACAAATGATGTTTTGACCTTGATGATGGTATGTTTCATTTCATTTGTCTAAATTGAATTACCTGGTGAAATCTACATTATTTTCATATTCTCAAGTAATTTTTTGTCTCATATTTGTGCATGTAATATGGTGATTTGGTTGGATGTGAATTGAAAATCTATTGTTGTATTTTCCCTCGGATGATAACATCAATATCGTATGTTGTGTGAATATTGATCATCACAACACAAATTCCCTTGATTTTTTTTAACCATTCAAATATGACAAATGGGATTGAATTTACCATTGATCGTTTAATTTTTGGTTATCTCATCTCAACCCTCGTTATATTTTGATATTTATTTGATTGAATATTTCAAGATAGTTTTTTAAATATTTGAGAGAAATTAAATGTTTTAGATCTATTTAATATTATTGTATGTTTGGTAAAATAATCATAGATCTGAGTGTGACAAAGTTTTAAGTGATATGTGCAAGAAAATATATGCACTTTAAAGATTTGGTATAGCGATTTCTAATTGGATATGCGATTATACATTTTGGAAGTCTAAGTTACTAGTAAAATTCCCTTGTTAAACTGATCACATAGATCACTAATTTATCCACCCCGGTCAAGACTTGACTATACAAGAACCTTGGAGTAGAAATTCTTTCTTTTCAAGAGGAGTAGTGATCTATCGTTACTCAGAGTTGGTTGTGCTAAAACCACCATTAATAGAACTAGTGCTAGAAGGAGGGCCTAAACCTAGACAAGCTGGAAAACATCATTTCCTTCTCTCCTAAGAGATACTTGAAAGAGTCTTTAGATCTACCCCTAATAAAGGAGACCTCTTGGAACTATCACAACACAAGAAACAAAGAAGTGATAAAGGGAAAAGTAGAGATGAAGCTTCGAATTTTGTGGAAATTTCCAAAAACTCTAACTTGACAAGACTATATGTGAGTCCCACATCACCAAGTACCTCAATAGTTGTTGTTTCCCTGCCATTTAGGATGGAATATTTTATAGCTAATGAAATATCTCCCCGTAACATTGGAGGACCCTTGCATGAGTTTCTCGAAAACCCTGAAATTTTTGTCCAAAGTTTATATATGGTGAATCTAGAACTATTGAGGATCGTGTAAAAACCTTTTAAGAAATTTTTAATAGGGCACAAATCCAACATCAAGATGTAGTTTGTCAATTGTTTCCCTACTCATTAGAGGAATTTTCTTACAACTAGTATTTGAATATTCCTCATGGATCTATCATAGAATGACTTCAGTTAGAAACAAAATTTTCAAATCAATTCAAATTATATACTGATCCCATTATTTTATATCATTAGTTTGTCTTGTGTAAGAAAGATCCTAATGAACCAGTGAGTATTGATAATACTGAATTCCACAAGATATTCAAAAGGCTAATAGATCCATACACCATGAATAAATTAGCAACCATACAATCCTATTTTAGGTCACTAGACCCTCTAACTAGTTTGTTCCTAAGAAGATTACCTGAACCAAACTAAAATTCCTTGGAAAAGGTGTACAATTAATCCATTATCTTCTCACAACAAATGGATCCTCAAGAAAAAGGTACATCAAGATCCTTACCTTCATTAGGTTTACCCAACATAGACCATTAAATTCTAGCTATCAATAATGCCTTGATGAATCATACCCCATTGTTGAATCCAATCCTTGGTGTCATTCACCCATCATCAAAATCACTATCACATCAACCATTGGAAAATCAAACCCATATGAACCTGTGATAACGTATCCATGAAAATTACATGAAGTAAACATTACAAATGGATTGATTCAAGAGAGATATGACTTCTTCGAACAACAAATCAAACACCTTCTTTAGACTCAGGCCAAAATACATAGTTGAAACCTGAATTAGAAGCCATGAAGAAAACATTATCATAGGTTACCAATGAACTTACATGCTTGAGGATAAATCCATCCCAAACGGTCAATTGAAATCATAATCAAAATAATTCACAAGGGGATAATGTTAACAACCAAGGTTTTCAAATCAAGAACTATAACCAACAAAGGCCTAATAGTAAATGGAATACTAGGAAAAATAATGGAAGTGTCACTAATTCCTTTGATAATTATAACATATAAATGCAATGGATTATTTCTGATGTAATTTTAAGAATGAATGAGTGTAGATTTCATGAAACTATGGACCACTCAAAAATAAATTGTCTAGAGATGCAATGAGTAACCATAATGATGTAGATAGGCCAGTAATCTACCCAAATGAATGCCATGATGGTGGGATCCTATGCATTTATTGATGAAGAATTTAATTTCCCATTTAAAGAGGACAACAAGCCATAAACTACTGATGTACAAGAATTTTAGTTAGGGAGAAACAATTATAACTTGAGAAACATGAAGGAACTACTCATAAATGGAATCCCTCCTAGAAAATATGCCACTCCTCCTAACCATAATTCTAGTAACAATAATACCGCTCCCAAAGGACCTTATGAGACTAAATACAAGAAAGATAACCCACCTTTCAATAGATCTTTCACTACATACAAGGAAAGGTATAGTGTAGTAGAAGAACTAAAAAATATTAAATCTAACATTTCTATGTATGATATGCTGAAAAGTTATCCTAATTTGAAAGATGCATTGATAAGGTCTTTAGAGGGGGAAAATATGAAAACATAACCATTACACCAAGAGATAAAGGAAAGGTGGCAAGTACAATAGATGCCATGGCCACCCTTTTTAAAGGAAAAATAGGTGTCCCAACTTTCTTATTGAGTTTCATAGTTTTTGGTAAAATTTTACACAATTGTCTTATAGATTATGGGGCTTCTTGTAATGTTACGCCTTTATCCATTTGTAAGAAGTTGGGTATAACTCCAAAACCTAGTAACTGAGTGGTATTACAATTAGACAAGATGGAAGTAAAGGTAATTAGGGAATTGGAAAAATTTCATATTCAATTATCCTCAGACCCCCAAGTCCAAGAGTATATTGATATACATGTCGTGGACATTTGAAAGATGTACAATATGATTCTAAGTTGAGAATGGACTAAATATATCATAGGTTAGTTTTCAACTAATTTCACATAGTTGTGGCTACCTTGGAGAGGTTTGAATAATCTAATAAAGATCGATGTTGAACCAAAACTTAAGCACATGATAACTGAATACAATACTCGTAATAAAGTTTCTTTTGTGGATGTGGATTTAGGTGTCTACAATATGAATGGAATCATGGAAAAATTTATGGTCACAAGAGGTAATACACAAACTGAGAGTCATGTGTCAAATTCTAATAAGCCACCTCCTAGAAATGAAGCAATCCGCTATTTCATACAAATAATTATAAAAAAATTAGCTAAACTACATGATTATACAAATCTGTCTATTCTTTTTCTTCTCGCATTATATATGATTCATCATGAAGATCACTCTAAGTTAACCTATTCAACATGCCAAGATAAAAGGGAAAAGGTTAAAGAGATGATGTTGGGAACTACTCAATCAATTGAAGAAGGTAATCATCTGAAGATGGAAGTACACCCAAAAGATATTCCTTAGCTACCAAGTGGTGGCCCTCTAAAATTTAGAAGTAGATACAACCAAATTACAACCCCATAAACCCCATGTAAAGTCACAATAAGTTGATGAGAGGATCAAAGATGAAACACCTATATTAGATAATGTTAGCCCATTTGCAAAAGAACCTGAGTATGTAAGGTTCTAGAGCCTAAACAATCTCACAAAAATAAATAGTAACTCATTTTCACATAAATATAGAAATAAAATGAAACATCTTCAAGATTTACAAATGACATTACATCTCACATGTAAAAGTGTATAATCTAGAATATTAAGTACAAGAAATAAGGTACATCATCACATGAAGTATTGTCTATTCAAGTATTATAAAGCACAATTAATAATTTACACAAGAATATGACTCAGGCTCTCATACCCATCCAATCATAACAATACAAGTAAATAAACATAATCACTGGAGTCTTCTACCACCATTAATGTAATGCCCCTTCCTTAGGCGTTTAGATCTGATGTAGAGGTTGACCTATTAGGAGGGTTCCCATAGGTTACAAGTATGGATAGGGGACCTATTTCGAGGTTGTGGAACCTTGCTTGGAGTTGTTCGAGCCTTTTAGAGTCAAGTTCAGTTGATTAAGCCAGGGATAAATTGGAAATAGTAAAGTTGGCTTTAATGGAATAGTGAAAGGTGAATAGTAACAACAAATTAGAAAGTGAATAGTGAATAGTGCACCCCCATCCTAGAACTTAAGTTGTTTTAAAAAGGGGGCCAAGTTCACAATGTAAAATTAGACCCTCAATGTTATTTTATGAATTTTTAGGCCAAATAGTAACCAAAAAAGGGTCAACCCCTCTTGGAGAAGATAAAAAGGATTTTTTTTTGTCTATTTTGGATTCATTCTTATGACTTCAATTTGAGAGCAGCAACAAACTTGAGGGTTTGAAGAGCTTGGATCTTCTAGGAATGCAAACTTTTGGGAGAATTTGGAGATTTGGATGAAAACCCATTTCTCTTGGTGACATGATTCAACATTATCCAGCTTCAGTATGGAGTTGGCAACATTATTTGGGGTTATAATTGCATATCCATCCATTTTGAGGACATAAATTCACATCAAATTGCAAATCAGTCCTTTTAGAGGACATTTCTACCATCTTTCAGCAGTTGCACAGATAGTTGTACCTTTGTTTGGCATTTGTGATTCAAACCTTAAGTGCTAAGTGAAGTTTTTGAAGTTTGGAGCTGAGAAGTTTCATACAGCAGTGGCACAACTCCTCACACCTGGAAACAAAGTGGGTAGTCATTTGTAGAGTTGGGAGAGTTTGAATTTGTTGTATCAGGGTTATATTAGACTTGAAATTTCAGTTGCAGCCTTGTAAAAAAAGTCATTTCCTGGTTTTGGATGAATGGGTATGTTGCAGTTGGCCCATATCTACGTAATTTTGATGTTTTAATTAATAGAATCATTGCATGTTTGGTTATTTTTCCTTTATCAACATTGTACATGTCATGCATTTCGCATAGAACTCGGAAAAGCACAAAACACAAACAAAAAAAAACCTATCCTATATGTTGGTCAAAGACTCCAAGAAAACCCAAATAAGAAAATTCAGATCAGATTGAGGACGAAATCTTTCAGTGGTATCAAAGCAAAAATCCTGCCAGCCTGTGGGATACTAAGGTTGTTTTCAATAATGGAAGAAAGAGAAAATGAAATTACTACTACTAAGATTTCCAAGTGGTATAACATATATCAAAAGAGGAAAAACCTTTTGACATTTCAAGAATATCTAGTTATGACAAGAAAAATTATACCTGTGTATGAGGAGGTTATCAGAATATTTGATGAATATTCAAGTGATGTCGAGGAGGTCAGGGCTACCGAATCTTTTGACAGGTATTACATAAGAAGAAGAAAAGAAGAAATGAATTCTGAATCTCCATCAAAATCAAAAGAAAGGCAAGTTCAAGAGGGATTCGACGCTAAGCATGATGAATTAGAGTATTGTCTTAAAAATAAGTCAAAAATTGAAATGAATGAGAAGAGTAAGGATCTGCAGCCAGTAGGAACACTATTGAATGAAGAAAACTCAGAAGTCGCCATTGAAGAAAGGATGGAGAAGAAAGAGGAAACATTTACTTGCAACTTGCAACCTACAATGACCATGGAAAAGATAAAATTCAATCATGTCTAGAAGTTTAGACTTCTAGCCGAACATGTGGAAGCCCTAAGGAGGATAAAACCATGTTCACATATTCACTCTAGTCACAAGAGGATATGAACAAGTAAGACGCAACAATTACAACCTCAAGTGAGGAACACATAAGTCTACATGGTAACCACAAGGTGGAGGAAGATGCATCCACGAAGTTTGCAAACTCTACTTTGGTTGATCAACTACATGGGGATGTGGATTCCACCTATATTCCATTGCATGAGATAGCTCTACAACTCATGGGTAAGAAATCATTTTGTAATAATGTGTGGTCATGTAGTGAGATTGATTTCACTTGTCCCATTCATATGTTGGCATTGGAGAATCGCTTGTTGAAGTCATATGAAGCATTTTGCTTTAGAGAGTTGATTGTAGGGACTAGAAAATTGTCTAACCATAAGGTTCTACAATATGATAATGTTTGGTTTGTCATGATGACTTCACCATGGTTGTGGATGGAGGCAAAGAGCACACTGTAAATGCAGATTTGGAATGGTAAGGAAATATATGACTCTCAATGTCAGAGGTTGGAGCTTGTTAAAGATAACAAAGACACTGCAAGAGACCATAATTTTGATTTCTTGAATGCAATCAACAGTCCACGATCAACACATGAGCAGTGCATCGAGGACATCCAGGCATGGGTTGATGAACATATGATCGACATTGGAGACATTGATTGCTTGCAATATGATTTTGTAACAGCAAGGGGAGAGAAGCATGAGGTTGTAGATTGGACACATGGACTAGTCAATATAGAGGATACCACAAGCATTGATAATCAAGGTACAAAGGTTGAGTATGAGGTTTACAAGGAAACTAAGCTTGTAACAATTGAAGATTTGACATCAAGGTATGACAGCGATTCTGAATTCTACAACAATGACATAACTCCTCTTCCTCAAGATATGGTAGCTTTTGGTCAAGAAGAGAACAATGATTTGCGTTCTACATTTGAGGGGACACATGGTGCAAGCATGGGTCATGATGATGTGAATGATACAACCCATTATAAATCAGATTTTGTGTACTTTGGGGTAGCAAATATAGAGCATTATCAAAGGTCGATTGAAGATTGGTTACATAGAGCTACCCAAGCAAAGATGCTTGCTTCCCAAGCAAGAAAACACCTCCAAAGATTCAAAGAACATTGCAATCAGCTAGATGATGCAAGGAAACAAAGAGAATATTCCATTAGGTCTTTAATTCTTCTAAGGGGAAAAGAGGATAGCGAAGATATATTGAAGAGGTATAAGCATAAGTCTGATTTTCTGAGTTTGATCAGCAATTCTCTTTCATATCATGAGTCAAATTTGAAACCTTGCATTGAGAAGATTCAAGTAGGGATGGTTAGGTGTGAAGCTGATCCTTTCCTACCTAGAGTTGATGAGATATTGGGTGGCGTTCATAGTGGACTAGCCACTAAAATTTTGTCTATGATGCAAAAGGAAAACATCTACTATTCATCTGTGGACTTGTCAACTCTTTCATATGATAGGGCAGCGATGTACTTATTGATTGGTAACTCAGCCTTCTTAGATTTGATAGTGGGTTATGAAGATCGACATGTAAGGGACTTCATTTGGTGCATGCCTAAACAAAACATTTACTTGGCATCATCTAATGAAGGCACTCTAACTTGTATAGATATAGGTAAAGTTGCAGCAACTTTTTGGAGGTCTTGGAGAAGTATTCATCACACTTCCTTCCTAAAGATTGGCTCATTGATGAATTCCTAACAACATTGATTGTCGGTAGTACTTGTGGCCTCATGTGGAGTAAAGTTCTTAGTTGGGTCGATGATGTCCTAGTTTATAGCAGTAGCATAATGAGGTGTTACATGATGGATGAATGTGACAGTGCAAAGATTTGGGATCCTGGTAGTGACATATGTGGAACATATCTTCTTTGGAACTATGATAAGTTCCTTCATTTTGGGCATATAGGTGTCTACATCAGAGTGGCACAAAAAAATTCCATTGGTGTGGAGATGGAAGGACTTCCAGTTTATTCATGGGATACAGGTGGAGTACAACATTTGGTGGATGGGAAGTTTGTGGTGAGAACTGACCATAATAGTTTGAAATACTTCTTGGAACAAAAAGAACTTAATGAGCACCAACAAAAGTGGATTAGCAAGATTCAGGCATATGATTTTGACATTGATTTTGTCAAGGGGAAGAAAAATGTTGTTGTTGATGCACTTTCTAGGAGGCCTTCAGTTGCTGCCCTTTGTTCCATGAGTGATATTTTAGTTCATTGGAAGTCTCAACTTTTATTTGAGTATTCCAAAAATTAGTTTGTATGTGAGGTTGTGGATGGACAAGTCCATGATGACAGGTACTCTATGATTGATGATGTGATATACTAGAAGGATATAATCTATTTAGTTCTTGGATCGAAGATGAAGGAAAAGATTCTACGTGCCATCCATGATACACCACTAGCAGAACATCCTGGGTACTTTAAGACATACAGACAAGTGCATGAGATATTCTCATGGATGATGTCCTATGCTATGTTTGTGAGTGTGTGACTTGTCAACAGAACAAGTCAAAGCATACTTTTGCCACTGGGCTTCTACAACCATTGCCTATTCCAAAGCAAAAGTGGGAAGGTATATCGATGGATTTTACTACCGGTCTTCTGAGAGTTCAAGGGAAGGACTGTATTTATGTGGTTGTTGATAGATTGATGAAGTATGCACATTTTTTCCCTATCGCAGCCAATTTTACTACTTCACAAATGGCAGAGTTATTCTTTCGTGAGGTATTTGGTCTCCATGGACTCCCCAGGACCATTGTCAGTGATCAAGACAGTAGATTCATGATTATATTTTGGCAGGAGCTATTCTGACTTATAGATACAAACTTGACCCCCAACACCAGTTACCACCCTCAGTCTGATGGGCAGACGAAGATCGTCAACAAGTGGGTGGAGGGATATTTGCGTAATTATGTTTCAGGTTAGCAGAGAGCATGGGTGCGTCAGTTATATTTAAGTGAGTATTGCTATAATCCTACACATCATATGTCTATTGGCATGACTCCCTTTCAAGCCTTATACAATTATGATGCTTTGTCATTTGTGGATTTGGCGCTAGGTGATAGTAGAGCACCTAGAGCTCGGGAGTGGCTTCAGGACAGTTAGGATATCCTTAAGGCACTTAAGGATAACATTCAACAGGCACAAAATCAGCAGAAGCTTTATACTGATCATCACAGGATTGAGAGAACCTTTGAGGTTGGTGATATGGTTTTCCTGCGTCTACAACCCTATAGGCAGAGTACACTCAAGAGGAGTGGGGCTGAAAAGCTCAAGCTGAGATTTTATGGACCATACATAGTCCTTCGGAGGATTGGAGAGGTTTCTTACGAGCTTGAGTTACCTTCAGAGAGAAAGATACATAATGTTTTTCATGTGTCTTGTTTGAAGAAGGCTTTGGGGCAACATGTGACTTCATCACCAAATTTTCCTCCCTTGGATGAGGAGAGCAGGTTGATATCGATTCCTATAGAGATTCTTGATATGAGGGAGAGGAGGTTGAGGAACAGAGTTATTAGAGAATATTTGGTGCGATGGAAGGGCTTGTCGTTGGAGGATGCCACGTGGGAAGGAGAGATAATACTTCAACATCCATCTTTTTAGTTGCTTGGGGGCAAGCAATCCCGGGAAGGGAGGACTGTAATGTCCCTTCCTTAGGCGTTCAGATCTGATGCAAAGGTTGACCTATTGCAAGGGTTCCTGTAGGTCAGCAGTATGGATAGGGGACCCATTTCAAGGTTGTGGAACCTTGCTAGAAGTTGTTGAAGCCTTTCAAAGTTGAGTTCAGTTGATTAAGCCAGGGATAAATTGGAAATAATAAAGTTGGCTTTAATGGAATAGTGAAAGGTGAATAGTAACAACAAATTAGAAAGTGAATAGTGAAAAGTGCACCCCCATCCTATAACTTAAGTTTTTTAAAAAAGGGGGCCAAGTTCACAATGTAAAATTAGACCCTCAATGTTATTTTATGAATTTTTAGGCCCAATAGTAACCCAAAAAGGGTCAACCCCTCTTGGAGAAGATAAAAAGGAATTTTTTGTCTATTTTAGATTCATTCTTATGACTTCAATTTGAGATTAGCAGCAAACTTGAGGGTTTGAAGAGATTGGAGCTTCCAAGAATGCAAACTTCTGGGAGAATTTGGAGATTTGGATGAAAATCCATTTCTCCTAGTGACAGGATTCAACATTATCTAGCTTCAGTGTGGAGTTGGCAACATTATTTGGGGTTATAATTGTAGATCATTCCATTTTGAGGATAGAAATTCGCATCAGATTGCAGATAAGTCCTTTTAGAGGACATTTTACCATCTTTCAATAGTTGCATAGGCAGCCACACCTTTGTTTGGCATTTGGGATTCAAACCTTAAGTGCTAAGTGAAGTTTCTGAAGTTTGGAGCTGAGAAGTTTCATACAGCAGTGTCACAACTCCTCTCACACTTGGAAACGAAGTGGGTAGTCATTTGTAGAGTTGGGAGAATTTGAATTTGTTGTATCAGGGTTATATCAGACTTGAAATTTCAGCTGCAGCCTTGTAAAAAAAGTCATTTCCTAGTTTTGGATGAATGGGTATGTTGCAGTTGGCCCATATCTATGTAATTTTGGTCTTTTAATTAATAAAATCATTGCATGTTTGGTTATTTTTCCTTTATCAACATTGTACATGTCATGCATTTCACATAAAACTCAGAAAAACACAAAACACAAACAAAACAAAACCTATCCTATATGCTGGTCAAAGACTCTAAGAAAACCCAAATCAAAAAATTTAGATCAGATTGAGGACAAAATATTTCTATTAACCACAATGATCATCTGCAAATCAAGAGACGAGAACATGGCTCACACACTTTTTTGCCCAACCATGAAGCTTATGCTTCCTTAGAATTATTCCTAATATGAAGAATACCCGACCCTACATGACAAGCCTAACAACTTGAAAATGATTGGCAAGATGGAATCCGATGTAACCTTATATATCTACATGCATTTCACATATGAACATGCTATGCCCTACTATCAGGATATGGCAAAGAGAATAAAATAACATCCATCTATTTTAATGGTACACATAGCTTTGGCCAAAGTAACTAAATCGTAAATGGTAGGTAGATCTAGAAAAAAAAATCTACTCCCCTCTGTTAGTCCATATTCAACACCCATTCCGGAAGGTAAATACAAATCACATATAAAAGAAAATAACATTCATATATCCATCACTTGATCACTTGATTAAATGAAGATCTTTTATTATTTCAATCTTTTATTGCGTAATGATGGTTAAATGTATATAATTGACATGCAACTAGATTATAGACATGCAACTTGACATGTAACTTGATTTCTAACTGATGATATTTCTCAATTTCATGCAATATTTAATGTACATGCAATAATAACTAATCTTTTGATGTCATACAAGTTAAATCCATAGGAAACTAGTTCATAACATGTGATGCATATTTGTACCATTATATTTACATAGTTATATGTATATACATATGTGTGTGTGTATAAATTTAATTATACTTTTGATATGCTAATTGGAAATAAAAGAATTAGATCCATAACAGTTAAATGATAGTTTCATATATCCAGTTTTATAGTTTTATGGTAGATTCATCATAGCAGAATAAATTAACTTCATGGCAATACACTATATGCATATACAATTGTTAAAACATGTTGAGTTTATGGATTATCACAGTGGTTTTATAATAGCAACAAGAATTTCTATATATTTGCAGTCACGTTTTGTCCATCAATTTGGGTTTAATAAATTCTCATACCATATATATATATATTAGAATCAACATGCATCTATTATTTCTATATTTAATAATCCTTGCATAGGTTCTTGTATAGCAATAAGGAATTCATATTTGGTTTAAAATCAACATGCATGATTATTATTCCTGTAGAGGAACTTGCACAAGGATTATTAAATGCAAAAGTAACATATGCATGTCGATATATATATTAAACCCAAATTAATGGATAGATCATGGTCCTGTAAACATATAGGAATTCTTGTTGTTATAAAACCACTATGTTAATCCATAAACTTAGCATATTTCAACAGTATATAGTTATAGTTTATTACCATGAAGCCAATTTATTCTGCTATGATTAATCCACTGTAAATTGTACAACAGAGTATATGAAACTGTCATTTAACCATTATGGATTTGATTCTTTAATTTCCAATCAACATATCAAAAGTATATATATAACTATATAAATATAATGACCTACAAATATGCATCACATGTTATGAACTGGTTTCTTATGGATTTAACCCGCATAATATCAAAGATTAGTTAGTATTGCATGTGCATTAAATATTGCATAAAATTGAGAAATATCATTAGTTAGAAATCAAGTTGAATGTCTATAATCTAGTTGCATGTCAATTATACATTCAACCATCATTATGCATGAAAAAATTGAAATACTAAAAGATCTTCATATATTCATTTTGCATGAGAAGAAAATAATTATTTATTTATTTTTATGATCATTAGCTATATGCATGTTATATTCTTTTATATGTGATTTAACTTTACCTTTCAAAACGGGTGTTGAATATGAACTAACAGAGGGGAGTAGATTTTTTTTTTCTAGATCTATATATTGTTTATAGTTTAATTGCTTAGTGTAATACCCCTCTGTTTTTTTTTTTGGCTGGACAGTGTGTCTTTGCTTGCTTTGATGTGCCTTTCGGTTATTGAGACACTTTATCATGTGTGTGTTATTTGATCACTATTTATAGAGCGATAGTCTATTTGTGTGATGTGATGTATCTTATCTGATGCTTTATTTGACATGTTTTAATTGGGGTAAAGATGATTAGTTATTGTAACATGTTATTGCATGATATATTTGTTTATGATGGAACTGCCAGTCTATGATGAGTGTATTGGTGAAGAGGACGAGATCGCATCACTCGCTTGCGAGTGCCCTACGATTCCGCGATTTCCTCTTCACGGTGTGTTTATTATGTTATATATATGCATGTTCGATATGCTCTTTGTTCGCAGGTTGACAGGTACGAGACATCGACTCCAGCTGGTTTTGTAGGTTTGAGCGTGTCCATTGGCCAATGGTATTTGATTGGAAGATAGTAGCTAGGTTTTCCGTGCCAAGTCATCACCCTAGTCATAGTGTGTCGTTGGGTTTTAGTTGGGTTAAGTTGCTTCTTTGTTGTTTATCCCCCCTTGATTTTATTTAATTGCAAGTGGAAAAGGTAAATAAATGGTTTTATGTATTTAAGTTCCTTATGAAATTTATCCAGTTATGATGTTAGAAATATTATTGAATTTATTAATTAATTTAATTAAATTAATTGTGTGGAATTGAATTAAGTTATTCTTTTTGGAATTTTAAAAGTGTTAAATTCTTTGAAAAGAAAATTTTAAAAGTTTAAATTTTTTTGAAAAGAAATTATTAAAAGCTTTAAATTCATTTTGAAATAGAAATTTTATAATAAAGTAAATGATTTAAATCTATTTGAAATTTAAATTTTTGTTTTAAAGTATTAAAATGCAAATATCTTGTAAATGCTTGAATTAAAAGAATTAAATTTATTTGAAAAGGAATTTTGTTTTAAATTATTAAAAGTAAGATATTTTGTAAATGCATGAAAATATATATAATGTTGAAAGATATTTATTTTTGGGGAAAAATAAAATATCTGGGATATTTTTGAGGGCATTGACTTAATTTGGGAAAAAATTTATGAGGGATATTTATTTATTTATTTTATGTTTATTTTTTATGGGGTTGGAGAAATTTGTTGTTAAAAAGAATGAAGGTATTCTTGTTGGGGATATGCATTTTTAGATTTTGGGTGAGGATTTTGGAAGAGCTTTGGAAAATCTTCTTGTAGGGAAGCTCAACTTTCTTCTTCAAACTCTCTTTCAAGCTTCAGATTATAGGTTCTCCTTATTTATTATTTGAAAATTTGCATTTTCAATTTAAAAACTTGCTTGTAAATCTTTTTGAAAACCCTGTTTAAATCTTAAAGAAATTTAGATTGTTTGTTGAAAATCAAAACTTGCAACTCAAATTTTCAAATTTATCAATAGAAAAATGGAATGAAAGCAAAATGAAATTAGAAAACATTTATTGGGAGTTGAAATGCTTCATATTAAATTTGAAATTGGAACTAGGAAATTGTGTTTGTAAAAATTAGTTTTATTGAAAATTTCTGTAGAAAATTTGCACAATTTAACTATAAAACAATGGAAATTTGTATATATATATATATATATTCTTCTGTATATATATATGCATATATATATGTTATATATATTTATATGAAGCTATGCTCATAATTTTTCTTTTTATATAAAAATGATTTTTTTAATATGCCCATATTTTTTCTGTCAAAGAAAAACTCTATTCTGGATATTTACCAGAAAACAGAGTTATTTGTTGTGTAAGTAGCGCAGCTGCCTATGAAGGCACCGACACTGCCTCCACAACGCCTCCCATGGGGGGCAACTGTGGGGGCAGGGCCCCCAGCCTCCCCTCTATATATTTTTTTGATTTTGATCATTAGTTGTAATTGATGAAGTTGGAAGAAAACAATTAGTTTAAGCTTCTGATTTCAATTAATGTTAATTATTTTAATTGATTACATGCCATATGTCATTGCTTGGCTTGGATTTAGGAAATCCTAAAGTAGGTGATTAAATCATCAAATTTCTTTGTTATGTTATTTCTCTCTTTTTCGGTGTCGGGTAAGTGGAGTTATTTGTTATGTAAGTCTTCTAGATTGGGTTTCCTTTTGATTTTGGGGGTTGTATTATGTTAGTCAACCATTGTATTGCCTTGGATAGGGCGTATAGTTGTATCCTATTGTTTTACCTAGTTTTCACGAACGAGGATGGTTTGTGCCTCCTTTGTATTAGGAGTGGGTTATGTGATTTGTGCCTCCTTTGGAAGTAGTGGATTATGTGTTTTGTTGCCTCCAGTGTTTGGAGAGAGGTTTGAATTTTGTTGTCTCCAGTGTTTGGAGTGAGTTTTCATTATGTGTTCCTCCTAGAGTTGGAGTGGTTTTTATCTTGTTGGTATGCACTTGGGATTCCTTTGATGATTGGTTTGGTTTGGTATGTTGTCAAGTAGAAGAGTGGCTTTTGTTAGGTGCTAGAGACCAAAGAGGTAAACTAGGTAACCTTCAAAGGTGGTTTAATCAAGTGATAACTAAAACAATATACTTAGAAGTTTGGATAGTATTTCACACTAATTAAGATAATTGAGCCTCACTCATAGTCGCAAGTGGTCGTATAGGCTTGGGATGAGTGGGAAGGCCTAGAATGGCAAGGTCATCTATCTTGTCTTTACGAGAGGTATTTGATTCCACATGAGTGAGTATGGGGGCCGAGATTCGGTAGAGGCCACCAGGACAACTCATAGTGGGGGCCGGAGCCTATGAAGATTCCTAGAGGATATCCCATGTCGAGCTGTGATGACACTCTTTCTACGACAACAATTGGTACGTACTTTTTTGTGTATGGTTTCTTAACATACTCGATCTATTTTTATTTATGGAAGCAATGTGACTTATATCAGTGATGCTAAAGTTGTACTTGTGTTATCCTTATGGTTGTATGGTTCATGTGATTGGTTGTGTCAGTGTGAGTTAGCATTTGTCTAGGGGTTGATGGTCTTGTCTAGGAATCCTTGTTACTGTCTCCTAGCACGGGGGGTGAGCCTTTGGGTATCACATGGTTGGGTGGAACGTGCACCTTAATCCATTGGGTCTTCTTCTTGTTCGTGTGGACGAAATTTGCAATTGGAGAGCTCGTGGGTTCCAGTTTCATTTCATGCTTCATTCATTTCAGTTGTTATTGTAATTTATTACCCCTCATTTGTTATCGAGGTGGAATATGTAATATGTGATCATGCTTATTGGATTTACCTCATTCGGGGAATGAGAGTTATAATATTATTGTTAAATTATGTTATTAGAAAACATGTGGTATCTCTTATTCTTGATGTAATTTAACATGTTTGGAATGTATGTGTTTCTTAATTTATTAAGTAATTAAATGTGATGTTTTCAATTCATGTTTCTTGTTTGGGTTTTAAAGTAATCTCAGTCTCGTAACCTTAGAGGTTGTTGGCAATGAGTAGTGAACTTGCATGTTAATAGTACTTAAACAAACAAAAAAAATAGTATGTTTGAGTAGTTATTTGCAACTTCCTCTAGGGTTGCGTGGTGGGGCGTTACACATGGTAGTAGAGCCCGGGTTTAAACACTGGGTGCTCTGGGATAATGTGGAACCCATTAAGTTGTTAGTTGCGTAGGTTTATACTCTGGGCACTGTGAGCCCATTGTGTTGACCTAGATGCTTTGTTCGTTAGTTTATGTTTTCCTTTTGGGTTGATCTCACTTGTCTACCCAGAAGTTGTTGTGAGGTGGTGTAGGTCCAATGGTGCAGAAAGCTATTGGAAAGGATAGGATCCTCAGTGCAGTGCACAATGCACTGATATCATTCCTACTGGGCAAATGCATTATAGACAATTGTGTAGCATGTAAATTTGTGTGGGTGTGTGTTACCTATTTGTGTTTGCAGGCTTCTAGGAGTAAGCCCGACCCTAGGGGGGAGGATGTAATACCCCTCTATTTTATTTTCTGGCTGGACAGTGTGTCCTTGCTTGCTTTGATGTGCCTTTCGGTTATTGAGACACTTTATCATGTGTGTTATTTGATCGCTATTTATAGAGCGATAGTCTATTTGTGTGATGTGATGTATCTTATCTGATGCTTTATTTGACATGTTTTAATTGGGGTAATGATGATTAGTTATTGTAACATGTTATTGCATGAGATATTTATTTATGATGGAATTGTCAGTCTATGATGAGTGTATTGGTGAAGAGGACGAGATCGCATCACTCGCTTGCAAGTGCCCTACGATTCCACAATTTTCTCTTCATGGTGTGTTTATTATGTTATATATATGCATGTTCGATATGCTCTTTGTTCACATGTTGACAGGTACGAGACATCAACTCCAACTGGTTTTACAGGTTTGAGCGTGTCCATTGGCCAACGGTATTCGATTGGGAGATAGTAGCTAGGTTTTTCGTGCCAAGTCATCACCCTAGTCATAGTGTGTCGTTGGGTTTTAGTTGAGTTAAGTTGCTTCTTTGTTGTTTATCCCTCCTTGATTTTATTTAATTGCAAGTGAAAAAGGTAAATAAATGGCTTTATGTATTTAAGTTGCTTATTAAATTTATCTGGTTATGATGTTAGAAATATTATTGAATTTATTAATTAATTTAATTTAATTAATAAAATAATCTAATCTTGGATTAGATTTATTTTATTGATTAATTAAATTAATTGTGTGGAATTGAATTAAGTTATTCTTTTTGGAATTTTAAAAGTGTTAAAATCTTTGAAAAGAAAATTTTAAAAGTTTAAATGCTTTTTGAAAAGAAATTATTAAAAGCTTTAAATTCATTTTGAAATAGAAATTTTATAATAAAGTAAATGATTTAAATCTATTTGAAATTTAAATTTTGTTTTAGAGTATTAAAATGCAAATATCTTGTAAATGCTTGAATTAAAAGAATTAAATTTATTTAAAAAATAATTTTGTTTTAAATTATTAAAAGTAAGATATTTTGTAAATGCATGAAAATATCTATAATGTTGAAAGATATTTATTTTTGGGGAAAAATAAAATATCTAGGATATTTTTGAGGGCATTGACTTAATTTGGGGAAAAATTTATGAGGGATATTTATTTATTTATTTTATGTTTATTTTTATGGGGTTGGAGAAATTTGATGTTAAAATGAATGAAGGTATTCTTGTTGGTTATATGCATTTTTTGATTTGAGTGAGGATTTTGGAAGAGCTTTGGAAAAATCTTCTTGCAGGGAAGCTCAACTTTCTTCTTCAAACTCTCCTTCAAGCTTCAGATTATAGGTTCTCCTTGTTTATTGTTTGGAAATTTGCATTTTCAATTTAAAAACTTGCTTGTAAATCTTTTTGAAAACCCTGTTTAAATCTTAAAGAAATTTAGATTGTTATTTGAAAATCAAAACTTGCAATTGAAAATTTCAAATTTAATAGAAAAATGGAATGAAAGCAAAATGAAATTAGAAAACATTTATTGGGAGTTGAAATGCTTCATATTAAATTTGAGATTGGAACCAGGAAATTGTGTTTGTAAAAATTAGTTTTATTGAAAATTTCTCTAGAAAATTTGCACAATTTGACTGTAAAACAATGAAAATTTGTATGCATATATATATGTTATATATATTTGTATGAAGCTATGCTCGGAATTTTTCTTTTTATATAATTTTTTTTTTTTGATTTGCCCATATTTTTTCTATTAAAGAAAAACCCTGTTTTGGATATTTACCAGAAAACAGAGTTATTTGTTTTTCTTTCTTTTAAAAAAAAAGAGAAAGTATATATTAAAAATATATATAGAGGGGAGGCTGGGGGCCTGCCCCCACAGCCGCCCGCCATGGGAGGCGTTGTGGAGGCAGCGCCGCTGCCTTCATAGGCATCGCTACTTACACCCCCCAAAAGGGGAAGGTTGCGTAGGCAGCCAACCCTCTTCCTTTGGGGGCCCCGGCTCTTAAAATTGTTTCTTTTTTTATTATAAATTTTATTTAATTATTTTATATTATATATATAATATATATATATATATATTATATATAATAATTATATATTATATGTATATTTAAATAAATTTGTTTTTTTTTTATTATTTAAATATATAATATGTATATTATATATATAATATGCATATATTATATATAATGTATATATTATGTATTTTTAAATAATTGGATTTGGAATTTTAATATATTGATTTTAAGAGGGATATTTTATTTAATGATGCAAATATTGATTTTGTAAGAGAATGATGTTATTAGAAAATTGATTTTGATCATTAGTTGTAATCAAGGAAGTTGGAAGAAAACAATTAGTTTAAGCTTTTGATTTCAATTAATGTTAATTATTTTAATTGATTACATGCAATATGTCATTGCTTGGCTTGGATTTAGGAAATCCTAAAGTAGGTGATGAAATCATCAAATTTCCTTTCGTTATGTTACTTCTGTCTTTTTCGATGTTGGACAAGTGGAGTTATTTGTTATGTAAGTCTTCCAGATTGGGTTTCCTTTTGATTTTGGGGGTTGTTGTATTATGTTAGTCAATCGTTGTATTGCCTTGGGTAGGGCGTATAGTTGTATCCTATTGTTTTACCCGGTTTTCACAAACGGGGATGGTTTGTACCTCCTTTGTATTAGGAGTGGGTTATGTGATTTGTGTCTCCTTTGGAAGGAGTGGATTATGTGTTTTGTTGCCTCCAGTGTTTGGAAAGGGGTTTGACTTTTGTTGTCTCCAGTGTTTGGAGTGAGTTTTCATAATGTGTTCCTCCTAGAGTTGGAGTGGTTTTTATGTTGTTGGTATGCATGGGATTCCTTTGGTGATTGGTTTGGTTTGGTATGTTGTCAAGTAGAAGAGTGGCTTCTGTTAGGCACCAGAGCCCAAAGAGGTAAACTGGGTAACCTTCAAAGGCTGTTTAATCAAGTGATAACTAAAATAATATACTTAGAAGTTTGGATAGTATTTCACACTAATTGAGATAATTGAGCCTCACTCATAGACGCAAGTGCTCGTATAGGCTTGGGATGAGTGGGAAGGCCTATAATGGAAGGGTAATCTATCTTGTTTTTACAAGAGGTATTTGATTTCACATGAGCGAGTATGGGGGCCGAGATTCGGTAGAGGCCACTAGGACAACTCATAGTGGGGGCCGGAGCCTATGAAGATTCCTAGAGGATATCCCATGTCGAGCTATGTGATGACACTCTTTCTACGACAATAGTTGGTACGTGATTTTGTGTGTATGGTTTCTTAACATACTTGATCTATTTTTATTTCTGGAAGCAATGTGACTTATGTCAGTGATGTTAGAGTTGTACTTGTGTTATCCTTATGGTTGCATGGTTCATGTGATTGATTGTGTCAGTGTGAGTTAGCATGTGCCTAGGGGTTGATGGTCTTGTCTAGGAATCCTTGTTACTATCTCCTAGCATGGAGGGTGAGCCTTTGGGTATCACATGGTTGGGTGGAACGTGCACCTTAATCCGTTGGGTCTTCTTCTTGTTCATGTGGATGAGATTTCCAGTTGGAGAGCTTGTGGGTTCCAGTTTCATTTCATGCTTCATTCATTTCAGTTGTTATTGTAATTTATTACCCCTCATTTGTTATCGAGGTGGAATATGTAATATGTAATCATGCTTATTGGATTTACCTCATTCGGGGAATGAGAGTTGTAATCTTATTGTTAAATTATGTTATTGGAAAACATGTGGTATCTCTTATTCTTGATGTAGTTTATCATGTTTGGAATGCATGTGTTTCTTAATTTATTAAGTAATTAAATGTGATGTTTTCAATTCATGTTTCTTGTTTGGGTTTTAAAGTAATCTCAGTCTCGTAACCTTAGAGGTTGTTGGCAATGGGTAGTGAACTTGCATGTTAATAGTACTTAAACAAAAAAAAATTATTACGTTTGAGTAGTTATTTGTAACTTCCTCCAGAGTTGCATGGCGGGACATTACACTTTGGCCAAAGCTATGTGTACCATTGAAATAGATGGATGCTATTTTATTCTCTCTGCCATATCCTGATAGTAGGGCATAGCATGTTCATATGTGAAATGCATGTAGATATATCAGGTTGCACCAGATTCCATCGTGCCAACCATTTTTAGATTTCTAGGCTTCTCGTGCAGGGTCAAGTATTCTTCATGTTAGGAAGAAGTTCATGGAATTGTAAGCTTCATGGTTCGGCGAAAAAGTTCCTGAGACATGTTCTCATGTCTTGGTTTGTGCATGACCGCTATGGTTAGTGGTGGCCAGAGAATCCAGTTATTATGTTTCTTTACTTGTATTATTATGACTAGATGGGCATGAGAGCCTAAGTCATATTCCTGCATAAATTATTTCTTTTACTCTATAATACTTGAATAGATAATACTTCAAGTTATGATGTACCTTATTTCTTGTACTTAATATTTTGGATTAGACACTTTTACATGTGAGATGCAATATGTCATTTGTATATCTTGAAGATGTTTCATTCCATTTCTATATTTATCTGAAAATGAGTTACTATTTATTTATTTTTATTTTCTTTTTAATAATAAGCTTTATATATATATATAAATAATAATATCCTTATATATTATTATTATATATAAATATAAATTTTAAGTTTTATCATTATCAAACATTGGAAATAAAATCTTTTATTTTCCCAATTAAGTTAAATTTTCAAACAAAACATCCATAAGACATAGTCATTAATCATAACACACAATAGAAAATGATGTATTTATGATAACACAATGCAATCATAATCATACATAATGTAGGATGAATGCAACTACATGAGTGTGTGCATAGGATTTCCATCATGCCAACTATTTCTAGCAGCAAGTTCATGTCTCCCTCAACCATGTTCTCACCTTCAACCTATTCCTGCACTCATTTGCACTCAATATCTCATCAATAGGTTAGCTCATAAAACCATAATCAATAAACAAAGTATTTGCATCATAATAATTCATCATTATTTTAATCACAACAACATACATTTTAAAGATAACATCTAATTTATCATCCACAAAAACACATTAATTTATGCTTCAAACACACATTGTCCAATGGTCTCATCTAGTTTCATTTATTATCAAATAAATTTTATGCAAGAAAAATCAAGATGTAACAGAGTAGAAGGTTACTCCTCCCATGGTTGGTGAGTCAAGGAGGTCAAAAGAAGGAAAAATAGAACCAAACACTTTGGAAAGGATCAATGCTCCAAAATAACAAATCCAACCTAGTCATATGCTCCCAACAAAGGTACCTATGTGGAGGTTAAGATTAGATGGGTCCAAGTGTAAGCGAGGATACAATGTAAAAGTGGAACAAGTTAACCCTCAAGGTAAATCATTCTTCACATCAGATAGATTATAATTTACATGCACGAATAATATGGTTGAATATGAGCTTTGATTCAAGGATTTCTCTTGTCTCACCAAAAGAAGGCTAATTATTTGAGCATTGAAGGAGATTCATAACTAATATTCAAACAGGTCTAAAGCAAGAACACTTGTCATGAAAATAGGTTGGCAACCTATAGAAATTAGATTTGGGACTTGATTGAAGACTTTGATGCCTTCAATATTCACTCAATACCTAGTAGAAAAAACCAAATTTATGATTCATTGGCAATGAGTGCAAGCACTTTAGAACCTATGACAAGTTCTAGGTTAAAGAGGTTCTTAGTAAAATTGGTACCACCTATTGTCCAAGACAATATCACCCACATTCAAGTATTCGAGGATGATGCACATATTTTGAAATACATTACAAATACCAAAATATTTGAAAATAATATTGTTGATGAGGATGATAGGGATCCCTTTAAAATAATTGATGATGGCATTATCAATCTGAAGAACAATACTATTCCTAAAGGGATGTTGTCATTAGAGAGAATATTTGATCAAGATGATGTAGCCAAATAGAGTAAAATTAATCCCAATTTAGAGGGAGGTAAATGTGACTTGCATAACCTAGGAGATGAAAATTACAAGAGGGAAGTGACCATCAAAAGAGTGTGTACACCTGAGGAAATAAATGGGATCATAAATTCCTTGAAGGACTATAGAGAAGTAATAGCCTACATATATAGAGAATTGAAAACATATGAAACTTCATGATCACCCATACTATCCCTTTGATACCTAGAATGAAACCTCTTTGATAGAAGAAATGATTGGTGAATGCTTTGCTTGAAGGTCCCTAATTCATAAGTGTAAAAATTATGGTCAACAAGGATCATCTACCCTATAAGGAATAACACCTAGGTCACCAATTTAATACCAATTAGAAATAAGGATGGAGAAATTAGACTATGTGTGAACTTTAAGAATCTCAACAAAGCCTTCAAAAATAACAACTATCCTTTTCCTTCACTAGATGAGGTGCTACAAATTGTGAATAGGTTCCAAATGATGTCCTTCCTGGATAGGTATTTGGGGTACAATCAAGTAATTTTCCAAGAAGAATATAGGATGAAACTGCATTTACCACCAAGTGGGCCATGCTTTCTTATAGAAGGATTCCTTTAAGCCTCATCAATGTAGGGGATACCTTTCAAAGAGTTATGAACATTGCTTTCCAAGGCTTGATAGGTAAGTGCATTATTATTTGTATGGATAACATTACTGTGTTCTTTAAAAGTAGAGCCAATCATGTTGCAAATCTACATAAGATTCTCCAATAGTGAAAAGATGCAAACATCTCATTAAACCCCAAGAAGTATATCTTTGGGGTCACCTGAAGAAAATCTCTTGGGTCATTTAATCTCTAAGAGAGGTATTTATGTGGACCTCGAGGGATCAGAATCTATCTTGAAGCTATCCCTAGCTAACAAAAAGAAAAAACTTAAATAATTCTTTGTGAAGATTAACTTCATCAATAAGTTTATTAGTGGTTTTACCGAAATTGTGTGTCAACTAAATGACATGTTAAAGAAGGATACCAAAATTGAATGGAATTTTGAAGCAAAGATTTTTTTTGAATAGATTTAATAAGCCATATCCAATGCATCTATGTTGTCTAGCCCCAACTATAAAAAACCCTTTAATATTTATATGTTCACTTCAAAAAAAAATTGTGCTAGTGTCGTAACACAAAAAATGGAAGATGGGGTGAGAACCTAATTACCTTTATGAGATTTCCTTTTAATAATGTGGAAACAAGTGTTAGGGTTCATGCAGATTGGAGCAATAAACATTAACAATTATATGCAGATTAAATAACCTAGAGATAGTTCAATGAAGAATAACACAAAAGAGATCAACACAAAATTTTAACGTGGTTCACCCAATATGGGCTACATCCATAGAAACTCAGCCATCCAATGATTTTATTATTCAATGCAAAACTTATTACAATCTCGTGAATGCCTTATTGCAACTTACATCCTAGCCGCTTATAACAAGCTTTTTGGAAGCTTCTAGAATTAGAGTTTTACAAAGTTGTTTTTCATTTGTCGACGAAAAAAGGGGTTTTTTTTTTAAAATTCAATGTAGTAGTACTAAATTTTCAAGAAAAAAAAGAAAGTAGGTGTATGTTTGACCAACCTAAGTACAAGCAAAAAATAATATATTTTTTTGAAACTTTTAATATAAGTAGAGGACACATGCCTTGATGTGCCACATTTTTTTTGTAATTTTTTTGCAAGTAAATAATTAGTCATGAATGTTTTATTAATTTTTTTTTAAAATATAAAAAACATATTTGTCTGACCACCATAACTTGGTCAAAAATTTATGAAATTTAATTTTTTTTTTATCCTATAGTATGGGAAGCATAGAATGTGATGCATCTTTCAGATTCAAAAAATGTTCAATTGTTTAAGAATCATAGATGTTTTTCAATCAGCCTATCAATTAGGACTTTAGTCAGAATGCATGTAGAAAATTAATAATAATTATCTATTTAATTCCAAATAAGACATATCTTATATTTTTGGAAACCTGACAATTTTCTCAATAAACCCTTTTCATTTCATCAAATTTGGATGAAAAAAGTCATCAACCACTTTTTGTCATGTCACCACTTTTTGGACCCCCATGATCCCATAGTCACCCTTTCTCATCCAAGGTTAGTATTTCTTGATTTCAAAAAAAAATTGGCCACTTAAGACCCCTTTTTGGCCTCCCATCTTCTTGCACTTACCCATTATAATGTTGTAATTTTAAATAATTATTTAGTTGTGATGCTCCTCTAGTAGTTGTTGCTAATCACACTAGGTATTTATTTGGGGACCACTTGTATGTCGTATTGTAACATTGTATTATTATTTAATGTGTGAGAGACATGTGAAAATAATTTAATATTGGAAAAATATTTTAAAAGTGAAAACTCAGTACCCAATATTAAATAAGGGATTAGTGGTTTTGTGTTCACATGGTTTTGTAGCACATGGTATTATCTTACCACTTGGTTGTATTTGTGTGAGCTTGAACCTATAAAAGCAAGCACATATTTAGTGGTTAAGGTTGGCTGGGTGAGCGGTTTGTCATTATTGAGTCTTTCTGAGGAGTGCATATGTGAAGCATGACATGGGATGTGTGGATTCATGCTTGGACACATGAAGGATGCATTAGAGAGGCTTGATGCTTCAAAGGTATTCATTGTAACTCTTGTATTGCTTATTATTGAATGATAGATGGAGTATGGATGCTTTTTGAGGCTAGGTTTTTCCTCTTGAGTGTTTTCCTAGGGTATATCTTGTGTTATCTTGTGGCTTGTCTATTTGATCTATACACTATGGTTACTTGCATGCATGATATTATCTCATGGGGTTATGTAGGAAATAGATTAAGATGTGGGTATCATGCATTATTTCTTAACAAGTGGTATTAGAGCTTTAATGGTTGATGGGAGGTGTGAGCTTCCATGTTTTTGGCTATAACCCTTGTTTGAGTAGATTTGTGTAAAGTTGAATCCATGGACATGCATGATATATTTGAGGCATTACAAGGTATGAAGCACATGTTGCAGGTGTTTATATGTAGATTTGGGCTTTTGGGTTGCAAATATTTTTTGGGCTTATTGTAAATTTGAAGCTTGAAAAATATGGGTCAAAAAGGGTTTCTTGGATTGAGCTTTCATTTGAGGGTTTTGTCAAGGAAATTTTGCATATGACCTCTTGAGACAAAAAAAATCTCACCATTGGATCTAGGATGACTGAGAAATGAAAAATGACATAAAACTCGACCTATTTTGGAGAAGTTAAAAAAAGGAAAAAAAATTATGCCCCCATAGGTCGTCGTACGATTATACAACCGTACAGGTCTGTAGAGATCAAAAGAAAAAACATCATAAGCTATGAAAAATATTTAAATTCTTGTAGAAAAAACTAAATAAAAGAACTATTGAAAAATTTTATTGAAAAAAAAAATAAAAAATTTAAAACACGGCGGGGGGTCTGCAAAACCCCCCTCATACTTGCACCTACGACTACAGGTGGGCATGGGCCTTGCAAGGCCGACAGGCCTGTCGGTGCCATAGGCCCACTAACAAGTAGGTCTAAGCCCCCGATCTAGTGGGACCTCTATGATAGGCCAAAACTAGGGTAAAGAATGAATTAATATTTAATAATAAAATGAAGTTTGGTCTAAGGGTCAATCTGGGGGCATAAACTTGCAAAAGATGTTGTGGCTATATGCATAAGGGTTGCAAGTCGTGAGGTGAGTGGGGATGAAAACACATTTTACAACTCAATCAATTACCTAAGTTGAAAATTAGATTAATGTTTTTGTTTTGCTTGTGACATGAATTGCTACAAAAATTGTAACTGGTTATGCAGTATTTCTACAACAAGAATAACATGAACTATGATAGAAATTATGCAGAAATTGTGACAATAAATTCTGAGATAAAAACTTAATCAATAAATATTAATTACGAAAATTATAGCAATTAATTTTGTAACATGGAAATAAGAATCAGATCAATAATACACGTAGTTTATTAACACATGTCAAATGCAAAAACATAACAATGCAAAACGTAATCTATTGAAATCATAACATTCAAAAATATACCTTGCAAAAAATAAAATATTTATATTCCATCGGCAATTGAAGAGTGGGCAACCTAACTCCCAGTCAGCCGATGAAGATGAAGCTTATAGAATTTCTAGAAAAGACTTCAAAACGTTCTCTCAATAATGATACCAAATGTATTTCCTCCTATTTATAGCTGATATTACAACACATATATAGGTAGAGTTTATAACAAGTGTTATAAAATAGTTTGTTTCGGCCTATGGACAACAAATGATAATTTAATGATTCACGTAAAGCCTTGGGGTGATCCCACAATACTGGTTTACAATTTTTGGCCAAACTGGACACTGAACTAATTTTTTCTAACTAAATCTTCACTTTTGGGCACCTATAGCGGCTAAACCGTGAGGAATTTGAAGATGATGCAAACTAGTGATTTGTGACATTTTGTCTGTAGATTCTAAATATATTTTTTTCAAAATTTTTGGAATCAAATTGCACTTCTTTTTCCATCTCCTTCGAAAACTATTTTTTTTAAACACCATTTTTAAGGAGTTCACCATATACAACATAACTTTTTTCCATGAAGCATAAAATTCTATTTTTTTCGAATTTAGATTTGTAATGACGATATCTAGTGCTTCCAATTGGTTTCATAGTGTTTTATTGAATATTTTTTCCTTAATCAAGTTTCGAAGTCAAACCAATTACAATTCAGACAGAGGTGGACCATATACAACATAAATTTTTTTGTATGTATCAAAATTCAATTTTAATTTTTGTTGGATCAAGGACTTCAATATCTAGTGCACTCATATTTTTCAAATTTTTTTTGATAATCTACTATTTTTCCACATGTGCAGAATAGAGAGCTTGATTTTCGGTAAAAAACCTATGTTTAATCAAACTAAAAACAAATACATAATAAAACCAAAACATATTAAAATTATATTCATTGGATAGCTCGTTGAGGGATTACCATCATCTAGTTGGGTCTGTGAAGTCTCCTCCATTTTCATCCTCAACTTGAGCTTTGAAGGGAAAAATTAGGAGTTTTTTGGTGGGAGGGAGAAAGGGGGAAAAGAGGGGTTCGAGCAAACCCCCTTTCCACAACCCTTTCCTTTTGGTTTTTTCCCAAGAATGATGGGACCCAAATTTTAATGGGTTCACTCGAAGGGGGGTTTTAGTGAACCCCCTTTGGGTTCGCTCGAACCAGATGTTCATTCGAACCCCCAAAAATCAATTTTTTTTGCATGGGGGTGTTTTTCACAACTTTTCCTTCCTCACTGGAATTGTAAACCAGTTTTGTGGGTTTACCCCTTGGCCGCTAGCCATAAATTAAAATAGTCTTGTTATAAAAAAAGATGAAAATAGGAAATGGGAAGCTTTCGATTTTCTCCTCCACACAGCTGGAAAGAACAACCGTTATCAAAAAATTCTACTCCTTGGATATGAATCCATGTGGCTAAAGAATATAGGAAAAAAAGTCCAACGAAAATATTGCCCCAACAAACGTGACAACAAAAAGCATGTGTCCAACCCGAGAAACACATGTGGAGACATCTTATGAATGTGCCATAGAGAAAGAGCTAAATTAAGTCTGCCATTGGATAAAATGGTGCACAGTCAGCATCAAAGAGTGAACTCTAGTTATTGTGAAAACTAGAGTCAGCCACATAAAAGGGAAAACTACAACAGTAAGCAAAAGCCATATTTCTATGAAGAAGGTGACATGAAGGTTCTTGTGCAAAATGTGACAAGAAATCTGCATACTTCTTCTTATTCAATTAGCATGTTGTATACATTTTCTTAAGCTAAAGTAACAATGCTTATTAGTAAGGACAATCAATAATTAATTTTCATATTTTTATCTCAAAACTATATTAAATACCACTTATATAGATTTAATCATATGCGACATAAAGGTGATAAAATGGGATGATAAGATATGGAAATGGAATATGAGATGAGTATGAAGGCATATGAAAAAAAAATGGGATATAAATGGCTCTCATCACTCTCCAAAAAAATTTAATCGCCCCAATTTCAAACATAAATGAAATTCAATAAATTCTTAAATTCGCTGACAGTTTTTCAAAGTTTTGAAGAATTAAATAGATTTAAATAAAATTTGAAATCCACCCCCCATGGGTTGCCGATGCACCACCTGGGGCACCTCCCCCACTGGTGGGCCGCCCAGGGGCCACCAGCTAGCTTGCCTATATAGCGAAATTGGACATTTTTTTCAAACTAGCATAAATTTTTCCTAGAGTGTCATAATTTCAACTTCTTATACTCGTTGGAAAGGTGATTTTGAGAAATACACAGTGGTATAGGTTTGGTTTCCTAATTTTGTAGTTTTGATCAGTTTTTTGAGCCTAAAAGCCAAATGTTCATTTCACGGCTTTGGTCATTACTTTTACATACGAAATTGGACTTTTGATTTCGAATAGGCGTTGGAGAGCATGCACAACATACTAAATAGTGGATCAAGATTATTATCAATTTGTAGTGCATGGAATGTATGGTACTTGCTTGATCACTTGTAGGTTTCTGAGATTCAGGGTGTGATTGTGTGAGCATCCAAACGAGTTAAGAAGAAAAACCTTGAGGGAGTACATGTTTTTATATGATATTTATAATTGTATAATTGATTATCATTTTGGTGCTTCATGGTACAGGTTTACAAGTGTTTTTCAAAGTCAGACTTTGATGGTGACAAGTACATAGGTTGTCTTTGGTTTTGAGGACATGGTTTGACATGAGTGGAGACTTGGAGTCTCGTATGGGTGATAGTTGAGTGCAGATACAATATTGACTATGGTTATGGTGTCAAGGATATGCAAGAACATTTGAGAATTGGCATGGCATGATCATGTATGTGGTTGTTCAAGGTAGTGATTTGGTTTGGTGTTAGGAGGTTCTTATCTCCTTGATGCTTATTTGGTTCCTTGAATATGGTTACTCATTTGTGGGCATGTTTGAAAAATCAGATATGTGGTTGATTTGGTGTTTGAGTCTTGATGTTTATAGGATTATCTTCTTTGAAATCTTGGTTTGCAAGTTACTAATGTGGTAATGGGTTTGCATGCTCCATTGTTTGGTATCTACGAGTTATATAGTTGTATGGATTGATCACCCATTCAGTTGCAGTGGGGTGACTTGGTGTGGACTGTCTATATCCACGAGATTGGTTCAGTGTTCATGTATATTTTGTTAGTTGACCTTGTTTGTGGTCATTTATGCATTGTTATGTTACTTTGAGATGAGAGGATGAATTGTTATAGTATCCGATTAGTCGGTTGATGGGACTTGTAGCATGTGGTTTTTATCACGATGTCATGATAGCTTGGTTTCATTTCATTGGTTACACATTTTAGTGGGAGATTTTGATAGTGATGATTTGGCGATGTAGGATTGGTTCTTGATGGTTTGATGGTGGTTGTATCTTCTTGGCTTAGAGATCTTAGTTCTACTTGGTATGATTGGCATTTCAGTTGTGTGTGTGGACTAGGATGATCTTCATGGAGGAGATGGTTGTCATGATGCCATGTGTATCTCGGTATCATGATTTAGTGGGAGTTGTTGGTAGTGACATGGTTTCATCATTGGTGATGGTTATCTTCATGTGATTGGAGATGTGGTTTCTTGGTTTTTAGAGTTTTCTTGATATTATGTTGTGGTTTACTCTTGATGCTAGCTTAGAGTTTTAGCATGATATGGGTTCTCTTGAGACCAAGATGTATGTATTGTTGCATGTGATCTCCTAGGAGGATATGGTTAGATCATGATGTCATGATAGGTTCCTAGTTTTGCAGTTGGAGCTTTGACATTGATCTTGGTGGTTCTCTTGGTTTTGAGTACATTGGTCATTTGCTTGGGAGCTTCATGAGGATGTTGTGTTACATTTGGAGTTTGGCATGGATTGATCAGTTGGAGGTGCTTATGGATACTTGGAGATGTGGGTGAGGCTGGAGTTCTCTTGTGATTAGAGACATTTGCTTAAGACAGTTACTCTTGATGAGGTTTCAACAGGAAGACCGAGGAGCTTTCACCTGAATATGGACGTGAGTTCATGATGGACCTATAGAGGAGATTGTTCTTGGTGTGAGTCATGATGACTTGGTTATCCTGGAGGATCATTCTCATTCCCCATTTAGGTCCACTCGACAGGTTTATCATCTAATAGGTATTGCCCATCCTATTCTTGATGTGTTTTGTTTCATGCTTTGATTTGTCATGGGAATGAGTTGAGTCATGGTGATTGATTTTGGGAGACTAATTTGAGGATTATTTAGCATGATTTTATATTTCTTTATATTTCATAAATATGGATCTTGAGCTATGGATAGTTAGTTCTGGAGGATTCATTTTAAGAGATGTTTAGCATGGTTATCTCCTAGTGCATTTGAGCTTATATTATTATTCATTGATGAGGAGTTTAGGAGATGGTTATTGTGTTGATTTCTTGATTTGAGAATGGATACTTTGAGTTAGATCCTCTTGGTTAGAGAGGCTTACATCCATGTTGGAATTGTTACATGATTCATATGTTGTTTGATCTAAGAGACTGAACATTGTTTTGGGTGTTGTTGAGGCTTCTCATTTGGGGTTGTAAGGAGATCATACTTGACACAACATTACACTTTTGAGGTATTGGTAGAACATGTTATGGTTTACATGTTTTCTCTCTTCATTCTATGTTTCCTTCCTAGAGGTTCATGTTCATATGATTTGGCAGGGTGGTGGCGACATGTTGTGAGAGATTATGCAACTATTTGGGTTGCATGTGTGGATCATTGTTATTTTTCTTGGTATTTTATTGTTCATCATTTATCACACCTTGATATAGTGTTGATTGGTAGACTTGATATGCTTTTAACATTACCCATGCAGTGGGAGTTCCTGGATATGTATGTTCTACATTGACAAGTTTGATAAATGGAGCTAGTGATTACGGTTTATGGGTTGCATATGTTGTTGGCATGCGTTTACCGATGTTGTTGATACCTAGGAGGTATGGATGGTTGGATGTATTAGCATGTGTTGTGAATGCTATTTCCAATCATGTGGGTTTTTTACTCTTGATAACAGCTTGTTTGGAGCCTTTATTATCACTTAAATTTGATTCTTGAGTTCTTGGATTGGTGCATCTTCACCTTGGCATGTTCCTTGTCTTCCATAGGTGGCACGTTGAAGGATGAGAGGAGTTCTTGTTTGAAATGGTGGTCACTTTGTTCTTATTGTAGGTATCTTGATGGAGCACGAGAGCATGTTGGAGATTAATATAGTTTCATGTATGGCTATGATGATGTATTTCATTATTTGATCAATTATGCAGTGTATACAACATGTGGGAGAATGTTGGGATATGGTGTTGTACACCATTACATAACATTTTATATTATAATGTTGTAAGTAAATAATTATTTAGTTGTGATGCACCTAGGAGGTGTGGTTAATCACACTAGGTAATTATTTGGGGACCACTTGTATGTTGTATTGTAACATTCTATTATTTAATGTGTGAGGGACATGTGATAATAATTTAATATTGAAGAAATATTTAAAAAGTGAAAACTTAGTACCCAATATTAAATAAGGGGTTAGTAGTTTTGTGTTCACATGGTTTTATCTTACCACTTGGTTGTATTTGTGTGAGCTTGAATCTATAAAAGAAAGCACATGTTTAGTGATTAAGGTTGGCTAGGTGAGTGGGTTGTCATTATTGAGTCTTTTTGAGGAGTCCTTATGTGAAGCATGGCATGGGATGTGTGGATTCATGCTTGGACACATGGAGGATGCATTAGAGAGGCTTGATGCTTCAAAGGTCTTCATTGCAACTCTTGTATTGCTTATTGTTGAATGATAGATGGAGTATCGATACTTTTGGAGGCTGGGTTTTTCCCTCTTGAGGGTTTTCTCATGGTATATTTTATGTTATCTTGTGGATTTTCTATTTGATCTATGCATTATGGTTACTTGCATGCATGCTTTTCTCTCATGGGGTTATGTAGGAAATGGATTAAGATTGTGGGTATTATGCACTATTTCCTCACAAAAACCATGGTAATAGGTAGCAAGCTAAGTGGGTTTGATCTCAAGGAAAACTCCATCATAATTGCACTTGATTTAGAGTAGTATTAGGATGGGCACCTTCTTGGGAAGTATTGATGCTTCACCCATATGAGAATCACCTAGATGTAATGAGTTCCAAGTGGATCATTCATGATCATTAGATATGAATTCACATGAAACACTACTCATGTAATATGGATTAATAATTTTGACTCAAAAAATACATATTTGGATCTAGATAAAACATCATAATTTGACACAATAAAAAATCTAATGGATGACCTAAAGAGGCTTTATAATGAATGGATCATAAGGTACAACACTTGCTAAAGTATTCCAAATGGGGTAGAAAGCTAGCTAGGTTTGATCTTGGGAGAAACTTGGTTAAGTACAATTGGGTTAGAGTAGTGGTAGGATAAGCGACCTCGTAAGAAGTTTGTTTCATCCCTATGAGGATCAACTAGATGTAATGAGGGTTAAGTGGACCATTCATGCTCATCATAGATGGGCTCACATGACCACTACTCATGAAATATGGGTCAATGAATTTGAATAAAAAACTACATAGTTGAATCTTGATAAGACATCATAATTAGACACATTGCAAAAACTTCCCAATAGATATAGTAAAATGGGTTATATAATGATGGTTCATGAGATGCAACACTTGTTGAATGTCTTGCAAATGGAGTAGAAAGCTAAGTGGGTTTGATCTTGGAGGATACTCCCCAATTAAGCATGCTTGAGTAGTAGTACTAAGATGGGTGACCTCCTGGGAAGTCTCAATGCTTCACCTCTATGAGCATCACCTAGATGCAATGAGTGCTAAGTGGACCATTTGTGGTCATGAAAAATGTGTTCATATAGATCACTACTCATGAAATATGGGTCAATAAATTTGACTCAAAAGTATGCAAAATCCTAATAAAACATCATAGTGGAAATTTAGTGAGAAAATAAGAAGTTGCATAGTAGTCTTATGTGTATAATTAAAAAAAACTCAATCGTAATAAGTCTCTTTTAATTGCCTATTTGATAAATCTTGTTCCATTAAGTCATCCTCATCTACTTCTTTGTCTAATCACATATTTCAAATGCAAATTTGAAATAAGATTAAAAACAAAAAATACAACCTAAAATCAGGAATGTTATTCTTTTTTGTCACCCACATTAGAAACACCAACTTTGTCAAGATTATAAGCTATGGTCCACAAGGTTATAAGGTATGGACCATAAGGTTAAGGCTTCAATCTAAATGGTTCATCCAAAAGTAAAATGAATGTATCCTTCTTAATTTTCATGATGAAACACATTTTTTAAAAGGTGTCTTAGGGTGAGGTCCCATGGGGGGGCTTTGGGATCTGTTTTGAAGGAGCAAGGGTTCCCTTGAAGCAAAAAAAAAAATGTTACAAGATAAATTAGAATTTTTTCCTCAACAATAGCAGCCCTTACTTTTTAGATAAAAAAATTAAGTAGGTGCAAAAGCGGTGAGGTTAGAAATTGCCCCACCAGCTTAGGATTTTTTTTGCCACTTGTCAATCATATGAAGTTTTAAAATTCTCACCAATTAATTTTTTATTTTATTTTATATGTATTTAAGCTATTGAATTAAATATGCAAAATAACAAAATTCATGAGACCACTAGCTTCCATAAATATAAGAGCTTAAACTTTTAAGCGTAAACTATGATACAAAATTCATGGGACCACCCACTTTAAAATAATCCTAAAAAATCTCAACAGCACCCACTGAATTTTTTTAGGAAGCCCCCTTCCATGGGACCCCACTAGGCGTGGAATTTGACGGTCACCCATGTTTGGTCATTTAAATGCCTGTCAAAAAAATGTTTAATTTATGAATTTTTATATAAAATCTTTTATAAATGCAATATCTTGAAAAATTAGAAAACAATGATAATTATTAGTAATAAATATAAAAATCTATTGTTATAATTAACAATTAACAAAAGTTTCTAAGTTGATATTAAAAACAGATCTTGTTAAATATATTTTAAAAGTTAAAAATAATTATATTATATTTTGAAAAGATTCTAAATTAATATATATTTTTATAATAATATTACAAATCACATATTAATATAAAAAAATGATAACTATTATAAAAATGTAAAAAGTTTCTAAATTCATATTAGAAAATATTCGTAAAAAAGTTATATTCTATTCTAAATTAATTTATCTTTTTATAATAAAAATTATAAAATGATATATATTATAAATTAAAATACTATATTATATTTTGCTTATAATAAATTTTTACGGTTTAATAAAAATATAGCAAGTCAAACTATACAGTCTAATAAATTTTATAGTTGTAATATACGGTTTAAAATTGAAAACACGATCAAATAGACTATCAAATTCTAGACCTCGACCCCACCCTTATCCACTTGATTTAAACATCATATTTTTTTAAATATTCAAAGAATTAATAAAAA
Source organism: Sequoia sempervirens (assembly GCA_007258455.2). NCBI lineage: Eukaryota > Viridiplantae > Streptophyta > Pinopsida > Cupressales > Cupressaceae > Sequoia > Sequoia sempervirens. The sequence continues at coordinate 238,929,678 of VDFB02252616.1, forward strand.
AATTGTATCTTATCTATATTGAAAAGTAGTAAATAGTTTTCATCTTTATAAAGAAAATGGTAAATAGTATTTCATTCCTCCCCAAAAAAATAAAATAAAATAAAATAAATAATTATCTACTTTAATCATTGAATTAGACGACGTTTAAGAAAATCCTTGTCCAAATGATTTTATTATTTAATTTAATATTAACATATAGTGGTTGCCTTGGCTTTGCCTGCCGCCTGCTGTGAATATTACATTAGTATTTAAAAGAATAACAGAATAGGATATTTAAGTCTTTCGGAAATTTATCAAACCCAGAATGACCAAGTCAGTATGAGTTTATCTCATCCCGGACTAGACTTGGGATACAACTTTCTGACATTCGTAATGAATCAGAGGCACACTGATCGATTCATTGAGCTTTCCTGGGTATAGTTAAGGACATACCTAAGAAGAATTCAATGTAAGTTGGGTTTGCTCTGCTTGAGGGCATTCAAAATGATCACCTATACACAGAGCTCTTCGTAATGATGAAGTAGTCGTTGGGACTTTTTCTTAGTATTGGAAGTGTTGACTTGGAGCCTTGGGGCTCCTTCTTAGTATTTAAAGTATTGAATTTGATCCCAGAATTAGGCTGAGTAATTTTGGAGTTTGGGTTCCTCTGCTCGACTTCTGAGTTTTGGAAGAGAAGGGTATTCAATTTGCTGATCGATTCTTTTGGTCTAGTTGGTTATACTTGAGAAAGGAAAAAGTTGGGACCAGTTTGGAGTATTGAATATAAGCATTCAGGTTGAACTAGCAGTCCTGAAAAGAAGCCAAACATGGCAGCAGCTACAGGCGAACGGTCTTTGCAGGAAACTCCTACTTGGGCAGTAGCACTTGTTTGTCTAGTATTTATAGTCATTTCCATAATTCTTGAACAATCTATTCATCATGCTGGCAAGGTGAGGTTTTGTTTCCTATCATCAGTCTTTTCAATTGACTGGCCTAGTTGAGCTCTGCACTTAATTAGACGTCTTTACTATTTGGAAGTATGGAAGTAAAACTTTGGACTATGGTATTAATTGTATTACTTTCCATACCACTCCTCTAGCCTACAATACCCACCATCCCTTGTTCGTGTGCTATTTTCAATTCAAATACCAGTTCAAGGATTCCGGGTTACTTCTAGGTGTCCCCCTTTTTACCTTCCAATGTCACAGCCTCTGTAAATCAATATTGTTCTTCCATTTATATAAATGTAATGTTTGAATTCAATGTATTCTGTACTAACACAATCTTCTTTTATCGTGCTGTATTTGCAGTGGCTATTGGCGCGAAATAAGAGGTCCCTGTATGAAGCGCTTGATAAGATCAAATCAGGCAAGCGTTTTATTGAAACCTTACCTTTGAATTTGATGCAGACATCCCAAAGATGCAGTTACCTATTTTGATAAATGTTTTTGTTTTTTTCTTGGAATGTTAATTTGGGGTTTAGTTTTTCCCAAAACAAGAAATTCTACTTACAAAAGGGATGATCTCCTAGTATGACTTTCATCCCAAAAAATGATTCGATCAAATGGATGATTTATGATGATATATATTGACATTGATTTGGTTTGGATGATGGTTTTGTTGATGTTTGTTTTGTCAACTCTTAATAAAGTGTCAAGATATTCATATAGAGACGCGTCTTGAGCAAATAAATATCAGAAAACTGTTTCTTTGTTTTTTAGACACTTCCCATGAATAATAAATGGGTTTAAAATATATATTTGAAAATAGCCCCTTTTTGGTTGCAGAATTGATGCTTCTGGGGTTTATCTCCCTCCTATTGACAATCGGACAGCAGCCTATTTCCAAGATTTGTATATCGAAAAACATAGCTTACTCTATGCTTCCCTGTGACAAGGGGAAAGTTTCAGAGTTGAAAGAGGAGGATAATTCAGGTGATGAAAACCGCCGGAAACTACTCTGGGCATCCATGTCTTCCAATCAGGAAGTCCCATGGAGGCGTGTATTGGCTTCTCCTCCCGGGGCTCTGGATCATTGTACAAAAAAGGTAGTCATAAAATCCCAATTCTTATTTCCTTCTGGTTCAGGGTCTATGATGCTTTTGGGGAATATTTGAAACTATTTAGTCCATTCCGAGTTTAGCTTATGACACAAATATCAAATTCTTATCTTAGTAAGACGTTGTTGGGTGTTTTTTTCTTTCTTTGTGTGTAGGGCATGTATCCTCTTGTCTCCCAGAGTGGCATGCACCAACTCCACATCTTCATCTTTATATTGGCAATTTTACATGTCTTATACAGCGTCCTAACCATGGCCTTAGGAAGAGCAAAAGTAAGCGCATACTTCTTTTTTTTTCCACTGTCAATTTAATGATGTTTATTGGAATAATTTATTGCTTAAGATTCTACTGCATTAGATGACCATATGCGTGCAACACATTTTTAATAATTTTCAATGCTCAGATGAGGCGTTGGAAAGCATGGGAGAAGGAAACCCAAACACTGGAATATCAATTTTCAAATGGTGAGTACATTTCGGTTTCCTTGCAATTGAGTTAGTCTAGGACCTTGGTAAACCCTGGAAGTGGGTTTGTCCTCTTAAGTTGAATATTTGAATACTCCTCATATCATCCAATAGTCCTGTATGAATTTACTTCAGTAGATGTATCTGTAGCAAACATGCCTGATTAAAAAGAAACTTATCTTTCAGACTTTTTCATTCCATATACCATTAAACTTGAAGTGAACAGAATCTATTTGTTTGCTTCTTGGTTCAAGCAGATCCTGCAAGGTTCAGATTTACCCATGAAACTTCATTCGTAAGGCGTCACACAACTTTCTGGAGCCGAACTCCTGTTCTTAAATGGATTGTAAGTGGTTCCCACCTTAAAAAAAAAACAGGGGATGCATATTGTCGTCCCATCTGTGGTTTAGAATTAACTTTCCTTGAATTGCAGGTATGCTTCTTTCGACAATTCTTTTGGTCAGTACCTAAAGTTGATTACCTGAGTTTACGCCATGGCTTCATTGTGGTAAGACTCACTTACCTGGAATCGTCTTTTACAGTTTCTTTAGTTTAAGTGCCTATCCAATTCATGCCAATGATTAATTTGTACTTAATCCCTCAACTTTTCATCCATTGAACTATACAGGCCCACTTGGCTCCAAATAGTAAGTTTGATTTCCAGAAATATATAAGAAGATCTTTGGACGATGACTTCAAGGAGGTAGTTGGAATCAGGTTAGTAAACATACTTTAGAAACCTTCCTCCTTGGAAGTCTATAATGGGTTTTCCTGTGCTGCCCTGATATTCCCTTTTCATTTAAATTAATACACTCTTTCTTTGAGCTGTATGCAGCCCTCCTTTGTGGGCATTTGCTGTGGTCTTTTTGCTTCTTAATGTGTCTGGTAAGCCTTCATCATAAAAACCACCTCTGCAAAATCTTTATCCTTCGTGCTCTTATAGGGATTGTTACTGCTCTATTAGAGCCTAATATTCTTTTGTTGATTGTATGGACGGTCTCTGGAAACAGGGTGGTATGCCTACTTTTGGCTCTCTTTCGTGCCCTTATGTGTAAGTTACGAAAGTTGTGTGTGTAAATGGAAACATCAGTTCATAATTTTTCTCGTTGTATTTTTGGTGCTCATTGGCAATTTGTTACCCAAATGTGCAGATAGTTCTGTTCGTTGGAATGAAATTACAAGTCATAATAACAGAGATGGCCTTAGAAATCCATGCGAGACATGCTGTAGTCAAAGGAACGCCAGTAGTGCAGCCGAGTGATAAACGGTTTTGGTTCCATCGCCCAAAGTTGGTTCTCTTTCTGATACATTTTACTCTCTTCCAGGTATCAAAATTCTTTACAAGCTGAAGTCTCAATGTAAATGCTAGTTCCTGTTATTTAGTGGAAGATACACTAACAGGTCAATTTTACCTTATTTTGTGCAGAATGCTTTCCAGCTTGCTTTCTTTTTATGGATATGGGTAAGCACCATGTTACTTGGTCGAGAATAAATAGTTATCTAAATACTCTAAATAAAATTTAATACAGTTGAATAGTTTACATCCTCCTGTATAAATGCAGCTTATTTAGATTTATCTTTTGGCAACTGCAGTATGAGTTTGGCCTGAGGTCCTGTTTCCATTCAAATTTCACATTTATCATTATCAGAGTTGCAATGGGGTGAGCGTACAAATGATGTTAACTTCAAGCCATTGTGTTCATTTACATTTTCAGTTACCATTATAGCTCTTGGCAAACAGTAATCTAAATATGATAGATTCAGGATAGGTAGAAAATCCTTTGAATTGGGATTTTGGCTTCTATTCCCCTTCCAATTTGTCAGACAAAAAAAATTAAGTCTCTGTTTTTAGAGACAAATGTAGACTAACGTAGAATTCTTGTGCATGTGTGTAGGATCGCTGTGCAGTTTTTGTGCAGCTATATTACACTCCCTCTCTATGCACTTGTGACACAGGTATGTCTTTCTAGTTTCTATGCAGCCAGAAGATAGAATTAAACTTAGGTGTTTTCTTTAATGTACATTCAATTTAAAAGCATCATGTCGAATCCCATAAACAAAAACCAAGGTGGTTATACTGCTAGAAGTTTATTCCAATTTGTTACCATGTAAAGATGTGGGTTTTATTGTCCTTAATATTCTACCCACTACTGAAGTTTGAGAAACAATTGAATTGGAATAGTTAAGTTACTGGAATATAGAGAATTGTTCCCTAAAGACCACTGACCAGTGCAACTGTTTATGCAGATGGGGTCTCACATGAAGAAGGCTATATTCGAAGAGCAGACTGCCAATGCACTAAAGAGATGGCATAAAAATGCTAAGAAAAATAGGAAGAAAAACAAAAAGTCTGAGTTATCTGGATTTCGAAGTGGTGAAACAACTCCCAGCCACGGGTCATCACCAATCCACTTGCTCCACAAGTACAAAACAATGGGAGATATTGAAAGTCCAGAAATCTCCCAAAGACATTACTATTCAGACTATGATGCATCAGATTATGAGATGGAACAACTTTCTCCTTCTTCTCCTCCTCATCCTCTTTCCTTCCACCATACTCACCCAGTTTCTACTTCTAAGACAGAGAACAACACACAGGTAAGAAGGCAGCACTCCATTGCAAAAGAGACCGAGGTCAACACCGCAGATTTCTCTTTTGCAAAACCCATCGTCTAACCCATGGAAAATCATGCTACTAAACTCAGTTATTGCAGTTACAAACTACTATTTTACTGTTCATGCCAACCATCCAATTCCAAAGTCTTTCGTATCCTTGTGAAGTGTGCATAGCCAAATTCCAGAATGATCAGCCATCCAAAGGAAAAGGTTACTGTCAAAACTCAGCTGTTCCAATCAATATGGCAGGAATTCCGTGTTCCTTGCTATGGTTTAATATTGTAACAGCCAAAGAAAAACAGAATTATAGAACACTCTGCCCAAGTCAAATTACTAATTATGCTCAACAAGGTAAAAGATTGTACTCGAGAAAGTATTAACTCCTTTGTATATTTAAAACAATAACATGTCCTTGTTAGAGTTTGGACCTTTTTTTTTTTCAAAAATTTGAGTAATAAGTTTTTTTGTATTTCTTTTATGCAAATTCATAACCATTTAATCACACTTGCACCTCATCTATGTACATGTATGTTCTATTGGGGTATTAAAAGTATGGATGGTAGATAGGAATACTTTTGTGGACAAATAACATCCCACATATAAGGGAGAGGAGTCAATAGTGGGTAGGGTTTTCTCCGCGTTTCCCAAAGTCTTATGTGAAAATTTCAAATCACTTCCAAATTTGTACAGCAGCTTATTTGTCAAGTCTCTTGCTTATAATTTTTTTTTCAAGGCCACATCATCAAATATGATGCCACATCAACATCCTTTTTGTCAAGGTATCCAAAAAGACCCAAAAAGTAAGTGAGACTGATAGTGGGTCACTAAGTCATGTATTATTGGTATGTTGATGTGGCATCACATGATTGGTCAATTTGTATACTTCATGGAAAAAAGTGTTTTGCAATTGGATATTAAGTGTAAATTTATTGACTTTTTTACTACCCAAAATTGGTTAGGATGTCATATCCTATACCCACTATGTGTCCCCTACCCACGATTGGCTCCTCTCCCTTAGTACAAATGCAAGTTGTATTGTGCATGAACAAGAATATAAAGTTTAATAATATTGAACTTAATTATAGATACAAGTTCTATGGTGCAGGGACAAAAACATTTAATTTAATTTAATTATAGATGCAAGTTCTATGGTGTATGGATAAGAATATATAGTTTATTACAAAGAATGGTATAAATGTATTTTTCAACAAATATTATATGAGCATGATAGTATTTTTTATAGGTTATTTTTCTTTTGATTAATTTTGTATAAAATAATTTAAAATTAGATTTGATAATTAATTAGGATAGTAAGATAGTCAAACTTTTTTATAGAGTGTGATCTTAAATTATGGATGTAAACAAATCATACAGAGTTTAATCTAAAAAAAACATACTTTCGAATATTTAATTTTTATAAAATTTGTATAAATTTATAATATTGTTAAAAATATATTATTAATTATATATTTTATGAATTATCTCAAAATAATACATTAGTATATAAATTTTGGCTTCCATTTTGTTTTTATAAATATTTTCATTAAAAAGAAATCAAGGGTAATCATTGTTATTAGTAAAATGGTAGTAACAAATCAAATAAAAAAAAACCTTAAAATATAGATTTCAACAAACTTGGCCTTTCCAATATATTATTGGATAGTTCAAGGAAGAATCATCTTATTCAAAATTCAATGAAATGAAGATATTCCTATTAATAGGATGAACTAACGATATAAATCAAAGAGTGGAGCTAAGAATAAAATCCCTTCATAGACAAGGTGAATGGAGATGATCTTGACTTAGTAGTAAGTTCTCTAACATTACTAATGTCATAGTTAAAAAGAAACAAGGTTCTTTTTGATGCATGGGTTTGTGACTAACATATAAAATTCACTAATGAACTTATCTCTCTTGAAATAAAATTAAACTTTGAAACAAAATTTAACTATTTCAGAACTTCAAATGTCAAGTTTCAATTTGTAGTTCAACTTAGTTTTTCATTGTGAAGTTGTTTAAACATGGGGACTTACATAGTTGGAGTTTGAATATAAGGGTTAAATTTGGAATATGATAACATGATTTATATATATTACCCTAAATAAATGTTTTATGATCTACAATTTGATTAAACTTATTCTTATTAGAACACTTTGTCACATCTAATATCTAGTATTACAATGCTTTACTTAAAATCTTGGATTTTACATTAAAAAAATAGAAAAGGAGAGGGTGAGAAAGAGAAGGGTTAAAAATTATAATTTGGAAACTTATTAGAATCAACATATAAATTAGTAGCAAAATATCATGTAACTATCCTAAATGCTTCACCAAAAATGATCACAATTACACATAAACACTACAAACTTCTATGAGAATTTCAAATTACAAAAGGGATTATGAAATACTTTGGGAATGGTGCAACCTCATGGTATTTTATAATGAGAAAATGAAAATTTAGATCATCTTACATTCTTTAAAGTTTTAAAAACATGAACTAGATGGGTAAGTGCATAATCATGATGAGCCAAACAAGACCCTTAAGTGGCAATGAAAATATAGAAAAATATACTTAAGCAACTTCACATAATAATTTGAATAGGTTATTAACATACTTTTGAGAATATGTAGGAATAGAATTTGTAAAAAAATGAATGTAGTTTGTAGTGCTTTAAATTTTGGAAAAAATAAAAAGTAGGTGTTTGTTCGGCCACCCTAAGCATGAGAATTTAAGATAAATATTTTTTTCAAATCTTTCATCTATAAGTAGAGGACACATGCCCAAATGTGATGCATATTTTTTTTGTATGTAAATAATTAGTTATGAATTTTCTAGTATGAATTTTAAAAATATTAAAAACCATTTGCCCCACCACCCTAACTTGGTAAAAAAGTTATGATTTTTTTTTTTTAAAACTATAGTTTGTGAAATATAGTGTGTAATGCATCTTTTAGATTCAAAGATGTATAACTGTTTAAAAGTTATAGATGTTTCTCAATCAACCTATTAATCAAGACTTTACATATAGTGCATGTAGAAAATAAATAATAATTATCTACTAAACTCAAAATAACGCATATCTTATATTGATAGACTGTTGACAATTTTCTAAATGAACCCTTTTCATTTCATCAAATTCGAATGAAAAAAGTCATCAGCATGAAGGGTGAAGTAGTGAAAAGAGGACGAAACCTCTAAACACATTGGGGTAGTTGACTTTTCAAGTTTGACACCTCCAAGCGAAATCCCAAAGCAATCATGAGGCAAAAATTGATAGAAAAATTTATGTGAAAAAATGGATATTTGTTATTATAAATCGGATATCCATTTTGAAAACAAAGCATATATTTGTTATTTAGAAATGGGTGCCCATTTCTATGTTTTCAAAATGGATATCCATTTTGAAAAATAAAATGGATATCTGTTTTGTTGAAATAGGTACCCATTTTTATGTCTTCAAAACAAATATCCATTTTGAAAAACAAAACGGATATTTGTTTCTTAGAAATGGGTACCTATTTTTATGTCTTCAAAATGGATATTTGTTTTGTTTTTATGTCTTACAAAACAAATATCCATTTTGAAAAGCCCAAAAAACTCTCTTCAGTAAAATGGCATAACTTTTGTGTTTCTTATCGAAATTTTTATTTTTATAAGCATTGGAAAGGTGATTCAAATCTCCACGCAATGGACTAGGTAGTGGTTCTAGATTATACACAAAAATAATTATAATTATTTGAACTTCATATTTCATTTTTGAAACATCAAATGCTCACTACTTTCGCATACAGAGTCCCTTTTTCATGAATTTTTGTAACAATCATTTCAAAATACTTGAAACCTTAGAAAAGTAATCAATAATGAAATATTTTTATTTTGTGTGATAAGGATATGAAAAAATCTTCATAAATCATCATATCTCTCTGTCCCTTTCTCTACCTTTTTATATTTCACTCTTTCTCCCCTTAAGCTCTAGACCTATCTCTCCACTAGTCTCTCCCTCCCTCCCTCTCTTTTTACCTCTTTATACCTCTCCCTTTTAATCTATTGAGCTCTAGACTTATCTATCTACCTCACCATCCCTCCCTCCTTCCCTTTATCTTTGTCCCTCTTTATACCTATCTTTCTCACTCTCTCTCCTTGAGCTTTAGACCTATATCTCTACCTCTCTCCCTCCTTCCTTCCCTCTCTCTTTTTCCCCCTTTAGATCTCTCTCTTTATCTCTAGACTTGTCTCTCTACATATTTTTCCCTCCATCTTTCCCTCTCTACTTAACTCAATCTCAACTCTCTCTCCCTATCCCTCTAGCTATCTCTTTATATCTCTCCCTCTCACCTCTCACTCTCTCTATACCTATGCCTCCCTCCCTAACTCCCCCCCTCTCTCTATCTCTCTCTCTCCAAAGCTCTAGACCTATCTCTCTACCTGTTGAGGGTGATTTTAGTCACACATAACGTGCTAGGCAATAAGAGTTTGTTGCCTCTTGAAAAGTACTGAGAACTACTCCAATGTCCCTTTCTGTTGGGTAATGACTACGTGGGTAGCATAGTTGTGAGATCAAATGTAGTTTCATGAGGGGATTTGGAATCTATATATCTAGAAAATTATATGAAATTACAAAAGATAATCTTAATAATTCAAAACAGTAGATTACATTTGAAAGTATAGCATATTTGAAATCAATTTTTTGCTCTTTCAATACAATGTATAAATCATTTATAAAATAAAGTGTAAAAGAAGTAGGGTAACAAGGAAAAATATAAATATATTCTAATCGGACAACAAAAATAAACATTTCATCAATCACCTCTATACATTTAAACAAGATTTTCAAACAACTATTAAAGAGAATAACATTTCACACATTCACATTCAATAGCAATACAATCTTCAAAGGAAATATAAAATTCATAAGATTTTCAAATTTCATTCAACTAGAATGCCACCAAACATGCATAGATCTGGGAAGAAACCTTACTTAAGTCCATAGTTACAAATAAAATCTCATTAGTTTGACAAGTGTGATTAAAATAAAGTGCTCATACCATCACCATCGAACCAAATTCAAATGCATGCAACTTAGGTGTTATCCTTAGATGAACAAAAATAAACTTTGCACAAAGATTAGCAGGCTAATTCCACACTGAGATTGTATTGTTTTATTACAAAAATTACATAAAAAATTATGATCATTTGCAATGACCCAAAATTTAACATATATAGAAAATATGTTTCCCATAATTATGGATCTTAATAAAAGGTAACTAGAACCAACTCTAGCACTTGAGTCTTGTACTAAAATTAAATTAAAAATTAAAAATAAAACTAAACTGGATACCCCAATTGTATTCTAGTCTTTTTCTAAAACTTAGGAAAGCATAACAATAACTAAATAAAACTAAAATGTAACTGGAGTCAACATGTAGATCCAAAATTCCCACATCCTTGTATTTTGGTGTATGATCTATGCATCAACATTCATTATAACCACCATGCCTAACTTTGACATCCTCAATCTAGGCATAGATCTAGAGAGACACACCACCCTCAGGAGCATTAAATATTTTCAAAAACATTTGGTCAAACAACAACAACGACCTCCACCCTGTCTTTATTTATTTGATGAAGTGCTCAATCCATATTTGCACTACTTCATTCATTTTTTCTAGGGATGGCCCCTGGTGAAATTGAATTCTAATTTTTTGATAAAATGTGGTCTTCTCCATTTGTTATTGAATCTTGGCAAAATATTCCAACTCCTCTTGGAGAGATTAGAGCTTTACTTTCTTTTTAACCATCTTATCTATACCTTCCTGGGTGACCTATCCTTGTATTATATTTTGAAATTCCTTAATCATTTTCTCAAGTACAGGGTTATCCCAAAATGTACATCCTAGGTCTTTAATCACTTGATGAATGTTATTCATTTCCTTTCCTACCTAATTCCTATCATTATTCAATTTTCTTTTACATTTATTCAAAATATTTTCCCAAAATTCTATTGCTCGTATCCATATAGGAATTGAATCTTGTTCTCCATCTTGAATTATAGTAGCTTTAAGCAATTCCTATTCTTTAGTTTCATTCATCTGATGGAGGATAGGAATGTACTCCTCCCATATCAACAATTCTTCATCAATGCTCGATGAAATTTGTTGAGTGTTGTTATCTTCATCACTAATTGAATGATATGATTTGACCAACTGCTTTAAAACTATTTCTGTCAATTCCAAAAAAAATTCCTTCCATTGTTGCATAATAGGAATCCATCCATTGGGGCCAAAGTATCTTACTTCACCCTTCAAAGAAGCTTGGAGCACATAATCAATATCCTTATCACCTACAGGGCTGATGAGATTACTAATGCAAGCAATCAACTATTTAACTTGAGCCTTTAGCTCCTCTTTTGTGTTTTCATCCTTTTGCATCCTTTTCAAAATAGTAGAAAATCACATCTATAATGACTATTGCTCACCATCTCTTGTCTATACACTCACATCCACTTGGCAGATTTGGTAGTCATCGATCGTCATTTTAGACTCCATTTTGACCACCAAAGGGACCATTATCTTAGCTATCTAGTTACCCTACTCATCCATGGAAATAGCAGAAATCCTTCGAGCTCTCTTTCTTCTTCTTCCAAGAGACTGGAAGGCCTCTGATAATGCGGTCAAGCTTGGCTCAAGAGTTTCTACATATAATCTTTGTCTCTTCTTGATGGTCTGATTCAACCATACTGGTATGGCTGCAGATGTTTCCCTTGGAGGAGTGGAGACCATTCTTGTGCCATGAGAAGTATCAATACTCACCTATGGTTCATTCCGACCAGACTCTTGAGTCTTATTTTCTTCTTCATGAGCTCTTTCTTGATGTACTTCTCCTTCAATTTGGGGCAGTTCCTCATCAGCCTTTTCTTCAGTTTGAGGAAGCTCCTCAACAACTTTTTCTTTAGTCTAAGGAAACTCCTCATCTTGAGCAATATGCTCATCTATATGACCCTTTTATGTATCTACTTCCTCTTGGAATACTTCCTCAACATTCACATCAAGTAGAACATTCTAAAACACATCATCCATTTTATTTTGCACTTCCTCTTCTTTGGGAGGTTCCTTCTCCATTTCCCCTTCTTCATTAGCATCTTTAGTAGGAACACCGTCTCCAAGAGGTAGTTCACCTATCGGGAGGGAAGAAGTTAGTGGTGGAGGTTGATATGGTTGAATATGTGTCTCGTCCTTTGGAGGTGATGAAGGGGGAGTTGGCAATGGTGACCCATGAGGAGGAGTCAAGGAGTATGCTTCTTCAATTTCTTGTTGAGCTACACTCATTCTCCTTCTTTGATGAAACTTTTCACCTTCCTCTAGTTCTTCTTCTTCTTTTGAATAAATGTTGATTGGACCCTTTCCTTTTATTTTCTTCCCTTCTTCTTTAGCAGGTTTGACCTTATCTTTCTTCTTGGCTATATGGGCACTAGAGGAAGGTTTCTCTTTCTCTTTCTTTACAATTGTTTTGGATGAAGTCTCTCCTTTCTTCTTCTCAGTATCTTTTGACTTCTCTAGCTACTTGGACATGGATAAAGACATATTCAACCAACAAAGAGATTGTGTCACAACCTCTTGAGTTCTATCCTTTATGTTATCATTTTCCTTAACAAAACGACCCATATTGAAAATTGAAATATCAAAAAAATTCTCAGCTGCATAGGAAAGATCAAAAATCTTTCCATCTTCTATTTGTTCTTTGGAGATTCAAACCTTCAGATAGTGTCTCATCAAAAATATTTTCAATCAACAATAATATTTCATTCTCACTTCAAATTTCTCTTTATAGTTGGCCCAATGATTTTCAAGCTTGGGCTCATGGATGAAGTATGCACCCATCACTTTATTGATCTTCCCAATGGGGTCAAATCTTCCTTGAGCATCATTGTACAAGTCAAAACTGTATCTTGACATCTCAATTTTTACATTCTTGGAATTTTGTGTGTTTGCACAAGAATACACTCCTATTTGAATTGGAAAACCATATCCATGCTTATGTTTTCCCACAATCAGTTGTTGCACTTCTATGATATGTCTATAAATTTCTAGCAAAAACAATTTTTTTGACAAATACCAAGGAAGCTTGTATGGAATTTTGTGAAAACCTACCACTCTAATATAAGTGAATGTCTTAACTGGATAAACCGGTATCCAATTTCTTCAATCACTGTCATGACTTCATTGGAGATCCTCTCAGAAAAGGTTCCCTCCAAACCCTAAATTATCATATAAATGAAATTATCATTAACAACACCAAAATGGAAAAAACTTGCCTCCAATTCCAATTGGGTATAATGTTGGTAAATAGTTACCTCCCCAAGCTCAAAAGAGCCCAGCTTGGTGAGTCTTGGGAATGAGGCTTGTGAAACCAGTAGGTAAACAAGGTATGAGGTCATGTAAAACTTTGATGTTGAAAGAACATTGGACATCTGTTCATGGATGTTATCATTGATAAGCTGGGACCAATCAATTTTTTCTTGTGGGAAGAATTGATGATTTTGATAAATCTCACCATCCAGGGATAGAAATCCTTTGCATTTGGTTTCTTGAACACCTGAATCAATAATAAAATTAGGTCCTTGACATCTTCATTATATTCACTCTTGTGTTGTATCTTTGCCAATTTAGCAGCTACCTTCCTAGGCTTCTCCAATCAATGGTCATTTATGCAATTCAAATTATCAATTGAAGAGTCATCAAAGTACTTCATTACTTTCTAAAAATCTAATGCCTCATATTCAGTGTGAGAAGGAATTCCAAAAACCCTCTCAATCATTTCAAGAGTTAAATCCAATATAATCTCTCTGTTGGACCCTTTGGCCTTATGACTTTTGTAATTGTAATGTTGGGCATATGTCAATACTATTTTCAAGATTGAATTGTACTTGAGAAAGCAACAACATCCACCAATCTTGACTTGGAAAGAGCTCTAGCCATTGAAGTCTTGGCACCATTTTTACTGACCCTTCACTTAAACTCATCCATGTTGATGTGTCCAAGGTCAGTGTCTCCAATCTCATTGTATGGGGAAATATCTTAGAAGGCATATGATAACCTTTGTATTAGTACTTCATCTCCTCTAGATCCTTAGGTGGCATCCTTTCTGCAAACACAAGTACCACATATTACCATTTACATATTCAAGGAAAGAAACCTTGCAAAACAAGCCAAGTTAGATACCATAAAACTTGCATTTTAAAATTATAGTTTGTCATAAAGGAATCTATAAGGTTTTGGGGATCGACCTTCAGGCTTGCCTCTTAGCTTATATCATTAAGATGTGCATTTCAAAGTTCATTCCTATTTGTATGATTCTTCAAGTATTAGGGTTTGGAGTTCCCTTATGCCTTTTTCCTTACTTTGTAAATGCATTTAAGTCATAACTGTGTTCTATTCAAAGGTCGGGGATCAGAAATCCCCTTTACCTCTTACTCATATAGTGAATTCTATTTTTTAAGGTTTTATATTATCGAGCATTAGAGAGCAGAGATCTCCTTTACCCTTTGCTTGCAAATGAGAATTCTTTTAAATACATGTTTTATGCTTGATTGGATTTTAGGGATTAGGGATCCCCTTTACCCTTTTCGTTGTTCACATTGGCATTATTTAAATGGTATCCTTGACTTGCAAAGTTCAAAGGATTTCGGGAGTCAAGGTTTGGAGTTTCATTTTTATCTTACCATTCAATTTTAGCATCGATCAAAGTGAAATCCCAACCCTCAAAGTCTAATTTTGTATTCTATGCATCTAACTTGTTCTTTTGAAAAAAGGGTTTAATGAAAGCACACTTGTCAATATTATCATTTGGACAAAAAGTAACTACTTTGTGCTGGTGGACGTTGAAAGTTGGAGTTCTGTCATACCTCCTACCTCTATAAGGAAGCATGTAAATGGAACCCCTGACACCCGAAGTCTAAAAGGATTTTAAGCATAGAAAGTTTGGCTAAGGATTTGGTGTGTACTGTCGATGATCGAGGATCCTCCTTACTTCTTTCACCTCTATATGAAAGGGGTAAGAAGGATCTATGAGGACCGAAGTTTGAAAGTTATTTATCAAACTTGCTAAGTCAAAAAAAGTAAGGTTGAGGGTCGGCGATCGGAGTTCCCCCTTATCTTTTGTAAATGTTTTTAGGTATGAAGTAAGAGAAAACAACGATATCCAAAGCCCGAAGTGTTTTTTGAATCTTGGAAGCATTAAGGCATGAATTTTAGTTGAAACCTAGGGAAGCCAAAGGTCCATCATTGGAAGGAAATTTTGAGAATCAATAATCCTTAGTTAAATGTTTACAACCTTAATTAAATGTTCAATGTTTTTTTGTCGGGGATCAGAGATCGAGCATCCCTCTTACCATTTTCACCTCTATAAGAAAGTAGTAAGAGACATTCTTGAAGGCTGATGTCCAAAAGTGTTAACTATTTTAGTGAACTTCTAAGGTATAATCAGGGGGTTGATGAATAGAGTTATCCCTTACCTTTTCACATGTTTCCATGCATTGTATAAGGGAGATCTGTAACGTTCGATGCTTGAAGATTATCAACTTTAAATAATTCATAGGTAAATATAAAGAAACCTCAGGGAACCCCAAGGTCTGATGCCCAATGATGATGTCAAAAATGACATCAATTGATGCATCGAGGGGACACTTGATTTGGTAGGATGAAAAAGTCAAAAATTGGCAAGAACGAAAGAAAAAAAATGTACAAAAAAAAAAAACACCAAAATGTCTAAAACCAGATCGAGGAAGGAAAAGAAAAAACAAAACAAAAAAGCAACAAATAACCAAGGAAAAAAATAAAATGAACAAATAGAAGCCCAAAACATAATCCCACACCAATCAAGCAAGTAAATTGAAGAAACAATAAGACAAAAGCAACATGAATTTACCAACCTAATAATGCATAGGATGGGTGGGAGAGAAAACACAAGCAGTAAGACACCATGAACACGCCACGAACCAAGAAACTAAAATGTGGGCGACCACGAGAAACCAAAAAGTATCAACGAGTAGAGAGAACAAACCAAAAGCATGAACCAACCCAAGAAACTACCTCACACCTTGATATGTGGGAGCACAAGCCAATAATTGATAACAATGGCGAGTTCGTCGAATGGGGAAAAGTTGCAGGGCTCTACGAAATGTAGGGGAGAAGACCTAGTATCCGCTAGGGCTAACTTCGTCCAACTGTAGAATTCAAACTGTACATCGAATCGAAATTTTTTTAATGGGTTTTTTTCACTCACGAGTTAAGTGCTTATAATTAAGGTTTTGGCTTCTGGGCAATTCGATCGAATGCGGGAGCATTGGATATGCGCGCGAAGGTCAAAAAGTCACCTTTTAGAGGTGTCGTCCATTTTCCGCCACCTAATGTCCCAATATCTGCTTGCTATAATTTCAATCAATTATAGCTGTTTTAACACTTAAAATCCACTCAAATCATTCACTTTAGCACTTAATGAGCAGCTATTGGTGTTTTTGTAATTATTTATTCAATAAAATAAAGTTTTTTAATGGATCAAAGTGAATTTTTTTTTGGGGGGTTAAGTGAGCAATGAGGTGGCGGTAATTCAATGGGGGGCAGTAACTGGGTCCTTTCCCCTAATAGGTTCAAATGAGTAATCATAAAATGAATAAAACCTAAACCAAATACCCATACAATCTGCCTCATTAATGAAGCATTGAATGCAAGTGAATGAAATTCAATTCCTGTGGTGCCACATTAAATTTAAATGGCCACAAATTCGTGCAACGGGATGTGTTGTGATGTGCATGTTAGAAGAGGTGTCATCACTGTACTGTGCAAGTCAAGACCTTCAGGAAAATAAAATACCAACCCATGAAGCCCAATGAAGGGAAAACAACAAACGCCAATAGGCGAAGGGAGAGTTTAGGGGTTGGGGCCAACAAGGGAAGTATACCTTTGCTTGGAAGCTCAATGTACAAACCCTGAAAGCAATCACAACAAATAAAAGAACAAGGGGGAAGGAGGAAATAAAAGATAAAAGAGAAAGGAAAAAAGGGAAACAAAGACACATAAAGTGAAAAATGAGGGGGGTCCCATTTTGCTAAGAGAAAAAGGGGGTGTGAGTGAAGGCACAACACTACATCTCTCTTGATTTCCTCTCTTTTTGTCCCTCTCTATGCCTCTTTGTATTTTAGTAAACCCAATAAATCCTATACAACCTAGTATTCTTTTATGGTTTCTTATTCATATTAGAATTTCTTAGATCTATACTTTTATGATATTTACATCTCAATTTTATATTTAAAACTCTTTGCATGCCCAATTCTTCATTAGTTTTATATTATTACATATTTCTCTATTATCTTAATTGCGAAATTAATTTTACTTACCCTACCCACCTTTGGAAACCACATTAGGGTTTCATTTTAACATTTGATACATCATTGATATTTCCACTTTTTCAATATATAAGTGTACCTTTTGGATTTATTTTACCTTTCTTCCTCACCACCTCTCCCTCTTTATATATTTATCTATTCCCCCTCCCCACACTCTCTCCCTCTCCCTCTCTACATATCTCTCTCCCTTTCTCTACCCCTCTATCTTTCCCAAGTCATCTATCTCTAGATATGTATCCCTCTTTCTATCCCTCTCTCCTTTTATCTCCTCTCCCTGTCACTCATATAGAGATTGGAGAGGGAATGTGAGGAAAATAGAGGGAAGTGATGAGAGAAGGTAAGAGAGGTAGAGAGGAGAGACAAAGAAGAGATATAAAGATATTTAAAGGGATAGAGAAGGGGAATGAGGGAGGGATGGAGTGAGGGGTAGGTAAAGAGAGAGATAGAGAGAAATAGAGAGGGATGGAGGAAGGGAGATGTAGAGATAGGGAGGTAGGGTGGGATGGATATAAGGAGAGGTAGGTATATAGAGAGTAAGATAGAGATGGGAGATAAAGAGAAGTAGAGACATAGAGAGAGGTAAGGTGGGAGGGATAGAGTGAGAGCTAGGTAGATAGAGGGATGGTGAGGGGATATATAGAGAAGTACAAAGGGAAGGGGAGAGATAGGTAAGGTGGGAGAGATAGAGTGAGAGGTAGGTAGAGAGAGAGAGAGGGTGAGGGGAGATAGAGAGTAGAGAGGGAAGGGGAGAGAGAGGTATTGAGAGAGGGAGAGGGAGAGAGAGAGAGACAAGGAGAGAGAGGGAGGGAGGGAGAGAGGGAGGGAGAGGTAAGTAATGAGAGATTAGGGTAGGATGAATAGAGGGATAAGTAGGTAGAGAGAGAGAGAAGGTGAGTGGAGATAGATAGAAGTAGAAAGGGAAGGTGAGAGAGAGGTAGAGAGGAGAGAGAGGGTGAAGAGTGATATCTAAAGGGAGAGAGGGTGAATGAGAGAGGGATGGAGTGAGAGGTAGGTAGAGAGAAGTGAAGAGGGGAGATAGAGAGAAGTAGAGAGGGAGCAAGGAAGGGAGAGGTAGAGATAGAGAGGTAGGGTGGGAGGGATATAAAGAGAAGTAAGTAGATAGAGAGGAAGATGTAGATGGGAGATAAAGAGAAGTGAAGACAAAGAGAGAGAGGTAAGGTTAGAGGTATAGAGGGAGAGCTATGTAGAGAGATGGAGGGTGACCACATTACCTCTCTCTCTCTCTCTACTTCTCTTTATCTCCCATCAACATTAAGTCGAAGAAGGGATATCTCATAGATATTTATTCATTCTATTTTCAAGAATCAAGTGTTACATAATTCCAAGGGATATTTTTCATTTGATCTAGATGGACTGTTAAGATTCAAAGGAAGGATGTATGTACTAGAATTTGAGGAGTTAAGGAATACTGTGTGGAAGGAAATTCATTCTACACCATGTTCAGGACATCTTGGAGTAACAAAAATTTTGGTTGATGTGAAACCATTATATTTTTGGAAAGGAATGAAGAGAGATACTACAAGGTTTGTAGCGATTTTTTCTGAGTTCCAGAGGGTGAAGACAAGATGTTATCATCAACAAAACTTTATATCCTCATGAAATTCCAAAGAGGAAGTGGCAGATCATTAGTCCATATTTTTGTACAAGGTCTTCCTATGCCAAAGGATATGAATAATGCTATTATAGTAGTGGTGGAAAATCTCATAGAGGTATCCCATTTCATACCGGGAGATTTGATAGGTAGGGCACCAATCATAGCCACAAATTCATGCAATAAGTGTTTAGGTTGCATGGTGTTCCTGAGAAAGGATATCTTAGATAGGGATGGAAGAGTGACATTAAGGTTTTAGTAAACCATATTCACCTCATAGAAAGCTCATTAATTAAATATAAGCTCAACTTATCACCATGAGATAGGTAGTTAGATGTAAGGGGTAAACCAAGTCCTAGTGAATTTGTATTCTTATTACAACAATTTCTATCATTTTGGAATAAAATTAGATCCATTTGAAACATTATATGGAAGAGAATGCCAATTTCCTATAAGCTAGGATAAGCTAGAAGATAGGATTAGCCTTAGTCCGTAAATGTTTTTAGAAATTGAAAAATAGATTAGGTTGATCAAGAAGAGAAATTAGCGGAGAGGAATGATAGGTATAAAATACATGTTGATGCTAAGTGTAGACAAGCAAAATATACTGATTGACATTGCGCATCTGATCTTGACCATTAACACCGTTTCATCCTAAATCATCCCTCAGTCTAACCATTTAATCAAATACCTTTATTTGACTAAATTCATCAGTATTCCTCTCTTAATTAAATAAATAATTTATCTAATTAAGTCATCTTTTCTTGTTAATTAAATCAATCAGTATGATCTAATTATCCCTATTTAATTAAATAATCAATTTTATTTGATTAAATCTTTAGAATCTATCTCATTAAATTAAATAAATTAAAACCTTATTTGATTTAATCTAACTTCATCTCCTTGGTTAAATAAAACAAGAATCTTTAATTAATTAATCTTGAAACCATATTCTTCTCATATTTTGATTTAAATCAATCTATAATCTAAATCAATATATCACATCATTCTAATCTCTCATTTAAATTAATTAACCTTGATTAATTTAATCTCCTCTCATGTCCCATCCTCTAGCTTTTGCAACTTGCACAAGAAAAATGGATTTAATTCATTTATTAAAACTCTATTTTCTCTCAAAAGGCATAATAAAGGAATATTCCTAAAATTTGAATTCAAAAATCCAAGTGGACTTTTTCCTTCCAACAAGGCATTTACTCCACCTAGAAAGTCCTTTTTCCTTGAGCCAAGTGGCATTCAATGCACCTTCTTTCCCTCTTACATGTCATTTCAACAATTTCAAAATTCAAATATATGCATTTATTGACACATTCTTCAAAACTTGCACATCCTCCATCCATTCACATGTTGACAAGTGGCACCTTGCTATTTGTTGATTCTTAGTCCCACATTGTTCTATTTTGGGCATTCTTCCAACTTGAAATTCTATAAATAAGAGGCTAATCTCCTCTTTTGATCATCCACAACTTGAGTAAACTTACTATACTCAAATTCATAGCAATCTTTATCCACCTTATTGAGTTTTATAGCTAGGTTATGCAGATTTTGTCTTGGAGCACTCATCAATCTTCAACAAAGTGGATCACAATCTTCACCATCAATCATCTTCATCACACCATTGGAGTTGGGAAATGGCCAATTTTCACATCAAATTGGCACCAACTCCCTCAAGAGATTAAGAGTTTGCTTTGTTTTAGAATAGGATTTGATATTTTAGCTTTAAGTTTGTTGTGTTCTTCATGTTATTCTTTTTCTCTTACATTCAAATGGATTTCTTGAGGGATCTATGTTTTAACTTGCATTGACCTTATTAATGTATTGTTTGTGGTGTTCTTGCAGCTATATGATCTAGGTCCACACTAAGAATACCAAGATAGTTCTCAGAAGACAGATTTCTTGAATCAAACAAGTTCTTCCAGTGTGTTAGTAGGGTCACTCAGTGTAGTGCAAGGTGCAGTAGGACTAGTTTGCAGAGGACAGTGCTATGATAGAAGATTATAATGAGATTAAATGAAAATTTTCCATCTCTTTCATGATTTTGAAAACTGAAATGAAAACATTTATTTGAATTTATATAATCTCTGATACTTTAAATCATCAAGGATGATGATTCTTAAGGGGGAGGGTATGTTACAATCCAATATTAAATTACTGAATTACTTTAAACTTTATGTGCAAATATGGATTTAATGAAAGATTATGTTATGATGATATTTGACAGGTTGAATGAAATGAATGAATATTCATTATGATGAAATTACTTTTGAAATGCTTTAATGATGCTTATGTTATATTATGAATGTGAATTATATGTTATCAACTAACTATGAACATGTTGCTCTAAGTTGGATGTAGGAAAGTTCAAACCCTTCAGTGGGGGAGGGAGAGTATCGCCCAAGAGAGGAGGTTGGTATTGGAACCATTGGTATATCTATTTGAGTAAGACACACACACTCACTTGCATAGGTTAGAGGAACCTTGTCAAGTTAGTTCGAGTATTGTTTTGGTAAGTGTTGAACCTAACTTGAAAGGATTTTTGGTTGATAGGAAAAGTTAGGTTTGATTGTTTTTATCCTCCTTGACTGTTTAATCAAATTAAATTAAACTGTTAAAACTCTTGTAATCAACATATATCAAATGTTATGTATATTTGAATATATATGAATATAATGGAGCATATATATATGTATGTAAGTAGGTATGAATATATGTAGATAATAATATCTACGTATGCTCATGCATACATACGTAATATATATATATGTGTGTGTGTGTGTGTAGGTGATTAATTGAGATATATATTATTGTATATATCTTAATATATTGTTATATTTAAATGATTGTCGTATATATATATATATATTAATATATATTATTAAAGTTATTACATATTTGGAAACCATATTCGATGGAAGTTATGCCACATGAAGGTAATGTTAATAGCAGTTTGAATGGATGTTGCAAATAATTAATGGGTCGCCATTGATTGGCGCTACACTATATGCATATAGTGAATGTAATTACTTCTACGTAAGTGGTTGAGTTTATGCACTTTTAAATAGCTATTTGCAGCAATGAAAAATTGGTAATAAGGGAGGTTTTTGACATACATTCCTATTTTCTTGGAGGCCCATGACTGGGCCAAAGGAATGAAATAGTGTTTGATTTGTTATTGAATTTTCAACGTGCCAATTAAGAGACTTTTTTTGTAACAAAAAATTGCTAGCAACTCCATTTGGCTGTGCCCAGCAAGCCATGGGAGTAGAGAGGAGGAAATTGAATGGACTTTGATGTCTTTTCCATTGAATTTACATTGTTTTAGAACTGCAAACTCCATTTATGGGATTAGTGGTATTGTTGAGTAAATCCAAATGCAAGTCATGATAGTTAAAGAGTTGAGTCAACTAGCTCCATCCACATGATTGGCTGATTTCTGAGTGGTGGAAGCATGAGAATTATTTAAGATGCATGGGAATTATTTAAGATTCCTTTTTTGAAATTGATTGCTATTCATTTTTAGTATAAATAGAGGGAATATTCTCATCATTTGGTTATTCATTCATTTGATAGTCTAGAGTATATTGCATACGTGAGTTTTTCAGGAGAGCAAAGTTTGAAAAAAGAGCATTTGAAATTCTATTTATCAAGCAGTCAAAGAGTGAGAATAGTTTGCTAGTTTTAGTTATAGATTTCTTGGTAGTTGTAGTTTAATAGTTTATAAGCAAGGGAGAGGTGCATGAGTAGAGCTAAGAGCTGGAAATTGAGAAGGTAGTAGGTTAAAGATGAGTCATAGAGTAGATTGGAAGCAAGGATTATTAAGAATCAAGTCAAGCTATTTCAATCCAAGCATGATTAAAATAATTCTCTTTCCTTCTCTTTCAAATTCTAAATCAAGCTCTTTATTTACCCGAGTTTGCTTATGCCATTGTTATGTGTAAATTATGGTTGTTAGAAAACTATATTAGTGCATATATGAATAGTTTAGTTATTTATGCATAGAGATAATTTAAAATACAAAGAGATAATAAGAACTAGGGAATCCAATTAAGTTTATCCAATAGTTTTCTTTAATTATATTGTTAAATCATGTTTGCAATATATGATTTTGAATTATTATTTATATATATTTGAGAGAAAGAGAGCTTCAGTGGAAGGTTAAAATCTCTCTAAAGCCGTGTTTAACCAAAAAAAATAGCTTGATAAACCAAAGTAGAAAAGGAAAGCTGAGGATGAGAATAGGAAATTATCCCAATCAGACAGTGTCTTATTTATATTGTTATTAAACAAATCTACATTGCATATCAGTAAGAGGGTATGAAAACATATTAGAAGTGAATATGTCCTTATTGTCTTTTGAAAGTTATCATATTATATATTAGACCAAGAGCCTTTATTATTACCTATGCATGGTAATTTAAGCTTGAGAAGAGGACTTTACGTTCTTGACAAAACCAAAGTTATAATGCTAGGAGATTTTAGGTTGCAAAAGCATAGATATCCCTTAAGTAGAAAATCTTCTCCAGTTTGGATAAAAACTTATCATACATTTAAATATGAGAATATATGTGTCATATGGAAGGATAGATATATGAATATCTATATACATACAAACATAGGTACCTTATATAAATTATGCAAAGGGTAACTTGGAAGAAACTTGTGATGAATCTGTAAATTAGTCAGATGGATTTCAATTGAGTTATTAGAAGTTAAACAACTTAATAAGTTGAATTATTGTTGGACACCATTATGGATATTAAGTTTTATATTGAATCAAATTAAATGATATTTAATATCATGATTAACTAAATCAGTTATGGTGTTCTAGAAGAATGAAACCATACTTGTTATATCAACAAAGAGTTTGAACCATTGTTTTAAGAAAAAAGATCGTCTATTAATGATCACTTCAAGATTAACCATATTATAGATGGAGTTCTTTATAAATAGAATCATAAGAATAAACGTTGGACATCTGAATCTTTAATATGAAGAAGTAATCTTCAATTTATGGTTAATAATATATTATTATATATAATGACATATTATTAGTACTTTTAGATTGAGACCAGGTGTGTCTAGTCACTAACATTATGTCATTAGTATTAACTAGTGATTCATAAAATAGGAGAGTAGTTACTCTCATGGTTAAAAACTAAGGACTTGAGTAAAATAAATTGCCAAGTTGCAGGATGTTACATGAATGTAACTGGAAAGATCTAGTCAGGAAAGTATAACCAATCAAGTCATTTATTGACTTAGTAAGAACGGATCAGAATAAGAGGCAATTGCTAGATCTAGAGTGTTATGAGTACATGACAGGATATTCAAGTCAGAATTATTAAAACTACTTGATCGATTAGTTGACACTAGTGAAGTCATCACTATTGAAAGAGATTCTATTTTAGTTTGTTAACCTTTGGGTCAAACCAAAATTAGAGTCAACCATAGGTCAGTAGGATTTCCAAGTTGAGTTAGATGTGGGTGAACTTACAACACCAGTTCCTTAGAAAGTGGATTGATTATATTTATCAAACTTTGGCCAAAGTAAGTGTAAAAGTCACTTCTTGCACTTTTCAGCTCACGGTTCTCAAGGTTTGCATACCTTGTCAGTAGCACCAGACATAGTTGGAAGGTATCCATAGTTTTATGACCATATTTGTTATGTAGGACACAACACTATATAGATGGAGATGCTAGGGGTTACAATACTAAACTCTTCGTTGAAGGGTAGGGCTGCTTTCAATTGGAAGGTGTGTGGGGGACCGTCGGTCTATGGTTGGAGGTAAAGCGCTTGGGTGAGGCTTGTGAAATAGAAGAAGTGTAATGCAGATAAGGATACCTTGAATTTGTACTATTTTTAAATTATGAAATGTTTATATGATCATGAGATCTATAGTAATATGTATTTGAAAAGATGAGTTTCAATTATATGAAGATTATGTTATGTTATTTCAATTATGCAATGTTATGTGAAATTTTTTATGAAGCATGCAAATCATGTTACTAAAAAGAAAATTTTATTTTCGTGTTTTTTGAAATATTGAATTATTCACTTCATAAGTTAAATCTTAGGTGTGTTGTCTAAATTTTGGGACCCCCCGTTGTAAATCGGCACCCCCATGTTAAATTTTGGTTAAGTCCTTACCCAAGTGATGTTTCATTGAATATTTCTAACCTGGGCAGTGTTCTCTTCATTATTCTTAACTTGGGCAGTGTATTCTTCAGTTCACCTACCTTCCCATTTTTATCTCCCACAGTTATTTCTTTCTCCATTTTCTTAAGCCCGACTGTGTTTCAGGGTTTTGTTGTAACTTGCTGCATGTTCTAAGTCATTCTTTTAAAGGTCGGTGGTCCATACCCAAGGTTCACGAACTTGTTGAAAAGACCGTTGATAACATTTTTCAAAGTTTTTCAAGGTCAAGCGGGAATTGAACTAGTTCCTATAACTATAGTGGTGATTTGTGTAGTTTTGCTAACTCTCCACTTTACCATCGGAGTGCATTTTCAAAGAATTAAGGAGTCATAATGCAATATTATTATGTTTAGGTGCATTCCAGATAAACAAAAAAAAATACTAGTGTAAAAATGGATAAGATGCCATCCACATGTAGCAGAATTAAACCAAAATCAAAGACATAATTGCTCATAATGTAGGGAATCAACACTGAAAGTGTAGAATGAAGTACTTCATTATATATATTGGTGGAAATACAATTTTTTTGTCGATTACATAAAAGATGAGGAAATAGATAATATCAAAACAAAGATTCTTTTCATGTACATAGGGTGAACATTAGCACATAGATTGTTTCTACCACCACCTAGAGGCACTCTATGTGTGCAGGTGATAGCAGGTTCTCATGCGACTACAGAAATTGGGGCAAACAACCCCATGTTATTCCTCACTAGACTCATGCGCAGAAGGGTCACTACCTCTTTGGTGACATCGTTCTGGGCTGCAGTTGCGATACAAATAGCATCACCTACTAGGCCACTTCAAGGGTAGTTGATGAGGCCAATAATTGCTACATTCACTCGGTGGAGAAATTATGGTTGAACCAGTTGCTCCATTGCTCTCATCCCTAGTCACAATGCATGGAGGTGCGGATTATAGTGTACACAAAGTGCTCTAAGAGTGTTGCATTGTGCACCTGTACCTGGTTAAAAAATGTATCTCCTAGTATGTTACACAACACCTCTTCTTCAACCTCACTATCAATTATGAAGACCTCTTTCAACTGATCAGACAAGCACTTGAAAAGAGGACTGCATTTGATTTCTTTGATAACAATGAAACCATTCATGGACACTCCATCGCTCTAAGCACTCACCATGTTTGTAGGTTGGCAAAGTGAGGTAGTTCCTGTTGAATTTATAGAGGGTTTTCGAGACATGTTAATTGAGAATGATCAAGGTGATAAGATGGCAATGCGGTCTGAATTAGTGGTTGATATGATGGGAATTTAAGTTACATTCCCATTTTTTTTTGTCTAGACAACTTGGCATGTGTGATAGTTGTTTAACGCTTAATTGGTGAGGTATGCGAACTGATTTAAAATCAATGGTCACGAGGCGAGAGTTAAATCAAGAAATTCTAGGGAATTGTTTAAAGTATTTTCACTAGTAATGTAGTCATGACAAGCCGACTATTTATTGTTTACTAGTCATCGGTTTTCAAAATAGACAATTAGGTGGCAAGAAGACATTACCACAACTAATCGGTAACCATCAAGAGAGAAATACGACCCCTATATCTAGGTGAAAGACCATTCATCAAGGGTCCGATCTCTGTAGAATACACTGTGTTGTAGTCGAGGAAGGAACACTTAGGATTTGATTTAGTTAATTTATTTATGATTGCAATAACTTCCAATCTATGTGTTGTAAGTTGAATGTAATGTTGATCGTACTGACCTATGAGTCACGTGCGTAAATAGAATACATTTTCTATGTGAAATTTATTCAACTACATTTACTTCATTCATCACAATTATGAAATCTCTCATTTCTGCTTACACTAGATTTCCTCATTAGTTAGGTACAGTTTGTGAGCTATCCAACTGGTGATCTTTTAGGATTTATTTCACATTAGTTACATTTTTATGGGATAATATCAGTTGCCTTATCACTTTCAGGTTAAAAGCCATTTATTTTTCATTTAATTAATGCGAGGGAGCTGCACCTCTTAATTCAGAGGAAAACCACAAATGCAATTGTGGCCTTTCCAAAGCTTTTAGCGAATCAGTACTAGTGCTTATCAAGCCGGAGAGTAATTTACTACAGGAATATCTATAAGGGGCCAATTCATTTGCTAACAAATTTTTGGCGACTCCGCTGGGGAAGAGATTTAATTTTTTGACAATTTTCTTTCGTGTCATACAACAAGATGGTACTTCCCTAGAATGATGTGTTTTCTATACTTCAACCTGACTTGGATGGGATGCAGAAAAAGTAAGAATATATGATATCACAATTAAATACTCTTTCTTGGAGGCATAGAAGAAATGCAACAGATTATATGCGTGCCAATTTCATTTTGGAAGAGGAAGAAGAGCGAGCCATACGCCCACCTACGCTAGTGGTAGAATGACCCCCAAGATTGATCTTTGAATGTACTATGATGAAATTCCTTGTTTCCATAACTCGTGTCATAATCAACCTCTAAAAAAACATATGAATTAGCGCCCCAATCAGCCATTGAATCACCCTCCAGCTCAACCACAACCTAGGTAGTAGCCTGGGGTTTCCCTTCATTACTCCTATAGGAGTTGGAGACTTTGAATACCATGACTTCTGTTCTATGGGGAAATCATATTGGACCTTTTTCCCTATCATAATGTAATTACCTACCACGTGGCTCAAGAAAAAGGTTCCCAAAATTCTCTGGCAATGGTGTTCAAGATTCGAAAGAGCATGTCCTAGCTATGACTGCAGTGAGTGGAATTTTGGGAATTTAAGAGGAGGATGTCGTTGTCAGAATATTTGTTGATAGTCTAATTGAGAAGGTTGTTGAATAGTTCTAAGGATTAGAGAAAGGCCATTGGATGTTCTGCACAAAAAATTCCTGCGATGTTTCTAGAGTCATGTCAATGTAATTGATCTACTTCGAAAATTCTTCAAGATCGTAAAGGAAATTCATGAGCCTATGAGGGAATTCATTTATTAGTTCAATCAATCTCTTCAGTAGATTCCTGCTCCAGAGTAACAAAGCAAAATAATTTAGTTCCACGTACTCACCTTTGCCCTTGATCTTGATGTCCAACTTATGTTGAAAAGGGATAAGGTCTCAGGAATTGAACAAGCTCAGTTTGAAGTGGTGAGCATTGAGAATGACCTAATCGTAGTGGGAAAATGGAAGTTTGACCATATGAAATCCTATTGTCAATCGCCCACCACTCACCCCTATCTCCTCTAGTTTCTAGGAGATTACTAATGTTCCATGTCTTACTACTAAGAGGATGAATCTGACAATATTGAATGATGTGCAACTCTCTTTTAAGAGGAGAAAATGTGTGAATGAGGAAGAACAAGATTGGTGTGCCTAGGCATATAGTCTAAACATTGCAATTGAGTTAGAAGATGAGCTTAGCTCATCCAATGTTGATGAAGACTCAACACCACAAAAAAGGTATAACCTTGCTTCTCAGTTTACTTCTTCATCTGATTCTACAAGTGATTCACTCCTTTTGGACTCAATCAAGTAAAGACCAAGAGTCAAGAGACATTTTCATTCTAGAATATGATACTTTCATTTTTGAAGGTGTGGATGACAAGATTCCTTGTGCTAATGAGAAAATTATTAAAGATCCTCTAGTTGAAGGTGGGGTAAAGTGGTCAGTCAATTCAAACCCTCTTTTATTGTTTGAAGAATTTTCAATTCATGAAAATTCTTTATTTGAAGAATCCAACTTTAGTTCATCAAAACCATTGATAGTGGAAGCCGTTTACTTTTCTAAAAAAGAGGATACTATGGAGGTAAAGAACGAGGAGGTTGCAAGATCACAAAGTAGTTGTGATGATCAGAGAATTGTTCATGAAACAATAAGTCATTCTGATGCAGGGGGTGTGGAAAATTTGAATTTTCCTCAAGGGAAGGAAACATTCTCAATAATAAAGCCTCACGAAATAATGAGTGCTTCAAAAACTTTTGAAGATGTCCTTTCAAATTAGGAGATTTACAATGAGATATGGTTGTTTGGAGGCAGCGTAATTGATCTTCTAATTAGCTACACTGCCTATGTTTGTGTCATTCAAATCTTTTCCTCTCTTTAGAAGCTGCATGCACTTACAGGCTTGTTTAGGTTTGGGTCCTTCTTCTCATAGCCTGCTAATGGTTTCATGTGAGTTTTCCTCTTCCTTTCTCTTTTCTATAAGTGTCAACCTACCTTGTATATAGTTGTTTTTGGTGTGTCATTTTTGGGTTTGTTCGCTTGGTTTTGTTTTTTGTTCTTCCCCCTTTCTCGACTCTATTGCCCAATGGATACGACTGGTCTAATGCTTCTAGGTTCCTACCTGCATCCTTTTTAGTTCTTGTCCCAAGTTAGAGCCCCTGTTGTTTAAATTTTGGGACTCCCCCTTGTAAATTGGAAACTCCATGTTAAATTTTGGTTAAGTCCTTACCCAAGCGGTGTTTCATTGAATATTTCTAACCCGAGTGATGTTCTCTTCATTATTCCTAACTTGGGAGAAGCTTTTTGTTGGTTCACCTAACTTCCCATTTTACCACCCACGGTTATTTCTTTCTTCATTTTCTTAAGCTTGGTAGTGTTTCGGGGTTTTGTTGTAACTTTCCACATGTTCTAATTCATTCTTTTAAAGGTTGGTAGTTCGTACCCAAGGTTCATGAACTTGTTGAAAAGACTGTCGGTAATATTTTTCAAAGTTTTTCAAGGCCGAGCGGGAATTGAACTAGTTCCTATAACTACAACGGTGATTTGTGTAGTATTTCTAACTCTCCACTTTACCATCAGAGTGCATTTTCAAAGAATTAAGGAATCATAATGAAAGATTATTATTGTTACCTATTTTTTACTCCAAGCTCAAACAGGTAGAGCTGAATGAAGTTCATCATTTATAGGTACAAATTTTTTTCATAATTTGCTAATTGAGTGTTCATTGATCATCATTGAGATCATCTTACATATGTGTCATAAGTTTATTGTGCAAATGTTTAAAACAGAAAATTGAGAAAATTTGCATAGTGATACTTTTATTCATTTTGTAAAATGTAGAATCTCGCACAAGCCGTGAGAGTAACTGAGTTTGTTTCTAACAATCAAGAGATGAATACAAAATTTAAATGGAAAAACTACACTGCTGAAAATAACATAAGCGTTAAAAAGAGAAGCAATTCATCGTTGCCTGTAATGATGAATCACTTCGTTGGTGTTTCTAGCCATCGTGCCTCTAAGCAGTTGCAGCCTCGCTTCATCGCTCCGTGTATCTGCAAAATTATTAAGGAAATGGTATTAGAGTTATACTCTAGGCAATGGTGAATTACTTTTTGCTTACACCTATGCTACAAACATAAATGTAATTTGCATTAAATCGAGCATTCATCAGATAATTGCAAAAAAATCAGAGAAGAGGGAATGTAAATCAATGGAAGCTTTCAGCTTCTTATATTTTTCTGACATGTTTGTTTCAATGTGCAGGAACAGGTTTATCATGTTCGAGTTCATTTCATCAGATATGTGGAGTAAAACGGGCTCCCACAAGGGTTGAGCCCGGCATATCAGGTTTTCAATTATAGAGCAAGAGAGGACTACTGTACTATAATATCAAATGATAAAAGCAGTCTAAATCAGCATGATAGAACTGATTGAGCAATTATCTTTTTCTCACAAATCAAAGGAACAGTAAAGTAGCATGGCAGTTGAGTATTGATTACATTTATCAGCTCTCGTTTTAGCTTTGTCTCTCATTCACATTCACATTTTGATGAGACATTGAGCTCCTTTTCATTAAAGGATAAACAGAGCATTCAACATTTTATTTTGTTTCTTACAACTTCAAGTGCATGCATAGTTTACAAAAGGCTCAAGATAACAATTTAACTTCAACATTACAAGCAGAATTCTCATGTTTAGCAAAGAATAATGAATGGAAGGAAGCAGTTAAACTGGTTCATACATAGAACAGAGTAAGTGAAAGTATTACATTCATGAACAAGAATGTTGTCCAATAAGCTACAATGATACATATAGTGGGAGCAAAGCATAAGAAGACATCACAATGCGTACTAGAGGTTACTGGCATATTTTGAGATAATGACTATAGATAAGAATTGAACAGTGGGAGATCAGAAAAAATGCAAAGAATTTGGAGCAGCAAAAGAGGTGGTTACTTCTTTTTATCATTCTAGAAGTGTTTCTTACAAAGACAGTCAAAGAATTTCTGCTTCGTAGCAGTCAAAAATAAAAGATAACATATAGAAAATCCATTTTTATTGTTTTAAAACAACACAATATTATGACTGTCTCAGCTCAGAAAAGCAGTTTTTCAGCTTTCAAATGCAAGCTAGGTATAGGGTTCAAGTTCAAACATCCAGGAAATGTCAGGAGCACACAAATTTCATAATGCCCAGATGGAGGAATATTCAGCTCAGTAACAATATTTATCGGCCAAGGCATATGTCATATATTCGTGCTAAAATCTTATAGAGAGCACAAAGGATTTGGGTTTTTGGTTTTTATTCATGTCCATGAAAACCATTTAAGCATAAAGGAAAAATCATTGAAGATATTGAGCACGAGGAGTTTTGGTTTATACTCAGATCCAGAAGTCAAGCCCATGGCCTGAAGGAGATTTTTCGCATATACCCAGATGAGAGTTCGGACTGGGAAATACATTTTCTTTGCTATCATGAATATTTGAAGCTTCAAATACAGAAAATACATAAGTCAAACATTATTTACAGTACCCAGAAGAATGAAAAGTATGATGCGGCTTGGAGAAGCAATTTCACATACCCAAGAAGCCAAACATTATTTATAGTGCCTTTTAGGGTTATCAATAACAAAAAATGTTTCAATCTCAGCTTTCTGGAGTAAGAGTTTTTGATAGAGTTTCATTTCATTCTATTGAGAAGAATATCAAAGAATATACATCAATATTCTCAAAGAAAATAAAATACTTGAGCTCAAATTTCATGTAGTAGCCATAGAGATGGAAATAAATGAACACGCACTTACCCATAAAGGTTGCAGTATAGTTTTCCAAGGAAGCAAGAGTTCAAGCTGGGTTTTTTGCAGTGGTCGGCCTCAGAACAGATAGCAGAGATCAGAAATTTTTCATGCAATGGCGGCCAGAAATTGCTTAAATACCATCATAATACCTTCAAGATATTTACAAAAGAGTTCGTCTTAGAGAGAATCAATAGATCTCAGCCAAAAGACAGTAAAATATGCTCAGATTTTGAGCTCGAACATGAAGTTTTTCCTCAGAAAACCCTAACCAGCCGCGGCCAGCTTCTTCGAGAAGTTTCTCTCCAAACAAGTCAAGAGAAATGATAATGAGTTTAGGGTTTGTTAGCTCTTTTTGTTCATTTTCCCTAAAGTCAACATGGAAGGTTAATTATTGCCTTTGACATAATAATTTTGAATTATTATATGAGGACGGCTTTGTCAAATATTCCAAAAGATGTGCTAATGATATGGTCGAATATGATTGAGTTAATGTGGTCGGCCACTTCTATCAATAAAATGTGGGAATATTTAGAAAATATGCCAAGTATGTATGTATGGTCGTGGGCTTTTCAGTTAAGTTTTTTATTACATTAATATCTGTTATGTGCATTGATCAATAACAGCTAAATTTATTAAATGATTAAATTATAGATCATTTAATTATTTTAGTCACAAATGCAAATAAAAGATATTATAATAGGCAAAGTTAACTGAAGTGAGAGATATTTTTATCATGCACATGATAATAGAGTTGGAGTTTCAGTTCCCATGGGCGGATTGATACAAAATGAGGCAGTTTTGCATGCTTTAAGCCACTTTTTCAGGGAGTTGCAGTTCAGTTGGAATAGTGCATGTATCAGTTATGACTTGGCAGTGAGTTTGAGCTTGTTTGGACTTATTTTTGCATGGTTTTGGGCCTCCTTTTTAGAGATATTTTCTTCTGCTGGATTTGGCTTTGGAATTATCACCCTTTCTTGGAGTTGGACTTTCAGTTCTTTTTGCATGCCTTTTGGAAAGGTTTTTTGTATATATTGAAAAACTTAACTGTTTTTCAATCTAGTTCTTGTTTTCTACCTTTGCCTTCAGCAAAGAAGATCATCTTGTAACTCAGCTTTCAGATTAATATAGCAGTGTTTTTACAGGTTCAAAGTGTGTAATTGCAGAAGATTCCTTTGAGTTTCAGTACTTTAGAGTTTTCCTTCTAGATTTCGAGCATCGTTTTTGTGAAGAATTTGATCGAAGAATTACTGTGTTTCAGTTCTAAAACCTCTAATTTTTTCTGTCTTTTTCACATATTTGTATGCAATTTAGTTTAAGATCACTGGTTATGCACTGTGCTTATTAATAGGTTAATAAATTTTGTCGTGAAAACCTGTTTTCCCTCAATATTGCATTAGATCAAAGCCTCTGTTTAAATCATTCAAGTGATTAAATTATTGAATCAGGTTGTGCAGATTAGAGTTTTTTGAGAAATATATTGTGAGTCATAATTGCAAGTCATTATCATTTAGGTGCAATCACCTCTCGTAGCTTTAGAATTTCAATTCAAGCAAGCTTTCTATCTCTTTCCCAGCCAAGTCAGTTAGTTTTTAGGAGGTTTTCATCAGGGAACCAGCCCTCTCTGGAGATTGATTCTTAGTTTTAGGCAACCCACAGGCCTGAGAATCACTCCATGTTTCAACAGATTGCTGAATTTAACTATTCAAGCGTTCGGGTGCAATCTGATTGACAACAGTTTTTGGCACGCCCGGTGGGACTCTGAATCACTTTTCAGAGCAAAGTTTTACAGTTCAAGCTGCTGTTTGGTATATACAGCAGTTTATTCCAGCCTTTCAGAGGATTATTTTCATATACCTAGCGACTTTGTTTCTCAGTTTTTAGCAGATCAAGTGCACATAGCTTATGAGAAAAATTCAGACACGAAGTTCTTCTTCGTTTGAGTACTTGCAACTGTCTTCGCCAAAGAGAATAGGGAGGACAGCCAAGAGAACATCTGGTAAATCTACTAGAAAATGATCAGTTTCTCCGATTCGAAGAGCAGAACCAATAGTTTATACATCGAAAAGAAGAGGCAGATCATTAACAAGGCAGCCAAGTTCTTTCTCAGCTTCACCAAGTTATAGAGTACCGGTTCAGCCTGTACCGATTATACAAGTAGCAAATTTCAGAACAGCAGCAGTTCTGATGGCAGCTAGAGCACATGCTTTTGTTCCGTTTGATGGGGGCAGCCCGTTAGATCTGGCTCTGCATGATGATATACCAGTAGCAGCACTCAAAAGTCTTCCTTTCTTCACTGGTGAAGATCAGACTACGCCAATTGAGCAAATTAGAGACATAGCCTTGTTATGTGGAGTTCACCATGTGACTCAAGAGAATGTGGCCTTAAGATTGTTAGCAACATCATTCAAGGGTAAAGCATCTCAGTGTTTTTGTGGCTTACTAGTTCGTAGCGTCCCGACATGGGATGACTTAGGAGACAAGCTGACAAAGCAATTTTCAGATAAGTCCAATCATTTATCTCTAGTTGAACAAATGACGACTATTAAGAGATCGCCACAAGAACAAATGATGGACTTTAATTTTAGATTCCAAAGGACATGGGATCAAATTCCAACAACGGTAAGGCCCACTCCTGACCACGCTTTTCTGTATTTTCTTAGATCGTTGCATAGTGATATTGCCTTAATGATACAGTCAATGGGTGGGTTAACCTTACCAGCAGCATATGACATTGCCATTAGAGCTGAAAATTGCCTCATACAAGCTGGTAAACTTGCCCCAAGACCCCCTATGCCAATTTTCCCTGAAGTACAGCCATATATGCCCATTCATGTACCTCCAATAGCCGCTATACCTGCTGTTCCAGCCTTAGGTTTTCAAGCAGCAGTACAAAATAATGCTGTTCCAGCAAATTCTGATTTGCAAGGTCTAAAAGATACCCAACAGCAGTTAATGAATGACCAACAACAAATGGCCAAGTTACTTCAAACTGTGAGTAACAATTTAGTAAGTCTTAAAAATCAGCAAGGTCAAAATTTCAGGCCTAATCAATCATCCTTTCAAGCAAATAGGCCTGCCTATCAAGCTGATTACCAGGGACAAAAGAGAAATTTTAACTTTAGGCCTAATCAACCATTTAACCCAGCTGCTGCTAGCTCTTCAAAAGAGTTGATACCAATACAGAATAATTTAGCGCAGGATTATGTTTGGTGTTATCCCTGCAATCAGCCTCATAATCAGGCTACTTGCATGAACGGGGTGATTAATCAAGCACTCATGGTGCAAAATAGTTATGCTGCTCCTGAACAAACAAATAAGGAGGATAGTGATCAACAGAATGAACAGAAGCAACAAACTGACCTTGACGTTGCCATGATGAACTGGCAAGGAAGTGAGTTTTGCGGGGTTAATCACGTGCAAGGTCAAAATCAGTCAGCCGCTTCTATTGCAGCCAATACGAGGGCCAAAAAGAGAGCATTTGACCTTAGACAGCAAGCTGTCCCTGATAAACAACAAGCAGAAAAAGACAAACAGCCTGCTATTCACCAGAAAAATCAAGATTTTACAGCCCAACAGGGGCAGGTTCAGCCTTCAACAGCTCAGAATGTTCATGTTTTAACAAGACAACAAGTTGGACCACCAAAGGAGCAGTCTAAAGTTTAATTTCAACCTCAAGCAGCTCAAGTAGACACTGCTGTTCAAAAGGTACAGTCAAAGGTTGGTGCTTCTTCTTTCAATATCGTTGAGCATATGAAAAAAACAACTGTTGGCATCACCATGATAGATGCATTACGTTTGCCTGGACAAAAAGAAAGCTTGCAGGAGGCATTGGCTAAAATATCAATTTCTGACAAAGCTAATACAGAACAGCCAAGTGTTCTTGCAAACAGTTCAGATCAAAAGCAAGGACAGCCAGCTAAAGAGGTAAAACCACTTCCTTTTTATGTCAGTTTGATAATTGGTGAGAATATAGTGCATAACTGCATGATCGACAGTGGAGCAAGCAGCTCAATCATTCCCAAGCAGCTGGTAGACAAGTTAGGTCTCGAGTATGAACCTTTGTCAAAAGGGGTAGTTCAATTAGACGGTACAACTATTAAGTCTATAGGAATTATCAAAAATCTGCCCCTTACATTGCATGCATGTCCAAATTTTCAAATACCACAGGACATTTATGTTATTGATCTCCCACCTTACTTTGCCATTTGCTTATCTAGAGATTTCACTGCAAAGTTAGGTGGTTATTTGTCATCAGACTGGTCTCACATATTTTTTAGAACCAGATACGGTACCAGAGTCACCATTAAATCGGAGCCATTAGCTAAAGACCATATTGAACCTTATGTTCTGAACCCCATAAATGAAAACCTAGCTTTCCATGATCAAGAGGATCAATCCGTGACTCTCGACCCCACTGTACCTATAGAAGGCATACCAGACATAAATCTAGATGAGTGGGCAGCCGAGAATCACGAGATTGATCCGTTCAATCTCATAGACGAAGTAGGTTTGGGCATTTATATGATTCGAGAACCTGATGCAGTTATTCCAAATCTGGTCAAGGAAGAAAGACAGCAAGTACAACAATTTGAACAGTTTTGGAAGCTTTATTTTGACGGTTCTAGGAGTAAAATTGGTGCTGGTGGAGGTGTTGTTCTGATTTCACCCGAAGGAGATAGGTATTATTCAGCATTTAGATTTTCTTTTAGCTGTTCTAACAATGTTGCTGAATATGAAGCATTAATACATGGCTTAGAATGGGCCAGAAAAAGGAAGATTACGTGCTTGCAGGTGTTTGGCGATTCAAAATTAATAGCAAATCAAGTCAGAAATCTGAATTTAACAAAGAATGACTTGCTGAAATTGTACAAACATCGTGTTTGGGACCTAATTGAGGAGTTTGATGCATTTAATCTACAATCAGTGCCTAGACTTCAGAATAAGCAAGCTGATAAACTTGCTGCTCTAGGGTCACAGTTCGACATTCCAGCTGAAATTCACAATGTGGAGGTACATCAGTACGTGAAGGTAGTTGTTAGACCTTCAGTACCTGATAATAACGTAAGTTGGCAGATTTTTGATAGTGATGAACAAATATGCCATTTTCTAATGGAGGAGGCAGAGTTTTCTGCTGGAAACCAGCGCAAGTTTGATCAGCAATATGGTGATCAAATCATGCAATTAAAATCTAATAAACTGCCAAAAGGTTTGGTGACTCTTGAGTCAATTTTCAACACTGATGACCAGGTTAGGAAAGAAAAATCCGGTATCACAGTGAAGCAAGAACATTATGAACAGATAGAAATATTCAAAGACAAGCTCCTTAAGCTTGGGAAGATTTGCACAAAGGAGGAGCAACAAGCATTTATCTTACTTTGTCAAGAATTCAGTGACATATTCGCTTGGCAGTATGGGGATTTGAAGGGTTTCAATCCCAAATTAGCTTAGCATACAATTGAGTTCGAACCAAATGCAAAACTGGTAAGACATAAGCAGAGGCCTCTGAACTCAAAGTTAGAACAACTGATGAAAATATAATTAAACAAGTTGATCGAAGGTAGCATAATATTTCCAATCAAGCACACTTCTTGGGTGTCAAATTTGGTGCCTGTCAGGAAGAAAAGTGGAGAGATAAGGTTGTGCGTTGATTTCTGTGATCTAAACAGAGCTTCACTCAAAGATCACTACTCGCTGCCTTCAATGGAACAAATATTGCAGGTTGTTTCAGGATCAGAAAGGTTTTCATTGTTGGATGGGTATTCAGGTTACAATCAAATTTTGGTTAAGGAAGAAGATCAGTATAAGACAACCTTTACCACCAAGTGGGGTACGATGGCTTATAGAAAGATGTTGTTTGGACTGTCAAATGCAGGAGCCACCTTTCAAAGAGCAATGGATATGGCTCTCCAAGGTTTGATAAACAAATTTGTTCTTGTTTACCTGGATGATGTTACTATTTTTTCACGTAATGCTCATGATCATTTCAATCATCTTAGATTTTTGAGAGGTGCAGAGAATATGGAATCTCCTTGAATCCGAAGAAGAGTATTTTTGCTGTACATGAAGGTAAGCTTTTGGGTTATATCGTTTCAAAAGATGGCATTTCTATTGACCCAGAATGTATTGCAGTCATACTGGCTTTACCGCTGCCCGCTCACAAAAAGGGTTTGCAGAGCTTCCTAGGCAGAATTAACTTTGTAAGGAGGTTCATTCCTAATGTTACAGTGTTGTTACAGCCATTGACAGCCATGCTGAAGAAAAATATTCAATTCAGCTGGTCAAAAGAGGGAAAGAGCAGTTTTGAACAGATTAAGGAGGCACTTTCCAGCAGCCCCTACTCTTATAAATCCTGATTTTGAAAAGGATTTCATACTGTACACATTCGGAGGAGTGGATACCATCTCCGCAATGCTCTGTCAGCAAAATAATGAAGGTATGGAACAACCCATAGCTTTTTTCAGTCAAGTCTTGCATGACTATGAAACAAGATATTCATTCATTGAGAGGCATGTACTTGTTGTAGTAAGAAGTCTGAAGAAATTCAGACATATGCTGTCTAATAATAAGATAAATCTGTTGGTAGATCACCCAACAGTCAAGGAGTTTCTGCTGAATAAAGATATTAATGACAAGCGAGTAGGCTAGATAACCAAAGTCATGGAGTATGACATCAACATAAAAGTTACCAAGCTTGTTCGAGGTAAAGGACTATGTGAACAGCTTGCAGAAAATGAAGAAAACAGTAGTAGAGAAGTTGCTGTAGTTCTGAAAAATGAAGATGAACCTGCTGTTTCAGCTGTTTCAGCTAATTGGATTCATCAAATGGTCCATTATTTGTATACTGGAGATTGCCTAGAAGGTATGGGTAAATCTAAACAAAGGTATTATAGATTGCAGGCAATTCCTTATGCAGTGATAAATGATGTTTTGTATAAAAAGGACTTCAATGGAGTATTCCTCAGATGTATTTACCCAGATCAAATTGAAAGAATTCTGGAGGAATTCCATGATGGACCTGCTGGAGGTCACTTTACACCACATACTACAGCTTTGAAGATTATGAGGGCGGGCTATTATTGGCCAGATCTTTTCAAAGATGCACATACTTATGCCAGAAAATGTGCTAAATGTTCACTTTTTGCAGGAAAACAGAAGTTAGCAGCCCTGCCCCTGAATCCAATTTAGGTTGAGCAGCCATTCGGGAAGTGGGGACTTGACTTTATCGGTCCTATTAACCCACCATCAAGTGCAGGTCACAAGTGGATCTTGACAGCAACATATTAATTCACGAAAGGGATGGAAGTAGTTGCTCTAAAAGATTCAAATGAAACTTCAGTCCTAAATTTTTATCAAGACATTGTTTCCAGGTTTGGTACACCCGAGTCCATTATTTCAGATAATGCTTTAGCTTTTGTTGGCTTAAGAGTTTCAGATTGGTCAGTGAAGAATAATATTTATTTGAACACTTCGTCCAATTATTACCCTCAAGGTAATGGACAAGCTGAATCAACAAATAAGAATCTGATAAAGATCCTTAAGAAGACAATTGAAGATAATCAAAGGTCATGGTATGACAAGCTTAAATTAGCCCTTTGGGCTGATAGAATTACACCAAAACAGTCAACAAGTTTTTCACCGTATGTTTTGGTTTATGGTAAGGAGGCCAAGCTGCCTATATCAATAGAATTCCCAACTCTGAGCTAAATAAAGGAACTATAGTTACTTGAAGAAGAGCCAATGCAAGTTAGGCTTGCTGAGTTAACAGAGTTGGA
>VDFB02252616.1:238969888-238997817 GCA_007258455.2 Sequoia sempervirens
TAGTGCTTTGGAATTTTAGACTTGCTTGGAGTTTGAATTCCTGTGTGTTTGGGCATTTCATGGCTTGCTCTATGTGTTAATTGTCAAAATTTAGGGTTTCATGCTTAGGGCGTCCCATTGCATCTTAACTTGCTTTCGAATGAGCTTAGAATTCAAAGAAGATCTGTAGGAGGTTCAGGTTAAGTTGGTTCCGTGCCCAGGGTCCTCAAATTTGTGATCTTCAATCAATTTGAGTGAGATCGTGTGAGATTTCTAATATTCGGGTTTTCTTTCAGCTTCGGGATTTTCCCGCGCTGGCGGATTTTCTCGACTTTCCGTTTTCTCTTGTTTTTCCCGAATTTCGTAGTTTTTCAGAGTTTTGCATGCTTCGCGGATTTCCGCTCCCTCTGGATTTTTCCAAAAGTCCTTCGTTCCTTTGTTTTTCTGAAATCTGCAGGCTTTCGCTTCGTTTGTGTAAATCTGTCCTGTGCGGATTTCTCTAGAATTTAGTGGAAAATGAAAAATTGTGTGATAGCATGATTTGTTAACAAATGACTATGCATTTTATGATTAATTTGAGCTATTTTAAGATCTCTCATGTTGTTTCTTGGTAGATAATGATCGGATTATGTTACTTATGGGTGTTTTCATGTTTTTTTCGTCGGAATCCGCTGGCCCGGATTTCCCCAAAATTCCCCTCTAGCCTAGATTCCACAGTTGGCTTGAAATCTCGAAGTGTGTTGATTGCGATTTAGCGACGTTTTTGGGTCGATTTCAATTTGTGTTTGAATTTATTTGGATGATGAATATAATATTATTGATGATGGACTAATGCTAATTCATAATGGATATTATTAATGGTGGTTTTTGCTGAGTGCAGACTAAATTCAATCTAGGTCGTCAAGGAAGTTTTGGAGATGAAATTAATTCGATTAAAGGAGAAATTCAAATACTGGCTACTCCACCCCTTGTTTGACTTGGTGAGGTGCACTCAAGATAAGAATGGAAGGAAGCAGTTATTATGGGGCTGCATTGAAACTTGTGCATTGGTTTGAATTATATTGGAGATCCCAGGCCGACCTAGATTGAGTTCAAACATTTAATGCTAATTTGTTTTATTTTGAATTCTCCTTGGGGCCAACCTGTTTTATGGCCATTTATTATTGTAAACATTTTTTGGGCCGACTTGTTTGTGGCTATTTTATGATTGTAAATCTCAGCTAGGCCGACATGCTTTGGAGGTTCCTATAATTTTGGCATTTTGCCTCATTTGTAACACATAGAATAGAGAACATGCACAGATAGAGATAGTTTTGCTACAAGAGCGAATTAGGTAGTAGAGAAGAGGTAGATGTTAGCTCATTTTGAGCAAGTGTTGTAACAGAACATTGAAATTGTTGCTGAAATTCGGCGATTCAATACAATTGAGGACATTGTGATTTTGTGGTGATCTCTTTTGTGTTGACTTATCTTGCATGGTTCTTATGGTTCTATCTTTCAAATTGCTCAAGGTTATTAGATCTATGTTAGATTTAGATTTAGATATGATGCAATGGTGTTCATAATTGATGCTTGAAGTGTTTGCAACAATCCCTGGTCCATATTTTTTGCAACTAGCTGATTGTTAGTTGCTTTGCAAAGTTAGCCCGAACCTTTATATTCATTGTGCTTTGTTCAATTGTGGAGATTTATTCATTTCAATTGCAATTGGGTTGTCTTGGATGAATGTTCATGATCTGAAAATCCTTAATGCCTTAGAAGATTGCACTGTTTTTGTGAGATTGTAGGTTCATCTGGGTTAAGCAGGAATTAGTTTATGAGGGATTGGTTTGTTTCAAGTATTTTATCATTTGCATTGTTAATCTTAGGAATAGTTAGATTTAGGAATCTCTCTGAAACCCTAACCTTTTGTTATTTCTTTATTATCTGGGTTAGATTTAGGATTGAAGTATCATTACATTGCTAGATTTGATAAATTAAAGATTCAATATTTGCTTGTAGTAAGGTCCCTTTGTGATTACCAACATTTTCACATTTATCACTGAGTTGTTTATGCATTGTCAAGACCTGACATTAGAGACCTTGGGGTTATCTCTTGAGGCTTGCTGATAGAGATTCACCTTTCAAGAGAGATAGGATTTCATATTTTGTCTGAGTTGTTGTGCAGAAAACATCATCAATAGATGTATGTTAATATGTTAGAGAGTACATGTTTGTGTATGCAAATTCTAGTTGTATGTGGTTGGATTAAACAATTAATAATAAATGTTAAATAATGAAATGAAATAAACTTAGACAAATCTAAATTTTTCCCTTAAAAAAATTAGGTATTATTTGATTATGAAACATTTGCATACATATTTAAAACATAAAGAAATGCAAATGAAAAAAGAAAGTTGCCATCAAATTGACAAAAAATATTGCAAATAGAAATAGAATGTTCCCATTCAGTTGTCAAATTAATATTTATTTGGATTTTATGTGATAAGTGAGATTTTGGAGGCTTTTACTTGATATTTTTGAGGCTTTTACCATTAAAC
The DNA here is from genome assembly GCA_007258455.2 of Sequoia sempervirens. Classification (NCBI taxonomy): domain Eukaryota; kingdom Viridiplantae; phylum Streptophyta; class Pinopsida; order Cupressales; family Cupressaceae; genus Sequoia; species Sequoia sempervirens. The sequence goes on from VDFB02252616.1 coordinate 238,972,408, forward strand.
GATAGCTGGTTTACCATTAAATGGTAGCTGAAACTTGTTTTCTAACGATTCAATAGTGGTTTGCCAGCGCAAGACTTGTTTCAAGGTCAAATCTCACACTATATGTAGCCTATCGGCTAAATATATTTTAATATTTTGAAGATAATTATGAAGACTTCTTTTTCTACAGAATAAAGCTATTAATAGGCACGAAAAAAAAAACCCATCTTCCATTATTAGTGTACTTCATGAAACTATCATTTGGATGAAAAACAATTAATAAGGTGAACAAATAAGATAATAAAGAACTGATTACTCTTTAATTTCTAGTGCTTTGTTAGTTATACTTTTAATTACACTATCTTCTATATGATCTAGACCTTGATTTATAATAGAAATGTGATTGAGAAGAAAATTTGAAAACTAAAGATACCCAACATGCTCAATAGTGAGAATTGAGCATACTTGATAAATCTATGGCACTACGCATTCTTTCATATTGTTACTCCTTACTTGCAATGTTTTAATTAATTCCAAAGCTAGGCTTGCAATAAACCATAATACAAAAAAGAAAAGATTTGTATTTCATAGGCTTAAAGATTATGATCCCCTAAATAGAACTCTAATCCTCCCACAAGACTAGGGAGCATGACATTAAAACTTGTCAAGATTATAATTGGTTCCTCTTAAACTCCTAGAGGAACAATAGCGTATTTTCATAGACATGTTTATCCACTCTTAGGATCATTCAATTCAGGTTAATAATTAGCTATCCATTGGCCCTCAAAAATTAAACTCGTGAATCTATCAAGACCCCTTTCTTCACACCATAAAATAATAATGCAAACTAACCATGATCTTTTGACCCCTCTTCATTTGAGTTGATATTTTTCCCTGTCCCAAATTGAATTGTGTATAAAAGTAAAAAATCTAAAGTTGGCATGTCCCATAAACTTAAAGAATATAATGAGTATTGTTCTTAATTTCATAGAAATAATCATTCCTCCTATTTAAAATGCTAAGTATAATGAAGAATTTTAATGATTGAATTGAAGAGAAATAAAAAAACTAAAGATGAGGCAATGACATCTATATAGGAAATGTTAGAAATGTAAACATTTGTCACCAAGATCATGTTACTATCACTTGTAAAGATACCATGAGGTTATTTCACAATCTTGTCTATACAACAATCATACTAATGAATGTGGCATTAGAGAGAATAAATAAATCCATTAAAAACATATTAGGATTTTATGGAGACTCTAAAATCGATGAGACCTCAAGAATGCAAGAATCTATAGGAAATTTACTATTCATGAATGAAAATGAAGACATAGTCCAAGTTATAGATTTGATCCCATCGACTATATAATAGAGAAATCATAACATTTCCACATCATAGCATTGCAAATTTTTGACATGTTCTCATCATACCTTTGAGATTGATTATTTGAGCATGTTGCTAGGGGTTTTGTTGACAAGGTACCTGACATCGTCCTTAGAGCTAACACAAATCAAATTCTTTCACTAGTGTTAGCTTATTAGTAAGATAAAATATCTCACAAAATATTCATGATGGATCATTCTAATAACCAACATTATTATACATGAGCAATCAACATAAGAAATTAAATAATTCATCCTTGAAGTCAAACGACTAAAAATATCATTCAAATCAATCACAAATTGATCATATATCATCCATTTACAATATCTTTTGACAATATTAATAGCACAAATAGGAAGTAAGCTTCACATAACTAAACTCATTCTTACCATGAAAGTATGAACTCTAAGATTATTGGTTACATCATTATTGCATAATACGAGACCCCAAATTGTGTTATAATAAGTGGGCTTAGTGGTCTTACATAAACAGTCCTTGCAATTGGTTCTTTCTACAATTTTGGAATGGATGAAGAAAGAAAAGATTACAAAGGAAGAGCTTAAGGCTTAGCTTGCACAATGGGTGACCTACATCAACCATTTGGTATGACCAATTAATTATGTTGCACCAATACTGATTTTGTAGGTAGCATTAAATAAGGATGCTCAAAATCTAGATCTAGAGGTTCTCCTTTTAGCTACTAAGGAATGGAGAGATGTTATAGGTAATAAGGAAGGCAGTAAGAGTTTATCACTGTATTAGTGATGAAGCTAGTTTGGCCCACTAGATAGAGTTTGAGGTAGATGAAGACTTCCTTATGTGGGAAGATTACATCCCAATTTTGTAGAGGATAAAAGCTACACCTTTTGAAGAGCTTGTCAAAGTAGTTATTATTGAGAAAGAAGACCAAGAGAAACCAAAAGAGTGGTTAAAAGTAGGATAGATAAGATTTAAGGTGCTTAAGAACTATAAAGGAAAGCTAAAAAACAATAGAGGGTTAACTTTCAAAGCAATGACAAAGATTGAAATATTCATTAAAGACCTCTCTTGTATGTTTTGGGAAACAACATCAATGGTAACCTCAGCCACTAAGATGATCAAAGAATTTGTAGATTCAATTTATATGTTAGTTTATGAGGATTCCATTGACAAAATGATGAAGACCAATGAAGACATTCAAAAATTCTAAGAGTAATTAGCCAGTTTTGATGAGCTACAAGGGAAATTAGAAAAATCTACCTTTTGTTAGTGGATTAAGTTGTACAATAAAAAAAGACCCAATATGAATGTCATAAATGAATTTATTAATGCCTTTTCAGATAGCTTTCAAAATTCTTAGTTCTTTGACTAGTTTTGCTTCATGCATTATTTATTCTTTCAATAAATATAATAAATCAACATCGAGGTTGAAAAGTGCTAGACTAGCATGGGATTTCCCACTCAACTTGTAACTCTTATTCAGTTTTTCAATTCAGTTTATAGTTAGTTCCTAGTTAGTTTTTAATTAAGGCAAGTTACCTATGTTCAAGTTTTAGTTAAAATATTTTAGATCCATAAATTTTGGAACACGCAGTTCCTACTCATATCTCTTTTTGAAATGTTTGTAGGGGTTACAAATCATTTTTTGGATTACAAAAAAATATATACATGTTTCATCATGGACTTTCCACTAAAATTTTGTAACTTGGTTAAAATTTTGGAAATCAGAGGATCATGCCTATGTTTCACAAATGATGTTTTGACCTTGATGATGGTATGTTTCATTTCATTTGTCTAAATTGAATTACCTGGTGAAATCTACATTATTTTCATATTCTCAAGTAATTTTTTGTCTCATATTTGTGCATGTAATATGGTGATTTGGTTGGATGTGAATTGAAAATCTATTGTTGTATTTTCCCTCGGATGATAACATCAATATCGTATGTTGTGTGAATATTGATCATCACAACACAAATTCCCTTGATTTTTTTTAACCATTCAAATATGACAAATGGGATTGAATTTACCATTGATCGTTTAATTTTTGGTTATCTCATCTCAACCCTCGTTATATTTTGATATTTATTTGATTGAATATTTCAAGATAGTTTTTTAAATATTTGAGAGAAATTAAATGTTTTAGATCTATTTAATATTATTGTATGTTTGGTAAAATAATCATAGATTTGAGTGTGACAAAGTTTTAAGTGACATGTGCAAGAAAATATATGCACTTTAAGGATTTGGTATAGCGATTTTTAATTAGATATGCGATTATACATTTTGGAAGTCTACGTTACTAGTAAAATTCCCTTGTTAAACTGATCACATAGATCACTAATTTATCCACCCCGGTCAAGACTTGACTATACAAGAACCTTGGAGTAGAAATTCTTTCTTTTCAAGAGGAGTAGTGATCTATCGTTACTCAGAGTTGGTTGTGCTAAAACCACCATTAATAGAACTAGTGCTAGAAGGAGGGCCTAAACCTAGACAAGCTGGAAAACATCATTTCCTTCTCTCCTAAGAGATACTTGAAAGAGTCTTTAGATCTACCCCTAATAAAGGAGACCTCTTGGAACTATCACAACACAAGAAAGAAAGAAGTGATAAAGGGAAAAGTAGAGATGAAGCTTCGAATTTTGTGGAAATTTCCAAAAACTCTAACTTGACAAGACTATATGTGAGTCTCACATCACCAAGTACCTCAATAGTTGTTGTTTCCTTGCCATTTAGGATGGAATATTTTATAGCTAATGAAATATCTCCCCATAACATTGGAGGACCCTTGCATGAGTTTCTCAAAAACCCTGAAATTTTTTCCCAAAGTTTATATATGGTGAATCTAGAACTATTGAGGATCGTGTAAAAACCTTTTAAGAAATTTTTAATAGGGCACAAATCCAACATCAAGATGTAGTTTGTCAATTGTTTCCCTACTCATTAGAGGAATTTTCTTACAGCTAGTATTTGAATATTCCTCATGGATCTATCATAGAATGACTTCAGTTAGAAACAAAATTTTCAAATCAATTCAAATTATATACTGATCCCATTATTTTATATCATTAGTTTGTCTTGTGTAAGAAATATCCTAATGAACCAGTGAGTATTGATAATACTGAATTCCACAAGATATTCAAAAGGCTAGTAGATCCATACACCATGAATAAATTAGCAACCATACAATCCTATTTTAGGTCACTAGACCCTCTAACTAGTTTGTTCCTAAGAAGATTACCTGAACCAAACTAAAATTCCTTGGAAAAGGTGTACAATTAATCCATTATCTTCTCACAACAAATGGATCCTCAAGAAAAAGGTACATCAAGATCCTTACCTTCATTAGGTTTACCCAACATAGACCATTAAATTCTAGCTATCAATAATGCCTTGATGAATCATACCCCATTGTTGAATCCAATCCTTGGTGTCATTCACCCATCATCAAAATCACTATCACATCAACCATTGGAAAATCAAACCCATATGAAACCTGTGATAACATAACCATGAAAATTACATGAAGTAAACATTACAAATGGATTGATTCAAGAGAGATATGACTTCTTTGAACAACAAATCAAACACCTTCTGTAGACTCAGGCCAAAATACATAGTTGAAACCTGAATTAGAAGCCATGAAGAAAACATTATCATAGGTTACCAATGAACTTACATGCTTGAGGATAAATCCATCCCAAACGGTCAATTGAAATCATAATCAAAATAATTCACAAGGGGATAATGTTAACAACCAAGGTTTTCAAATCAAGAACTATAACCAACAAAGGCCTAATAGTAAATGGAATACTAGGAAAAATAATGGAAGTGTCACTAATTCCTTTGATAATTATAACATATAAATGCAATGGATTATTTTGATGTAATTTTAAGAATGAATGAGTGTAGATTTCATGAAACTATGGACCACTCAAAAATAAATTGTCTAGAGATGCAATGAGTAACCATAATGATGTAGATAGGCCAGTAATCTACCCAAATGAATGCCATGATGGTGGGATCCTATGCATTTATTGATGAAGAATTTAATTTCCCATTTAAAGAGGACAACAAGCCATAAACTACTGATGTACAAGAATTTTAGTTAGGGAGAAACAATTATAACTTGAGAAACATGAAGGAACTACTCATAAATGGAATCCCTCCTAGAAAATATGCCACTCCTCCTAACCATAATTCTAATAACAATAATACCGCTCCCAAAGGACCTTATGAAACTAAATACAAGAAAGATAACCCACCTTTCAATAGATCTTTCACTACATACAAGGAAAGGTATAGTGTAGTAGAAGAACTAAAAAATATTAAATCTAACATTTCTATGTATGATATGCTGAAAAGTTATCCTAATTTGAAAGATGCATTGATAAGGTCTTTAGAGGGGGAAAATATGAAAACATAACCATTACACCAAGAGATAAAGGAAAGGTGGCAAGTACAATAGATGCCATGGCCACCCTTTTTAAAGGAAAAATAGGTGTCCCAACTTTCTTATTGAGTTTCATAGTTTTTGGTAAAATTTTACACAATTGTCTTATAGATTATGGGGCTTCTTGTAATGTTACGCCTTTATCCATTTGTAAGAAGTTGGGTATAACTCCAAAACCTAGTAACTGAGTGGTATTACAATTAGACAAGATGGAAGTAAAGGTAATTAGGGAATTGGAAAAATTTCATATTCAATTATCCTCAGACCCCCAAGTCCAAGAGTATATTGATATACATGTCGTGGACATTTGAAAGATGTACAATATGATTCTAAGTTGAGAATGGACTAAATATATCATAGGTTAGTTTTCAACTAATTTCACATAGTTGTGGCTACCTTAGAGAGGTTTGAATAATATAATAAAGATCGATATTGAACCAAAACTTAAGCACATGATAACTGAATACAATACTCGTAATAAAGTTTCTTTTGTGGATGTGGATTTAGGTGTCTACAATATGAATGGAATCATGGAAAAATTTATGGTCACAAGAGGTAATACACAAACTGAGAGTCATGTGTCAAATTCTAATAAGCCACCTCCTAGAAATGAAGCAATCCGCTATTTCATACAAATAATTATAAAAAAATTAGCTAAACTACATGATTATACAAATCTGTCTATTCTTTTTCTTCTCGCATTATATATGATTCATCATGAAGATCACTCTAAGTTAACCTATTCAACATGCCAAGATAAAAGGGAAAAGGTTAAAGAGATGATGTTGGGAACTACTCAATCAATTGAAGAAGGTAATCATCTGAAGATGGAAGTACACCCAAAAGATATTCCTTAGCTACCAAGTGGTGGCCCTCTAAAATTTAGAAGTAGATACAACCAAATTACAACCCCATAAACCCCATGTAAAGTCACAATAAGTTGATGAGAGGATCAAAGATGAAACACCTATATTAGATAATGTTAGCCCATTTGCAAAAGAACCTGAGTATGTAAGGTTCTAGAGCCTAAACAATCTCACAAAAATAAATAGTAACTCATTTTCACATAAATATAGAAATAAAATGAAACATCTTCAAGATTTACAAATGACATTACATCTCACATGTAAAAGTGTATAATCTAGAATATTAAGTACAAGAAATAAGGTACATCATCACATGAAGTATTGTCTATTCAAGTATTATAAAGCACAATTAATAATTTACACAAGAATATGACTCAGGCTCTCATACCCATCCAATCATAACAATACAAGTAAATAAACATAATCACTGGAGTCTTCTACCACCATTAATGTAATGCCCCTTCCTTAGGCGTTTAGATCTGATGTAGAGGTTGACCTATTAGGAGGGTTCCCATAGGTTACAAGTATGGATAGGGGACCTATTTCGAGGTTGTGGAACCTTGCTTGGAGTTGTTCGAGCCTTTTAGAGTCAAGTTCAGTTGATTAAGCCAGGGATAAATTGGAAATAGTAAAGTTGGCTTTAATGGAATAGTGAAAGGTGAATAGTAACAACAAATTAGAAAGTGAATAGTGAATAGTGCACCCCCATCCTAGAACTTAAGTTGTTTTAAAAAGGGGGCCAAGTTCACAATGTAAAATTAGACCCTCAATGTTATTTTATGAATTTTTAGGCCAAATAGTAACCAAAAAAGGGTCAACCCCTCTTGGAGAAGATAAAAAGGATTTTTTTTTGTCTATTTTGGATTCATTCTTATGACTTCAATTTGAGAGCAGCAACAAACTTGAGGGTTTGAAGAGCTTGGATCTTCTAGGAATGCAAACTTTTGGGAGAATTTGGAGATTTGGATGAAAACCCATTTCTCTTGGTGACATGATTCAACATTATCCAGCTTCAGTATGGAGTTGGCAACATTATTTGGGGTTATAATTGCATATCCATCCATTTTGAGGACATAAATTCACATCAAATTGCAAATCAGTCCTTTTAGAGGACATTTCTACCATCTTTCAGCAGTTGCACAGATAGTTGTACCTTTGTTTGGCATTTGTGATTCAAACCTTAAGTGCTAAGTGAAGTTTTTGAAGTTTGGAGCTGAGAAGTTTCATACAGCAGTGGCACAACTCCTCACACCTGGAAACAAAGTGGGTAGTCATTTGTAGAGTTGGGAGAGTTTGAATTTGTTGTATCAGGGTTATATTAGACTTGAAATTTCAGTTGCAGCCTTGTAAAAAAAGTCATTTCCTGGTTTTGGATGAATGGGTATGTTGCAGTTGGCCCATATCTACGTAATTTTGATGTTTTAATTAATAGAATCATTGCATGTTTGGTTATTTTTCCTTTATCAACATTGTACATGTCATGCATTTCGCATAGAACTCGGAAAAGCACAAAACACAAACAAAAAAAAACCTATCCTATATGTTGGTCAAAGACTCCAAGAAAACCCAAATAAGAAAATTCAGATCAGATTGAGGACGAAATCTTTCAGTGGTATCAAAGCAAAAATCCTGCCAGCCTGTGGGATACTAAGGTTGTTTTCAATAATGGAAGAAAGAGAAAATGAAATTACTACTACTAAGATTTCCAAGTGGTATAACATATATCAAAAGAGGAAAAACCTTTTGACATTTCAAGAATATCTAGTTATGACAAGAAAAATTATACCTGTGTATGAGGAGGTTATCAGAATATTTGATGAATATTCAAGTGATGTCGAGGAGGTCAGGGCTACCGAATCTTTTGACAGGTATTACATAAGAAGAAGAAAAGAAGAAATGAATTCTGAATCTCCATCAAAATCAAAAGAAAGGCAAGTTCAAGAGGGATTCGACGCTAAGCATGATGAATTAGAGTATTGTCTTAAAAATAAGTCAAAAATTGAAATGAATGAGAAGAGTAAGGATCTGCAGCCAGTAGGAACACTATTGAATGAAGAAAACTCAGAAGTCGCCATTGAAGAAAGGATGGAGAAGAAAGAGGAAACATTTACTTGCAACTTGCAACCTACAATGACCATGGAAAAGATAAAATTCAATCATGTCTAGAAGTTTAGACTTCTAGCCGAACATGTGGAAGCCCTAAGGAGGATAAAACCATGTTCACATATTCACTCTAGTCACAAGAGGATATGAACAAGTAAGACGCAACAATTACAACCTCAAGTGAGGAACACATAAGTCTACATGGTAACCACAAGGTGGAGGAAGATGCATCCACGAAGTTTGCAAACTCTACTTTGGTTGATCAACTACATGGGGATGTGGATTCCACCTATATTCCATTGCATGAGATAGCTCTACAACTCATGGGTAAGAAATCATTTTGTAATAATGTGTGGTCATGTAGTGAGATTGATTTCACTTGTCCCATTCATATGTTGGCATTGGAGAATCGCTTGTTGAAGTCATATGAAGCATTTTGCTTTAGAGAGTTGATTGTAGGGACTAGAAAATTGTCTAACCATAAGGTTCTACAATATGATAATGTTTGGTTTGTCATGATGACTTCACCATGGTTGTGGATGGAGGCAAAGAGCACACTGTAAATGCAGATTTGGAATGGTAAGGAAATATATGACTCTCAATGTCAGAGGTTGGAGCTTGTTAAAGATAACAAAGACACTGCAAGAGACCATAATTTTGATTTCTTGAATGCAATCAACAGTCCACGATCAACACATGAGCAGTGCATCGAGGACATCCAGGCATGGGTTGATGAACATATGATCGACATTGGAGACATTGATTGCTTGCAATATGATTTTGTAACAGCAAGGGGAGAGAAGCATGAGGTTGTAGATTGGACACATGGACTAGTCAATATAGAGGATACCACAAGCATTGATAATCAAGGTACAAAGGTTGAGTATGAGGTTTACAAGGAAACTAAGCTTGTAACAATTGAAGATTTGACATCAAGGTATGACAGCGATTCTGAATTCTACAACAATGACATAACTCCTCTTCCTCAAGATATGGTAGCTTTTGGTCAAGAAGAGAACAATGATTTGCGTTCTACATTTGAGGGGACACATGGTGCAAGCATGGGTCATGATGATGTGAATGATACAACCCATTATAAATCAGATTTTGTGTACTTTGGGGTAGCAAATATAGAGCATTATCAAAGGTCGATTGAAGATTGGTTACATAGAGCTACCCAAGCAAAGATGCTTGCTTCCCAAGCAAGAAAACACCTCCAAAGATTCAAAGAACATTGCAATCAGCTAGATGATGCAAGGAAACAAAGAGAATATTCCATTAGGTCTTTAATTCTTCTAAGGGGAAAAGAGGATAGCGAAGATATATTGAAGAGGTATAAGCATAAGTCTGATTTTCTGAGTTTGATCAGCAATTCTCTTTCATATCATGAGTCAAATTTGAAACCTTGCATTGAGAAGATTCAAGTAGGGATGGTTAGGTGTGAAGCTGATCCTTTCCTACCTAGAGTTGATGAGATATTGGGTGGCGTTCATAGTGGACTAGCCACTAAAATTTTGTCTATGATGCAAAAGGAAAACATCTACTATTCATCTGTGGACTTGTCAACTCTTTCATATGATAGGGCAGCGATGTACTTATTGATTGGTAACTCAGCCTTCTTAGATTTGATAGTGGGTTATGAAGATCGACATGTAAGGGACTTCATTTGGTGCATGCCTAAACAAAACATTTACTTGGCATCATCTAATGAAGGCACTCTAACTTGTATAGATATAGGTAAAGTTGCAGTAGCTTTTTGGAGGTCTTGGAGAAGTATTCATCACACTTCCTTCCTAAAGATTGGCTCATTGATGAATTCCTAACAACATTGATTGTCGATAGTACTTGTGGCCTCATGTGGAGTAAAGTTCTTAGTTGGGTCGATGATGTCCTGGGTTATAGCAGTAGCATAATGAGGTGTTACATGATGGATGAATGTGATAGTGCAAAGATTTGGGATCCTGGTAGTGACATATGTGGAACATCTCTTCTTTGGAACTATGATAAGTTCCTTCATTTTGGGCATATAGGTGTCTACATCAGAGTGGCACAACAAAAGTCCATTGGTGTGGAGATGGAAGGACTTCCAGTTTATTCATGGGATACAGGTGGAGTACAACATTTGGTGGATGGGAATTTTGTGGTGAGAACTGACCATAATAGTCTGAAATACTTCTTGGAACAAAAAGAACTTAATGAGTGCCAACAAAAGTGGGTTAGCAAGATTTAGGCATATGATTTTGACATTGATTTTGTCAAGGGGAAGAAAAATGTTGTTGCTGATGCACTTTCCAGGAGGCCTTTAGTTACTGCCCTTTGTTCCATGAGTGATATTTAGTTCATTGGAAGTCTCAAATTTTAGTTGAGTATTCCAAAAATTAGTTTGCATGTGAGGTTGTGGATGGACAAGTCTAGGATGACATGTACTTTGTGATTGATGATGTGATATACTAGAAGGATAGAATCTATTTAGTTCTTGGATTGAAGATGAAGGAAAAGATTCTACGTGCCATCCATGATACACCACTAGCAGAACATCCTGGGTACTTTAAGACATACAGACAGGTGCATGAGAGATTCTCATGGATGATGTCCTATGCTATGTTTGTGAGTGTGTGACTTGTCAACAGAACAAGTCAAAGCATACTTTCGCCACTGGGCTTCTACAACCATTGCCTATTCTAGAGCAAAAGTGGGAAGGTGTATCGATGGATTTTACTACCAGTCTTCCGAGAGTTCAGGGGAAGGACTGTATTTATGTGGTTGTTGATAGATTGATGAAGTATGCACATTTTTTCCCTATCGCAGCCAATTTTACTACTTCACAGGTGGCAGAGTTATTCTTTCATGAGGTATTTGGTCTCCATGGACTCCCCAGGACCATTGTCAGTGATCAGGACAGTAGATTCATGATTATATTTTGGCAGGAGCTATTCTGACTTATAGATACAAACTTGACCCCCAACACCAGTTACCACCCTTAGTCTGATGGGTAGACGAAGATCGTCAACAAGTGGGTGGAGGGATATTTGCGTAATTATGTTTCAGGTTAGCAGAGAGCATGTGTGCGTCGGTTATATTTAAGTGAGTATTGCTATAATCCTACACATCATATGTCTATTGGCATGACTCCCTTTCGAGCCTTATACAATTATGATGCTTTGTCATTTGTGGATTTGGTGCTAGGTGATAGTAGAGCACCTAGAGCTCGGGAGTGGCTTTAGGACAGTTAGGATATCTTTAAGGCACTTAAGGATAACATTCAACAGGCACAAAATCAGCAGAAGCTTTATACTGATCGTCACAGGATTGAGATAACCTTTGAGGTTGGTGATATGGTTTTCCTACGTCTACAACCCTATAGGCAGAGTACACTCAAGAGGAGTGGGGCTGAAAAGCTCAAGTTGAGATTTTATGGACCATACATAGTCCTTCAGAGGATTGGAGAGGTTTCTTACGAGCTTGCGTTACCTTCAGAGAGCAAGATACATAATGTTTTTCATGTGTCTTGTTTGAAGAAGGCTTTGGGGCAATATGTGACTTCATCACCAAATTTTCCTCCCTTGGATGAGGAGAGCAGGTTGATATCGATTCCTACAGAGATTCTTGATATGAGGGAGAGGAGGTTGAGGAACAGAGTTATCAGAGAATATTTGGTGCGATGGAAGGGCTTGTCGTTGGAGGATGCCACGTGGGAAGGAGAGATAATACTTCAACATCCGACTTTTTAGTTGCTTGGGGGCAAGCAATCCTGGGAAGGGAGGACTGTAATGTCCCTTCCTTAGGCGTTCAGATTTGATGCAAAGGTTGACCTATTGCAAGGGTTCCTGTAGGTCAGCAGTATGGATAGGGGACCCATTTCAAGGTTGTGGAACCTTGCCAGAAGTTGTTCAAGCCTTTCAGAGTCGAGTTCAGTTGATTAAGCCAGGGATAAATTGGAAATAATAAAGTTGGCTTTAATGGAATAGTGAAAGGTGAATAGTAACAACAAATTAGAAAGTGAATAGTGAAAAGTGCACCCCCATCCTAGAACTTAAGTTTTTTTAAAAAGGAGGCCAAGTTCACAATGTAAAATTAGACCCTCAATGTTATTTTATGAATTTTTAGGCCCAATAGTAACCCAAAAAGGGTCAACCCCTCTTGGAGAAGATAAAAAGGAATTTTTTGTCTATTTTAGATTCATTCTTATGACTTCAATTTGAGATTAGCAGCAAACTTGAGGGTTTGAAGAGATTGGAGCTTCCAAGAATGCAAACTTCTGGGAGAATTTGGAGATTTGGATGAAAATCCATTTCTCCTGGTGACAGGATTCAACATTATCCAGCTTCAGTGTGGAGTTGGCAACATTATTTGGGGTTATAATTGTAGATCAGTCCATTTTGAGGATAGAAATTCACATCAGATTGTAGATAAGTCCTTTTAGAGGACATTTCTACCATCTTTCAACAGTTGCATAGGTAGCCACACCTTTGTTTGGCATTTGGGATTCAAACCTTAAGTGCTAAGTGAAGTTTCTGAAGTTTGGAGCTGATAAGTTTCATACAACAATGTCACAACTCCTCTCACACTTGGAAATGAAGTGGGTAGTCATTTGTAGAGTTGGGAGAATTTGAATTTGTTGTATCAGGGTTATATCAAACTTGAAATTTCAGCTGTAGCCTTGTAAAAAAAGTCATTTCCTAGTTTTGGATGAATGGGTATGTTGCAGTTGGCCCATATCTATGTAATTTTGGTCTTTTAATTAATAAAATCATTGCATGTTTGGTTATTTTACCTTTATCAACATTGTACATGTCATGCATTTCGCATAAAACTCAGAAAAACACAAAACACAAACAAAACAAAACCTATCCTATATGCTGGTCAAAGACTCTAAGAAAACCCAAATCAGAAAATTTAGATCAGATTGAGGAGAAAATATTTCTCTTAACCACAACGATCATCCGCAAAACAAGAGATGAGAACATGGCTCACACACTTTTCTGCCCAACCATGAAGCTTATGCTTCCTTAGAATTATTCCTAATATGAAAAATACTCAACCCTACATGACAAGCCTAGCAACTTGAAAATGATTGGCAAGATGGAATCTGATGTAACCTTATATATCTACATGCATTTCACATATGAACATGCTATGCCCTACTATCAGGATATGGCAAAGAGAATAAAATAACATCCATCTATTTTAATGGTACACATAGCTTTGGCCAAAGTAACTAAATCATAAATGGTAGGTAGATCTAGAAAAAAAAATCTACTCCCCTCTGTTAGTCCATATTCAACACCCATTCCGGAAGGTAAATCCAAATCACATATAAAAGAAAATAACATGCATATATGCATCACTTGATCATAAAAATAAATAAATAGTTCTTTTCTTTTCATGCACAATGATTAAATGAAGATCTTTTATTATTTCAATCTTTTATTGTGTAATGATGGTTAAATGTATATAATTGACATGCAACTAGATTATAGACATGCAACTTGACATGTAACTTGATTTCTAACTGATGATATTTCTCAATTTCATGCAATATTTAATGTACATGCAATAATAACTAATCTTTTGATGTCATACAAGTTAAATCCATAGGAAACTAGTTCATAACATGTGATGCATATTTGTACCATTATATTTACATAGTTATATGTATATACATATGTGTGTGTGTATAAATTTAATTATACTTTTGATATGCTAATTGGAAATAAAAGAATTAGATCCATAACAGTTAAATGACAGTTTCATATATCCAGTTTTATAGTTTTATGGTAGATTCATCATAGCAGAATAAATTAACTTCATGGAAATACACTATATGCATATACTATTGTTAAAACATGTTGAGTTTATGGATTATCACAGTGGTTTTATAATAGCAACACAAATTTCTATATATTTGCAGTCACATTTTGTCCATCAATTTGGGTTTAATAAATTCTCATACCATATATATATATATTAGAATCAACATGCATCTATTATTTCTATATTTAATAATCCTTGCATAGGTTCTTGTATAGCAATAAGGAATTCATATTTGGTTTAAAATCAACATGCATGATTATTATTCCTGTAGAGGAACTTGCACAAGGATTATTAAATGCAAAAGTAACATATGCATGTCGATATATATATTAAACCCAAATTAATGGATAGATCATGGTCCTATAAACATATAGGAATTCTTGTTGTTATAAAACCACTATGTTAATCCATAAACTTAGCATATTTCAATAGTATATAGTTATAGTTTATTACCATGAAGCCAATTTATTCTGCTATGATTAATCCACTGTAAATTGTACAACAGAGTATATGAAACTATCATTTAACCATTATGGATTTGATTCTTTAATTTCCAATCAACATATCAAAAGTATATATATAACTATATAAATATAATGACCTACAAATATGCATCACATGTTATGAACTGGTTTCTTATGGATTTAATCCGCATAACATCAAAGATTAGTTAGTATTGCATGTGCATTAAATATTGGATAAAATTGAGAAATATCATTAGTTAGAAATCAAGTTGAATGTCTATAATCTAGTTGCATGTCAATTATACATTCAACCATCATTATGCATGAAAAAATTGAAATACTAAAAGATCTTCATATATTCATTTTGCATGAGAAGAAAATAATTATTATTTATTTTTATGATCATTAGCTATATGCATGTTATATTCTTTTATATGTGATTTAACTTTACCTTTCAAAACGGGTGTTGAATATGAACTAACACAGGGGAGTAGATTTTTTTTTCTAGATCTATATATTGTTTATAGTTTAATTGCTTAGTGTAATACCCCTTTGTTTTGTTTTTTGGCTGGACAGTGTGTCTTTGCTTGCTTTGATGTGCCTTTCGGTTATTGAGACACTTTATCATGTGTGTGTTATTTGATTGCTATTTATAAAGCAATAGTCTATTTGTGTGATGTGATGTATCTTATCTGATGCTTTATTTGACATGTTTTAATTGGGGTAATGATGATTAGTTATTGTAACATGTTATTGCATGAGATATTTGTTTATGATGGAACTGTCAATCTATGATGAGTGTATTGGTGAAGAGGACGAGATCGCATCACTCGCTTGCGAGTGCCCTACGATTCCGCGATTTCCTCTTCACGGTGTGTTTATTATGTTATATATATGCATGTTCGATATGCTCTTTGTTCACAGGTTGACAGGTACGAGACATTGACTCCAGCTAGTTTTATAGGTTTGAGCGTGTCCATTGGCCAACGGTATTCGATTGAGAGATAGTAGCTAGGTTTTTCGTACCAAGTCATCACCCTAGTCATAGTGTGTCGTTGGGTTTTAGTCAGGTTAAGTTGCTTTTTTGTTGTTTATCCCCCCTTGATTTTATTTAATTGCAAGTGGAAAAGGTAAATAAATGGCTTTATGTATTTAAGTTGCTTATTAAATTTATCCAGTTATGATGTTAGAAATATTATTGAATTTATTAATTAATTTAATTAAATTAATTGTGTGGAATTGAATTAAGTTATTCTTTTTGGAATTTTAAAAGTGTTAAATTCTTTGAAAAGAAAATTTTAAAAGTTTAAATAGTTTTTGAAAAGAAATTATTAAAAGCTTTAAATTCATTTTCAAATATAAAGTTTATAATAAAGTAAATGATTTAAATCTATTTGAAATTTAAATTTTGTTTTAGAGTATTAAAATGCAAATATCTTGTAAATGCTTGAATTAAAAGAATTAAATTTATTTGAAAAGGAATTTTGTTTTAAATTATTAAAAGTAAGATATTTTGTAAATGCATGAAAATATCTATAATGTTGAAAAATATTTATTTTTGGGGAAAAAGAAAATATTTGGGATATTTTTGAGGGCATTGACTTAATTTGGGGAAAAAATTATGAGGGATATTTATTTTCTTATTTTATGTTTATTTTTATGGGGTTGGAGAAATTTGTTGTTAAAAGGAATGAAGGTATTCTTGTTGGGGATATGCATTTTTGGATTTTGGGTGAGGATTTTGGAAGAGCTTTGGAAAAATCTTCTTGCAGGGAAGCTCAACTTTCTTCTTCAAACTCTCCTTCAAGCTTCAGATTATAGGTTCTCCTTGTTTATTGTTTGGAAATTTGCATTTTCAATTTAAAAACTTGCTTGTAAATCTTTTTGAAAACCCTGTTTAAATCTTGAAGAAATTTAGATTGTTTGTTGAAAATCAAAACTTGCAACTCAAATTTTCAAATTTATCAATAGAAAAATGGAATGAAAGAAAAATGAAATTAGAAAACATTTATTGGGAGTTGAAATGCTTCATATTAAATTTGAGATTGGAACCAGGAAATTGTGTTTGTAAAAATTAGTTTTATTGAAAATTTCTATAGAAAATTTGCACAATTTGACTATAAAACAATGGAAATTTGTATATATATACATATACATACATACATACATACATATATATATATATTCTGTGTATATATATTCATATATATATGTTATATATATTTGTATGAAGCTATGCTGGAAATTTTTCATTTTATATAAAAATAATTTTTTTGATTTGCCCAGATTTTTTCTGTCAAAGAAAAACCCTGTTCTGGATATTTACCAGAAAACATAGTTATTTGTTTTTCTGGTTTTTTTAAAAAAAAGAGAAAGTATATATTAAAAAAAAATTATTAAAAAATATATATAGGGGAGGCTTGGGGCCCTGCCCCCACAGCCACCCCCATGGAAGGCGCTGTGAAGGCAGCGTTGTTGCCTTCATAGGCAGTTGTGTTGCTTACACAACGCACCCCCAAAAGGGGGAGGTTGCGTAGGTAGCCATCCCTCTCCCTTTGGGGGCCCGCGACTCTTAAAATCGTTTCTTTTTTATTTTAAATTTTATTTTGGTGTTTATATTATATATAATATAATATATATATTATATAATATGTATATTATATAATATATATTATATAATATATATATATATAATATATATATATTTATATATAGCATATATATATAATATATGTATTTATATATGGCAATTTATACAGTACATGTGTATATACATATTAATATTTAAATAATTTTTTTTTAATTATTATTTAAATTTATAATATGTATATTATATATATAATATGCAGATATTATATATATAATATGCATATATTATATATATAATGTATAAATTATGTATTTTTAAATAATTGGATTCAAAATTTTAATATATTGATTTTAAGAGGGATATTTTATTTAATGATGCAAATATTGATTTTGTAAGAGAATGATGTTATTAGAAAATTAATTTTGATCATTAGTTGTAATCGAGGAAGTTGGAAGAAAACAATTAGTTTAAGCTTCTAATTTAAATTAATGTTAATTATTTTAATTGATTACATGCAATATGTCATTGCTTGGCTTGGATTTAGAAAATCCTAAAGTAGGTGATTAAATCGTCAAATTGCCTTTTGTTATGTTATTTCTCTCTTTTTCGGTGTCGGGCAAGTGGAGTTATTTGTTATGTAAGTCTTCTAGATTGGGTTTCCTTTTGATTTTGGGGGTTGTTGTATTATGTTAGTCAACCGTTGTATTGCCTTGGGTAGGGCGTATAGTTGTATCCTGTTGTTTTACCCGGTTTTCACGAACGGGGATGGTTTGTGCCTCCTTTGTATTAGGAGTGGGTTATGTGATTTGTGCCTCCTTTGGAAGTAGTGGATTATGTGTTTTGTTGCCTCCAGTGTTTGGAGAGGGGTTTGAATTTTGTTGTCTCCAGTGTTTGGAGTTAGTTTTCATTATGTGTTCCTCCTAGAGTTGGAGTGGTTTTTATCTTGTTGGTATGCACTTGGGATTCCGTTGGTGATTGGTTTGGTTTGGTATGTTGTCAAGTAGAAGAGTGGATTTTGTTAGGCACTAGATCCCAAAGAGGTAAACTGGGTAACCTTCAGAGGTGGTTTAATCAAGCGATAACTAAAACAATATACTTAGAAGTTTGGATAGTATTTCACACTAATTAAGATAATTGAGCCTCACTCATAGACTCAAGTGGTCGTATAGGCTTGGGATGAGTGGGAAGGCCTGGAATGGAAAGGTCATCTATCTTGTCTTTACGATAGGTATTTGATTCTGCATGAGCGAGTATAAGGGCCGAGATTTGGTAGAGGCCACCAGGACAACTCATAGTGGGGGTCGAAGCCTATGAAGATTCCTAGAGGATATCCCATGTCGAGCTATGTGATGACACTCTTTCTACGACAACAATTGGTATGTGATTTTGTGTGTATGGTTTCTTAACATACTCGATCTATTTTTATTTTTGGAAGCAATGTGACTTATGTCAGTGATGTTAGAGTTGTACTTGTGTTATCCTTGTGGTTGTATGGTTCATGTGACTGGTTGTGTCAGTGTGAGTTAGCATGTGTCTAGGGGTCGATGGTCTTGTCTAGGAATCCTTGTTACTGTCTCCTAGCATGGGGGGTGAGCCTTTGGGTATCACATGGTTGGGTGGAATGTGCACCTTAATCCGTTGGGTCTTATTCTTGTTCATGTGGACGAGATTTCCAGTTGGAGAGCTCATGGGTTCTAGTTTCATTTCATGCTTCATTCATTTCGGTTGTTATTATAATTTATTACCCCTCATTTGTTATCGAGGTGGAATATGTAATATGTAATCATGCTTATTGGATTTACCTCATTCAGAGAATGAGAGTTGTAATCTTATTGTTAAATTATGTTATTGGAAAACATGTGGTATCTCTTATTCTTGATGTAATTTATCATGTTTGGAATGTATGTGTTTATTAATTTATTAAGTAATTAAATGTGATGTTTTCAATTCATATTTCTTGTTTGGGTTTTAAAGTAATCTCAGTCTTGTAACCTTAGAGGTTGTTGGCAATGGGTAGTGAACTTGCATGTTAATAGTACTTAAACAAAAAAAAATTAGTACGTTTGAGTAGTTATTTGCAACTTTCTCTAGGGTTGCGTGGCGGGGCGTTACACATGGTATTAGAGCCCGGGTTTAAACACTGGGTGCTCTGGGATAATGTGGAACCCATTAAGCTGTTAGTTGCGTAGGTTTATACTCTGGGCACTTTGAGCTCATTGCGTTGTCCTAGATGCTTTGTTCATTAGTTTATGTTTTCCTTTTGTGTTGATCTCACTTGTCTACCCAAAAGTTGTTGTTAGGTGGTGTAGGTCCAATAGTGCAGAAAGCTACTGGAAAGGATAGGATCCTCAGTGCAGTGTGCAATGCACTGATATCCTTCCTATTGGGAAAATGCATTATAGACAATAGTGCAACATGTAAATTTGTGTGGGTGTGTGTTACCTATTTGTGTTTGCAGGCTTCCAGGAGTAAGCCCGACCCTGGGGGGAGGATGTAATACCCCTCTGTTTTGTTTTCTAGCTGGACAGTGTGTCCTTGCTTGCTTTGATGTGCCTTTCAGTTATTGAGACACTTTATCATGTGTGTGTTATTTGATCGCTATTTATAGAGTGATAGTCTATTTGTGTGATGTGATGTATCTTATCTGATGCTTTATTTGACATGTTTTAATTGGGGTAATGATGATTAGTTATTGTAACATGTTATTGCATGAGATATTTGTTGATGATGGAACTGTCAGTCTATGATGAGTGTATTGGTGAAGAGGACGAGATCACATCACTCACTTGCAAGTGCCCTACGATTTCGCGATTTCCTCTTCACGGTGTGTTTATTATGTTATATATATGCATGTTCGATTTGCTCTTTGTTCGCAGGTTGACAGGTACGAGACATCGACTCCAGCTAGTTTTACAGGTTTGAGCGTGTCCATTGGCCAACGGTATTCGATTGGGAGATAGTAGCTAGGTTTTTCGTACCAAGTCATCACCCTAGTCATAGTGTGTCGTTGGGTTTTAGTCGGGTTAAGTTGCTTCTTTGTTGTTTATCCCTCCTTGATTTTATTTAATTGCAAGTGGAAAAGGTAAATAAATGGCTTTATGTATTTAAGTTGCTTATTAAATTTATCTGGTTATGATGTTAGAAATATTATTGAACTTACTAATTAATTTAATTTAATTAATAAAATAATCTAATCTTCGATTAGATTTATTTTATTGATTAATTAAATTAATTGTGTGGAATTGAATCAAGTTATTCTTTTTGGAAATTTAAAAGTGTTAAATTCTTTGAAAAGAAATTTTTAAAAGTTTAAATGCTTTTTGAAAAGAAATTATTAAAAGCTTTAAATTCATTTTGAACTAGAAATTTTATAATAAAGTAAATGATTTAAATCTATTTGAAATTTAAATTTTGTTTTAAAGTATTAAAATGCAAATATCTTGTAAATGCTTGAATTAAAAGAATTAAATTTATTTGAGAAGGAATTTTGTTTTAAATTATTAAAAGTAAGATATTTTGTAAATGCATGAAAATATATATAATGTTGAAAGATATTTATTTTTGGGGAAAAATAAAATATCTGGGATATTTTTGAGGGCATTGACTTAATTTGGGGAAAAATTTATGAGGGATATTTATTTATTTATTTTATGTTTATTTTTTATGGGGCTGGAGAAATTTGTTGTTAAAAAGAATGAAGGTATTCTTGTTGGGGATATGCATTTTTAGATTTTGGGTGAGGATTTTGGAAGAGCTTTGGAAAAATCTTCTTGTAGGGAAGCTCAACTTTCTTCTTCAAACTCTCTTTCAAGCTTCAGATTATAGGTTCTCCTTGTTTATTGTTTGAAATTTTTCATTTTCAATTTAGAAACTTGCTTGTAAATCTTTTTGAAAACACTGTTTAAATCTTGAAGAAATTTAGATTGTTTGTTGAAAATCAAAACTTGCAACTCAAATTTTCAAATTTATCAATAGAAAAATGGAATGAAAGCAAAATGAAATTAGAAAACATTTATTGGGAGTTGAAATGCTTCATATTAAATTTGAAATTGGAACCAGGAAATTGTGTTTGTAAAAATTAGTTTTATTGAAAATTTCTGTAGAAAATTTGCACAATTTAACTATAAAACAATGGAAATTTGTATATATATATACATATATATATATATATTGTATATATATATGCATATATATATGTTATATATATTTGTATGAAGCTATGCTTGGAATTTTTCTTTTTATATAAAAATAATTTTTTAATATGCCCAAATTTTTTCTGTCAAAGAAAAACTCTGTTCTGGATATTTACCAGAAAATAGAGTTATTTATTTTTCTTTTCTTTTTTTTTAAAGAGAAAGTATATATTAAAAAAAATTATTAAAAAATATATAGAGGGGAGGCTGGGGGCCCTGCCCCCACAATTACTTCCCCATGGAGGCGCCAGGAGGGCGCTGTCACGCCATAGGCGTACCTGCTACTTTTATATAACACACCCCCAAAGGGGAGGTCATGAGGCGTACCAACCTCTCCCTAGCCCGGGAAGCACTAAATCGCTTTTTTATTTTAAATTTTATTTAATATTTTTATATTATATATAATATATTATATATATATAATATATATAATAATTATATATTCTATATATAATATATATATATTATATATATATATTATATTAATATTTAAATAAATTTGGTTTTTTTTTTATTATTTAAATATATAATATTTATCTTATATATAATGTATATATTATGTATTTTTAAATAATTAGATTTGGGAATTTTAATATATTTATTTTAAGAGGGATATTTTATTTAATGATGCAAATATTGATTTTGTAAGAGTGATGTTATTAGGAAAATTGATTTTGACTGTTGAAGGTAATCAAGAAGTTGAAGAAACAATTAGTTTAAGCTTTGATTTCAATTAATGTTAATTATTTTAATTGATTACATGCCACATGCCATCGCTTGGTTTGGATTTAGGGAACTAAAGTAGGTGGGATTAAATCGTCAACTTCTTTTTATGTTATTTCTCTTTTTGTGTCGGCAAGTGGAGTTATTTGTTATGTAAGTCTTCTAGATTGGGTTTCCTTTTGATTTTGGGGGTTGTATTATGTTAGTCAACCATTGTATTGCCTTGGATAGGGCGTATAGTTGTATCCTATTGTTTTACCTAGTTTTCACGAACGAGGATGGTTTGTGCCTCCTTTGTATTAGGAGTGGGTTATGTGATTTGTGCCTCCTTTGGAAGTAGTGGATTATGTGTTTTGTTGCCTCCAGTGTTTGGAGAGAGGTTTGAATTTTGTTGTCTCCAGTGTTTGGAGTGAGTTTTCATTATGTGTTCCTCCTAGAGTTGGAGTGGTTTTTATCTTGTTGGTATGCACTTGGGATTCCTTTGATGATTGGTTTGGTTTGGTATGTTGTCAAGTAGAAGAGTGGCTTTTGTTAGGTGCTAGAGACCAAAGAGGTAAACTAGGTAACCTTCAAAGGTGGTTTAATCAAGTGATAACTAAAACAATATACTTAGAAGTTTGGATAGTATTTCACACTAATTAAGATAATTGAGCCTCACTCATAGTCGCAAGTGGTCGTATAGGCTTGGGATGAGTGGGAAGGCCTAGAATGGCAAGGTCATCTATCTTGTCTTTACGAGAGGTATTTGATTCCACATGAGTGAGTATGGGGGCCGAGATTCGGTAGAGGCCACCAGGACAACTCATAGTGGGGGCCGGAGCCTATGAAGATTCCTAGAGGATATCCCATGTCGAGCTGTGATGACACTCTTTCTACGACAACAATTGGTACGTACTTTTTTGTGTATGGTTTCTTAACATACTCGATCTATTTTTATTTATGGAAGCAATGTGACTTATATCAGTGATGCTAAAGTTGTACTTGTGTTATCCTTATGGTTGTATGGTTCATGTGATTGGTTGTGTCAGTGTGAGTTAGCATTTGTCTAGGGGTTGATGGTCTTGTCTAGGAATCCTTGTTACTGTCTCCTAGCACGGGGGGTGAGCCTTTGGGTATCACATGGTTGGGTGGAACGTGCACCTTAATCCATTGGGTCTTCTTCTTGTTCGTGTGGACGAAATTTGCAATTGGAGAGCTCGTGGGTTCCAGTTTCATTTCATGCTTCATTCATTTCAGTTGTTATTGTAATTTATTACCCCTCATTTGTTATCGAGGTGGAATATGTAATATGTGATCATGCTTATTGGATTTACCTCATTCGGGGAATGAGAGTTATAATATTATTGTTAAATTATGTTATTAGAAAACATGTGGTATCTCTTATTCTTGATGTAATTTAACATGTTTGGAATGTATGTGTTTCTTAATTTATTAAGTAATTAAATGTGATGTTTTCAATTCATGTTTCTTGTTTGGGTTTTAAAGTAATCTCAGTCTCGTAACCTTAGAGGTTGTTGGCAATGAGTAGTGAACTTGCATGTTAATAGTACTTAAACAAACAAAAAAAATAGTATGTTTGAGTAGTTATTTGCAACTTCCTCTAGGGTTGCGTGGTGGGGCGTTACACATGGTAGTAGAGCCCGGGTTTAAACACTGGGTGCTCTGGGATAATGTGGAACCCATTAAGTTGTTAGTTGCGTAGGTTTATACTCTGGGCACTGTGAGCCCATTGTGTTGACCTAGATGCTTTGTTCGTTAGTTTATGTTTTCCTTTTGGGTTGATCTCACTTGTCTACCCAGAAGTTGTTGTGAGGTGGTGTAGGTCCAATGGTGCAGAAAGCTATTGGAAAGGATAGGATCCTCAGTGCAGTGCACAATGCACTGATATCATTCCTACTGGGCAAATGCATTATAGACAATTGTGTAGCATGTAAATTTGTGTGGGTGTGTGTTACCTATTTGTGTTTGCAGGCTTCTAGGAGTAAGCCCGACCCTAGGGGGGAGGATGTAATACCCCTCTATTTTATTTTCTGGCTGGACAGTGTGTCCTTGCTTGCTTTGATGTGCCTTTCGGTTATTGAGACACTTTATCATGTGTGTTATTTGATCGCTATTTATAGAGCGATAGTCTATTTGTGTGATGTGATGTATCTTATCTGATGCTTTATTTGACATGTTTTAATTGGGGTAATGATGATTAGTTATTGTAACATGTTATTGCATGAGATATTTATTTATGATGGAATTGTCAGTCTATGATGAGTGTATTGGTGAAGAGGACGAGATCGCATCACTCGCTTGCAAGTGCCCTACGATTCCACAATTTTCTCTTCATGGTGTGTTTATTATGTTATATATATGCATGTTCGATATGCTCTTTGTTCACATGTTGACAGGTACGAGACATCAACTCCAACTGGTTTTACAGGTTTGAGCGTGTCCATTGGCCAACGGTATTCGATTGGGAGATAGTAGCTAGGTTTTTCGTGCCAAGTCATCACCCTAGTCATAGTGTGTCGTTGGGTTTTAGTTGAGTTAAGTTGCTTCTTTGTTGTTTATCCCTCCTTGATTTTATTTAATTGCAAGTGAAAAAGGTAAATAAATGGCTTTATGTATTTAAGTTGCTTATTAAATTTATCTGGTTATGATGTTAGAAATATTATTGAATTTATTAATTAATTTAATTTAATTAATAAAATAATCTAATCTTGGATTAGATTTATTTTATTGATTAATTAAATTAATTGTGTGGAATTGAATTAAGTTATTCTTTTTGGAATTTTAAAAGTGTTAAAATCTTTGAAAAGAAAATTTTAAAAGTTTAAATGCTTTTGAAAAGAAATTATTAAAGCT
>VDFB02252616.1:238997917-239025536 GCA_007258455.2 Sequoia sempervirens
TGGCCCACTTGGTGGTAAATGCAGTTTCATCCTATATTCTTCTTGGAAAATTACTTGATTGTACCCCAAATACCTATCCAGGAAGGACATCATTTGGAACCTATTCACAATTTGTAGCACCTCATCTAGTGAAGGAAAAGGATAGTTGTTATTTTTGAAGGCTTTGTTGAGATTCTTAAAGTTCACACATAGTCTAATTTCTCCATCCTTATTTCTAATTGGTATTAAATTGGTGACCTAGGTGTTATTCCTTATAGGGTAGACGATCCTTGTTGACCATAATTTTTACACTTATGAATTAGGGACCTTCAAGCAAAGCATTCACCAATCATTTCTTCTATCAAAGAGGTTTCATTCTAGGTATCAAAGGGATAGTATGGGTGATCATGAAGTTTCATATGTTTTCAATTCTCTATATATGTAGGCTATTACTTCTCTATAGTCCTTCAAGGAATTTATGATCCCATTTATTTCCTCAGGTGTACACACTCTTTTGATGGTCACTTCCCTCTTGTAATTTTCATCTCCTAGGTTATGCAAGTCACATTTACCTTCCTCTAAATTGGGATTAATTTTACTCTATTTGGCTACATCATCTTGATCAAATATTCTGTCTAATGACAACATCCCTTTAGGAATAGTATTGGTCTTCAGATTGATAATGCCATCATCAATTATTTTAAAGGGATCCCTATCATCCTCATCAACAATATTATTTTCAAATATTTTGGTATTTGTAATGTATTTCAAAATATGTGCATCATCCCCGAATACTTGAATGTGGGTGATATTGTCTTGGACAATAGGTGGTACCAATTTTACTAAGAACCTCTTTAACCTAGAACTTGTCATAGGTTCTAAAGTGCTTGCACTCATTGCCAATGAATCATAAATTTGGTTTTTTCTACTAGGTATTGAGTGAATATTGAAGGCATCAAAGTCTTCAATCAAGTCCCAAATCTAATTTCTATAGGTTGCCAACCTATTTTCATGACAAGTGTTCTTGCTTTAGACCTGTTTGAATATTAGTTATGAATCTCCTTCAATGCTCAAATAATTAGCCTTCTTTTGGTGAGACAAGAGAAATCCTTGAATCAAAGCTCATATTCAACCATATTATTCGTGCATGTAAATTATAATCTATCTGATGTGAAGAATGATTTACCTTGAGGGTTAACTTGTTCCACTTTTACATTGTATCCTCGCTTACACTTGGACCCATCTAATCTTAACCTCCACATAGGTACCTTTGTTGGGAGCATATGACTAGGTTGGATTTGTTATTTTGGAGCATTGATCCTTTCCATAGTGTTTGGTTCTATTTTTCCTTCTTTTGACCTCCTTGACTCACCAACCATGGGAGGAGTAACCTTCTACTCTGTTACATCTTGATTTTTCTTGCATAAAATTTATTTGATAATAAATGAAACTAGATGAGACCATTGGACAACGTGTGTTTGAAGCATAAATTAATGTGTTTTTGTGGATGATAAATTAGATGTTATCTTTAAAATGTATGTTGTTCTGATTAAAATAATGATGAATTATTATGATGCAAATACTTTGTTTATTGATTATGGTTTTATGAGCTAACCTATTGATGAGATATTGAGTGCAAATGAGTGCAGGAATAGGTTGAAGGTGAGAACATGGTTGAGGGAGACATGAACTTGCTGCTAGAAATAGTTGGCATGATGGAAATCCTATGCACACACTCATGTAGTTGCATTCATCCTACATTATGTATGATTATGATTGCATTGTGTTATCATAAATACATCATTTTCTATTGTGTGTTATGATTAATGACTATGTCTTATGGATGTTTTGTTTGAAAATTTAACTTAATTGGGAAAATAAAAGATTTTATTTCCAATGTTTGATAATGAAAAATCTCATAATTTATATTTATTTATAATAATAATATATAAGGATATTATTATTTATATATATATAAAGCTTATTATTAAAAAGAAAATAAAAATAAATAAATAACTTAACTCATTTTCAGATAAATATAGAAATGGAATGAAACATCTTCAAGATATACACATGACATATTGCATCTCACATGTAAAAGTGTCTAATCCAAAATATTAAGTACAAGAAATAAGGTACATTATAACTTGAAGTATTATCTATTCAAGTATTATAGAGTAAAAGAAATAATTTATGCAGGAATATGACTTAGGCTCTCATGCCCATCTAGTCATAATAATACAAGTAAAGAAACATAATAACTGGATTCTCTGGCCACCACTAACCATAGCGGTCATGCACAAACCAAGACATGAGAACATGTCTCAAGAACTTTTTTGCCGAACCATGAAGCTTACAATTCCATGAACTTCTTCCTAACATGAAGAATACTTGACCCTGCACGAGAAGCCTAGAAATCTAAAAATGGTTGGCACGATGGAATCTGGTGCAACCTGATATATCTACATGCATTTCACATATGAACATGCTATGCCCTACTATCAGGATATGGCAGAGAGAATAAAATAGCATCCATCTATTTCAATGGTACACATAGCTTTGGCCAAAGTGTAACGCCCCGCCACGCAACCCTAGAGGAAGTTACAAATAACTACTCAAACGTAATAATTTTTTTTTGTTTAAGTACTATTAACATGCAAGTTCACTACCCATTGCCAACAACCTCTAAGGTTACGAGACTGAGATTACTTTAAAACCCAAACAAGAAACATGAATTGAAAACATCACATTTAATTACTTAATAAATTAAGAAACACATGCATTCCAAACATGATAAACTACATCAAGAATAAGAGATACCACATGTTTTCTAATAACATAATTTAACAATAAGATTACAACTCTCATTCCCCGAATGAGGTAAATCCAATAAGCATGATTACATATTACATATTCCACCTCGATAACAAATGAGGGGTAATAAATTACAATAACAACTGAAATGAATGAAGCATGAAATGAAACTAGAACCCACGAGCTCTCCAACTGGAAATCTCATCCACACAAACAAGAAGAAGACCCAACGGATTAAGGTGCACGTTCCACCCAACCATGTGATACCCAAAGGCTCACCCTCTGTGCTAGGAGACAGTAACAAAGATTCCTAGACAAGACCATCAACCCCTAGACACATGCTAACTCACACTGACACAACCAATCACATGAACCATGCAACCATAAGGATAACACAAGTACAACTCTAACATCACTGACATAAGTCACATTGCTTCCAAAAATAAAAACAGATCAAGTATGTTAAGAAACCATACACACAAAATCACGTACCAACTATTGTCGTAGAAAGAGTGTCATCACATAGCTCGACATGGGATATCCTCTAGGAATCTTCATAGGCTCCCGCCCCCACTATGAGTTGTCCTGGTGGCCTCTACCGAATCTTGGCCCCCATACTTGCTCATGCGAAATCAAATGCCTCTTGTAAAGACAAGATAGATTACCTTTCCATTCTAGGCCTTCCCACTCATCCCAAGCCTATACGAGCACTTGCGTCTATGAGTGATGCTCAATTATCTCAATTAGTGTGAAATACTATCCAAACTTCTAAGTATATTATTTTAGTTATCACTTGATTAAACAACCTTTGAAGGTTACCTAGTTTACCTCTTTGGGCTCTGGCGCCTAACAGAAGCCACTCTTCTACTTGACAACATACCAAACCAAACCAATCACCAAAGGAATCCCAAGTGCATACCAACAACATAAAAACCACTCCAACTCTAGGAGGAACACATTATGAAAACTCACTCCAAACACTGGAGACAACAAAAGTCAAACCCCTCTCCAAACATTGGAGGCAACAAAACACATAATCCACTCCTTCCAAAAGAGACACAAATCACATAACCCACTCCTAATACAAAGGAGGTACAAACCATCCCCGTTTGTGAAAATCGGGTAAAACAACAGGATACAACTATACGCCCTATCCAAGGCAATACAACAGTTGACTAACATAATACAACAACCCCCAAAATCAAAAGGAAACCCAATCTGGAAGACTTACATAATAAATAACTCCACTTGCCTGACATCGAAAAAGATAGAAATAACATAACGAAAGAAAATTTGACGATTTAATCACCTACTTTAGGATTTCCTAAATCCAAGCCAAGCAATGACATATTGCATGTAATCAATTAAAATAATTAACATTAATTGAAATCAGAAGCTTAAACTAATTGTTTTCTTCCAACTTCATTGATTACAACTAATGATCAAAATCAATTTTCTAATAACATCATTCTCTTACAAAATCAATATTTGCATCATTAAATAAAATATCCCTCTTAAAATCAATATATTAAAATTCCAAATCCAATTATTTAAAAATACATAATATATACATTATATATAATATATGCATATTATATATATAATATACATATTATATATTTAAATAATAATTAAAAAACAAATTTATTTAAATATTAATATAATATATATACATATAATATATATATATATATAATTATATAATATAATATATAATTATTATATATAATATATAATTATATAATATAAAATAATTAAATAAAATTTAAACTAATTAAAAAAAGAAATGATTTTAAGAGCCGCGGGCCCCCAAAGGAAGAGGGTTGGCTGCCTACGCAACCTTCCCCTTTTGGGGGTACGTTGTGTAAGCAGCGCAGCTGCCTATGAAGGCAGCGGCGCTGCCTCCACAACGCCTCCCATGGCAGGCGGCTGTGGGGGCAGGCCCTCAGCCTCCTCTCTATATATTTTTTAATATATACTTTCTCTTTTTTTAAAAAAGAAAAAGAAAAACAAATAACTCTGTTTTCTGGTAAATATCCAAAACAGGGTTTTTCTTTAATAGAAAAAATATGGGCAAATAAAAAAAAAAAATTTATATAAAAAGAAAAATTCCGAGCATAGCTTCATACAAATATATATAACATATATATATGCATACAAATTTTCATTGTTTTACAGTCAAATTGTGCAAATTTTCTAGAGAAATTTTCAATAAAACTAATTTTTACAAACACAATTTCCTGGTTCCAATCTCAAATTTAATATGAAGCATTTCAACTCCCAATAAATGTTTTCTAATTTCATTTTGCTTTCATTCCATTTTTCTATTAAATTTGAAATTTTCAATTGCAAGTTTTGATTTTCAAATAACAATCTAAATTTCTTTAAGATTTAAACAGGGTTTTCAAAAAGATTTACAAGCAAGTTTTTAAATTGAAAATGCAAATTTCCAAACAATAAACAAGGAGAACCTATAATTTGAAGCTTGAAGGAGAGTTTGAAGAAGAAAGTTGAGCTTCCCTGCAAGAAGATTTTTCCAAAGCTCTTCCAAAATCCTCACCCAAAATCCAAAAATGCATATAACCAACAAGAATACCTTCATTTATTTTAACATCAAATTTCTCCAACCCCATAAAAATAAACATAAAATAAATAAATAAATATCCCTCATAATTTTTTCCCCAAATTAAGTCAATGCCCTCAAAAATATCCTAGATATTTTATTTTTCCCCAAAAATAAATATCTTTCAACATTATAGATATTTTCATGCATTTACAAAATATCTTACTTTTAATAATTTAAAACAAAATTATTTTTCAAATAAATTTAATTCTTTTAATTCAAGCATTTAAAAGATATTTGTATTTTAATACTCTAAAACAAAATTTAAATTTCAAATAGATTTAAATCATTTACTTTATTATAAAATTTCTATTTCAAAATGAATTTAAAGCTTTTAATAATTTCTTTTCAAAAAGCATTTAAACTTTTAAAATTTTCTTTTCAAAGAATTTAACACTTTTAAAATTCCAAAAAGAATAACTTAATTCAATTCCACACAATTAATTTAATTAATCAATAAAATAAATCTAATCCAAGATTAGATTATTTTATTAATTAAATTAAATTAATTAATAAATTCAATAATATTTCTAACATCATAACTAGATAAATTTAATAAGCAACTTACATACATAAAGTCATTTATTTACCTTTTCCACTTGCAATTAAACAAAATCAAGGAGGGATAAACAACAAAAAAGCAACTTAACCCGACTAAAACCCAACGACACACTACGACTAGGGTGATGACTTGGCACAAAAAACCTAACTACTATCTCCCAATCGAATACCGTTGGCCAATGGACACGCTCAAACCTGTAAAACCAGCTGAAGTCGATGTGTCGTACCTATCAACCTGCAAACAAAGAGCATATCGAACATGCATATATATAACATAATAAACACACCGTGAAGAGGAAATCATGGAATCGTAGGGCACTCGCAAGCGAGTGATGGGATCTTGTCCTCTTCACCAATACACTCATCATAGACTAACAGTTCCATCATAAATAAATATCTGATGCAATAACATATTACAATAACTAATCATCATTACCCCAATTAAAACATGTCAAATAAAGCATCAGATAAGATACATCACATCACACAAATAGACTATTGCTCTATAAATAGCAATCAAATAACACACATGATAAAGTGTCTCAATAACCGAAAGGCACATCAAAGCAAGTAAGGACACACTGTCCAGCCAAAAAACAAAACAGAGGGGTATTACATCATCCCCCCTAGGGTCGGGCTTAGTCCTAGAAGCCTGCAAACACAAATAGGTAACACACACCCACACAAATTTACATGCTACACAATTGTCTATAATGCATTCGCCCAGTAGGAATGATATCAGTGCATTGTGCACTGCACTGAGGATCCTATCCTTTCCAGTAGCTTTCTACACCATTGGACCTACACCACCTCAAAACAACTTCTGGGTAGACAAGTGAGATCAACCCAAAAGGAAAACATAAACTAACAAACAAAGCATCTAGGTCAACACAATGGGCTCACAGTGCCCAGAGTATAAACCTACGCAACTAACAGCTTAATGGGTTCCACATTATCCCAGAGCACCCAATGTTTAAACCCGGGCTCTACTACCATGTACAACGCCCCGCCACGCAACCCTAGAGGAAGTTGCAAATAACTGCTCAAACGTACTTTTTTTTTTTGTTTAAGTACTATTAACATGCAAGTTCACTACTCATTGCCAACAACCTCTAAGGTTACGAGACTGAGATTACTTTAAAACCCAAACAAGAAACATGAATTGAAAACATCACATTTAATTACTTAATAAATTAAGAAACACATACATTCCAAACGTGTTAAATTACATCAAGAATAAGAGATACCACATGTTTTCCAATAACATAATTTAACAAAAATATTATAACTCTCATTCCCCGAATGAGGTAAATCCAATAAGCATGATCACATATTACATATTCCACATCGATAACAAATGAGGGGTAATAAATTACAATAACAACCGAAATAAATGAAGCATGAAATGAAATTGGAACCCACAAGCTCTCCAACTGAAAATTTCGTCCACACGAACAAGAAGAAGACCCAATGGATTAAGGTGCACGTTCCACCCAACCATGTGATACCCAAAGGCTCACCCCTTGTGCTAGGAGACAGTAACAAGGATTCCTAGACAAGACCATCAACCCCTAAACACATGCTAACTCACACTGACACAACCAATCACATGAACCATACAACCATAACGATAACACAAGTACAACTTTAGCATCACTGACATAAATCACATTGCTTCCAGAAATAAAAATAGATCGAGTATCTTAAGAAACCATACACACAAAATCATGTACCAATTTTTGTCGTAGAAAGAGTGTCATCACATAGCTCGACATGGGATATCCTCTAGGAATCTTCATAGGCTCCGACCCCCACTATGAGTTGTCTTGGTGGCCTCTACCGAATCCCAGCCCCCATACTAACTCATGCGGAATCAAATACCTCTCGTAAAGACAAGATAGATGACCTTGCCATTCCAGGCCTTCCCACTCATCCCAAGCCTATACGACCACTTGCAACTATGAGTGAGGTTCAATTATCTTAATTAGTGTGAAATACTATCCAAACTTCTAAGTATATTGTTTTAGTTATCACTTGATTAAACCACCTCTGAAGGTTACCTAGTTTACCTCTTTGGTCTCTAGCACCTAACAAAAGCCACTCTTCTACTTGACAACATACCAAACCAAACCAATCACCAAAGGAATCCCAAGTGCATACCAACAACATAAAAACCACTCCAACTCTAGGAGGAACACATAATGAAAACTCACTCCAAACACTGGAGGCAACAAAACACATAATCCACTACTTCCAAAGGAGGCACAAATCACATAACCCACTCCTAATACAAAGGAGGCACAAACCATCCCCATTCGTGAAAACCGGGTAAAACAACAGGACACAACTATACGCCCTACCCAAGGTAATACAATGGTTGACTAACATAATACAACCCCCAAAATCAAAAGGAAACCCAATCTGGAAGACTTACATAACAAATAACTCCACTTACCCGACATCGAAAAAGAGAGAAATAACATAACAAAGAAATTTGATGATTTAACCACCTACTTTAGGATTTCCTAAATCCAAGCCAAGCAATGACATATGGCATGTAATCAATTAAAATAATTAACATTAATTGAAATCAGAAGCTTAAACTAATTGTTTTCTTCCAACTTCCTCAATTACAACTAATGATCAAAATCAATTTTCTAATAACATCACTCTCTTACAAAATCAATATTTGCATCATTAAATAAAATATCCCTCTTAAAATCAATATATTAAAATTCTAAATCTAATTATTTAAAAATACATAATATATACATTATATATATAATATAAATATTATATAATATATATACATACAATATACATATACATAATATATATGATATACATATATTATACATGTTGGCTATAATATATATACATAATGCTAAGGCTATAATATATATAATATTATAACATATATATATAATATAAGGATATGGGTCATATACATATACAATATGGCATAAGGTGATATATATATATAATATATATATATATATTAAATTTAAAATAAAAAAGAACGATTTTAAGAGTCAAAGGCCCCTAAAGGAGGGTTGGCTGCCTACGCAGCCTCCCCCTTTTGGGGATGTGTTGTGTAAGCAGCGCAACTGCCTATGAAGGCTCTAACACTGCCTCCACAACGCCTCCCATGGGGGGCGGCTGTGGGGGCAGGGCCCCCAGCCTCCCCTCTATATATTTTTTAATAATTTTTTTTAATATATACTTTCTCTTTAAAAAAAAAGAAAAGAAAAATAAATAACTCTATTTTCTGGTAAATATCCAGAACAGAGTTTTTCTTTGACAGAAAAAATTTGGGCATATTAAAAAATTATTTTTATATAAAAAGAAAAATTCCAAGCATAGCTTCATACAAATATATATAACATATATATATGCATATATATATACAATATATATATATATATGTATATATATATACAAATTTCCATTGTTTTATAGTTAAATTGTGCAAATTTTCTACAGAAATTTTCAATAAAACTAATTTTTACAAACACAATTTCCTGGTTCCAATTTCAAATTTAATATGAAGCATTTCAACTCCCAATAAATGTTTTCTAATTTCATTTTGCTTTCATTCCATTTTTCTATTGATAAATTTGAAAATTTGAGTTGCAAGTTTTGATTTTCAACAAACAATCTAAATTTCTTCAAGATTTAAACAGTGTTTTCAAAAAGATTTACAAGCAAGTTTCTAAATTGAAAATGAAAAATTTCAAACAATAAACAAGGAGAACCTATAATCTGAAGCTTGAAAGAGAGTTTGAAGAAGAAAGTTGAGCTTCCCTACAAGAAGATTTTTCCAAAGCTCTTCCAAAATCCTCACCCAAAATCTAAAAATGCATATCCCCAACAAGAATACCTTCATTCTTTTTAACAACAAATTTCTCCAGCCCCATAAAAAATAAACATAAAATAAATAAATAAATATCCCTCATAAATTTTTCCCCAAATTAAGTCAATGCCCTCAAAAATATCCCAGATATTTTATTTTTCCCCAAAAATAAATATCTTTCAACATTATATATATTTTCATGCATTTACAAAATATCTTACTTTTAATAATTTAAAACAAAATTCCTTCTCAAATAAATTTAATTCTTTTAATTCAAGCATTTACAAGATATTTGCATTT
Source organism: Sequoia sempervirens (assembly GCA_007258455.2). Lineage (NCBI taxonomy): Eukaryota > Viridiplantae > Streptophyta > Pinopsida > Cupressales > Cupressaceae > Sequoia > Sequoia sempervirens. The sequence goes on from VDFB02252616.1 coordinate 239,008,048, forward strand.
TAATACTTTAAAACAAAATTTAAATTTCAAATAGATTTAAATCATTTACTTTATTATAAAATTTCTAGTTCAAAATGAATTTAAAGCTTTTAATAATTTCTTTTCAAAAAGCATTTAAACTTTTAAAAATTTCTTTTCAAAGAATTTAACACTTTTAAAATTCCAAAAAGAATAACTTAATTCAATTCCACACAATTAATTTAATTAATCAATAAAATAAATCTAATCCAAAATTAGATTATTTTATTAATTAAATTAAATTAATTAATAAATTCAATAATATTTCTAACATCATAACCAGATAAATTTAATAAGCAACTTAAATACATAAAGCCATTTATTTACCTTTTCCACTTGCAATTAAATAAAATCAAGGAGGGATAAATAACAAAAAAGCAACTTAACCCGACTAAAACCCAACGACACACTATGACTAGGGTGATGACTTGGTACGAAAAACCTAGCTACTATCTCCCAATCGAATACCGTTGGCCAATGGACACGCTCAAACCTGTAAAACTAGCTGGAGTCGATGTCTCGTACCTGTCAACCTGCGAACAAAGAGCAAATCGAACATGCATATATATAACATAATAAACACACCGTGAAGAGGAAATCGCGAAATCGTAGGGCACTTGCAAGTGAGTGATGTGATCTCGTCCTCTTCACCAATACACTCATCATAGACTGACAGTTCCATCATCAACAAATATCTCATGCAATAACATGTTACAATAACTAATCATCATTACCCCAATTAAAACATGTCAAATAAAGCATCAGATAAGATACATCACATCACACAAATAGACTATCACTCTATAAATAGCGATCAAATAACACACACATGATAAAGTGTCTCAATAACTGAAAGGCACATCAAAGCAAGCAAGGACACACTGTCCAGCTAGAAAACAAAACAGAGGGGTATTACATCCTCCCCCCAGGGTCGGGCTTACTCCTGGAAGCCTGCAAACACAAATAGGTAACACACACCCACACAAATTTACATGTTGCACTATTGTCTATAATGCATTTTCCCAATAGGAAGGATATCAGTGCATTGCACACTGCACTGAGGATCCTATCCTTTCCAGTAGCTTTCTGCACTATTGGACCTACACCACCTAACAACAACTTTTGGGTAGACAAGTGAGATCAACACAAAAGGAAAACATAAACTAATGAACAAAGCATCTAGGACAACGCAATGAGCTCAAAGTGCCCAGAGTATAAACCTACGCAACTAACAGCTTAATGGGTTCCACATTATCCCAGAGCACCCAGTGTTTAAACCCGGGCTCTAATACCATGTGTAACGCCCCGCCACGCAACCCTAGAGAAAGTTGCAAATAACTACTCAAACGTACTAATTTTTTTTTGTTTAAGTACTATTAACATGCAAGTTCACTACCCATTGCCAACAACCTCTAAGGTTACAAGACTGAGATTACTTTAAAACCCAAACAAGAAATATGAATTGAAAACATCACATTTAATTACTTAATAAATTAATAAACACATACATTCCAAACATGATAAATTACATCAAGAATAAGAGATACCACATGTTTTCCAATAACATAATTTAACAATAAGATTACAACTCTCATTCTCTGAATGAGGTAAATCCAATAAGCATGATTACATATTACATATTCCACCTCGATAACAAATGAGGGGTAATAAATTATAATAACAACCGAAATGAATGAAGCATGAAATGAAACTAGAACCCATGAGCTCTCCAACTGGAAATCTCGTCCACATGAACAAGAATAAGACCCAACGGATTAAGGTGCACATTCCACCCAACCATGTGATACCCAAAGGCTCACCCCCCATGCTAGGAGACAGTAACAAGGATTCCTAGACAAGACCATCGACCCCTAGACACATGCTAACTCACACTGACACAACCAGTCACATGAACCATACAACCACAAGGATAACACAAGTACAACTCTAACATCACTGACATAAGTCACATTGCTTCCAAAAATAAAAATAGATCGAGTATGTTAAGAAACCATACACACAAAATCACATACCAATTGTTGTCGTAGAAAGAGTGTCATCACATAGCTCGACATGGGATATCCTCTAGGAATCTTCATAGGCTTCGACCCCCACTATGAGTTGTCCTGGTGGCCTCTACCAAATCTCGGCCCTTATACTCGCTCATGCAGAATCAAATACCTATCGTAAAGACAAGATAGATGACCTTTCCATTCCAGGCCTTCCCACTCATCCCAAGCCTATACGACCACTTGAGTCTATGAGTGAGGCTCAATTATCTTAATTAGTGTGAAATACTATCCAAACTTCTAAGTATATTGTTTTAGTTATCGCTTGATTAAACCACCTCTGAAGGTTACCCAGTTTACCTCTTTGGGATCTAGTGCCTAACAAAATCCACTCTTCTACTTGACAACATACCAAACCAAACCAATCACCAACGGAATCCCAAGTGCATACCAACAAGATAAAAACCACTCCAACTCTAGGAGGAACACATAATGAAAACTAACTCCAAACACTGGAGACAACAAAATTCAAACCCCTCTCCAAACACTGGAGGCAACAAAACACATAATCCACTACTTCCAAAGGAGGCACAAATCACATAACCCACTCCTAATACAAAGGAGGCACAAACCATCCCCGTTCGTGAAAACCGGGTAAAACAACAGGATACAACTATACGCCCTACCCAAGGCAATACAACGGTTGACTAACATAATACAACAACCCCCAAAATCAAAAGGAAACCCAATCTAGAAGACTTACATAACAAATAACTCCACTTGCCCGACACCGAAAAAGAGAGAAATAACATAACAAAAGGCAATTTGACGATTTAATCACCTACTTTAGGATTTTCTAAATCCAAGCCAAGCAATGACATATTGCATGTAATCAATTAAAATAATTAACATTAATTTAAATTAGAAGCTTAAACTAATTGTTTTCTTCCAACTTCCTCGATTACAACTAATGATCAAAATTAATTTTCTAATAACATCATTCTCTTACAAAATCAATATTTGCATCATTAAATAAAATATCCCTCTTAAAATCAATATATTAAAATTTTGAATCCAATTATTTAAAAATACATAATTTATACATTATATATATAATATATGCATATTATTATTTTTTATAAAAAGGGTAAAAGCTTTATTGAAAATCAGAGCAAAGCATTACATAACAGCAAAGGGCCAAAGCCCCAGGAACCAACATAAACCACAAGAAAAGCCAAGAACAAAATCACTCTTCCCCAATAGCACTCCCATCCTTTGCAAGAATCCTCTCCAAATCCTGACATAACTCACGGGAAATCTGCTCCCACCCATCAATCTTCCCACCATCTATATTCTCCGACGCCCATTTGGCTAGACAATCAGCTGCCCTATTCCATTCCCTTGGAATATGGACATAAGATACCGACTCCATCAAAGAGCTAACCTGCAATATTTGCTGCACTAACATAGCCAACTGCCAGCTAACATCAGAAATCTTCTTTCCATGAAGTAAATTGACCAAGACTTGAGAATCTAACTTACAAATAACCTTACGCCACCCTAAAGCATATGCCTGTTTCAAGGCATAGAGAATAGCCAAGCCTTCCATCCTATTGACAGTCTGTATCCCTTCATTAGCAGAAAAAATAAAAACCACTGATCCAGAAGAATCCCTACCAACCCCGCCAATCCCAGCAGGTCCAGGATTTCCCCTAGATGAGCCATCTGTATTAATTTTCAAAAATCCAGTAGGAGGATGCAACCAACTCCCCACCCTTTAAACTTTTTTCTTCACATGCCTACCTCTCCTGACGCAATCAGAAGTTGAAGATAGCCCTTGAATACCCAGCCGATCAACCATCTCAGCATCTCCTTTCTCTAACGACAACATAATCTCACCTTTAGCTTCGACTGTCTCCTGGATCATTCCCACAATTCTAAACCAAACTTGTTGAATCCCCAAATTTTCACCTCGAAAGATTCTGCGATTCCTTTCCAACCAAACTTGCCAAAGTAGAAAGATGGGACCAACATACCAAACATCTTGCAAGAAAGAGGCCAAGGAGGGGGGCCTCCCCAGACTAATCCAAAACTCAACCAAGGAGGAGGCATGAATGCATGGGCTTTTCCAAACACCCCACCAGAAATGCCAGAGTTGTAAGGTGAAGGAACAACGAAAGAACAAGTGAGGAGAGTCCTCCTCCCCACACCCATAGAGAACACACCTAGATGGGCCTGAAAAACCTCTCTTTCGGATATTATCCCAAGTCAAACACCTATTCCAAGCCAAAGTCCAAATAAAGCAATTACACTTTGGCCAAGAAAACTTATTCCAAACATTCTTCCACCAATGAACCTCCACCCCCTCAATTTGTTGGGAAAGCAACTCCTGATACCCAAAAGAAACAGTGTAAGCACCCTTGGGGTTAGGAGACCAAGCCAACACATCCTGATCCATGAGGGAGCTACAACTTCGACAAGAAAGAATGTAATGAAGCTCAACGCACTCCTCCTCCATACCAACAATAGGCCATTCCTCTGGATTCTTCCATTTTGCCTCCACCAACTGCCCCTGAAAGGAAAGAGACTTAAAGTCGCACACCCTCGACCATGCTGCTTCACACAACCTTTGGCACAATGTAAGCAAATGAGGATACTGAGAAACAATGGGAGGGTGACCATCCCAAGCGTCATGCCAAAAATGTGCCTCTGACCCGCTCTTGCAAATCCAGAATAAGCCACCCTTAACGAGCGCAACCCCTTTCTTGAGAGTATTCCAAATCACATATCCCTTCCTTGTCAAGCTATAACGAGGGATATCACTTTGAGGAATCCCTAGAAAGTACTTTTGAGTCAAAATTTTGGCCCACACCTGGTCCTGTTCCACACACCAACGCCAATACAATTTAGTAGCCAGAGCCGTACCAGACAACAATGACTGCCTTAACCCAAGACCACCAAACTGTTTAGGGCTACAAACAACATCCCATCTAACAAGGCTCCACTTGGAAGATAATAAACTACCAGCCCATAAAAATTGTCTTGCTAAGGAATCAAGATCCCTAACAAAGCCCATCGGCGCCACCTGAATCATACACCTATAAATAGGGAGAGCCTGAACCACAGATTTGAGCAACTGAACCCGACCCGCAAAAGACAGCCAGCGAAGGGTCCAATGAGTGACTTTGACACGAAATTTTTCCAGAATAGCCTGCCAAGAATCCCTAGACTGCCTACCAACAGAAATAGGAATCCCAAGGTAGGTCAGCGGGAGATCCCCAATCTGAAATTTGAGAATATGAGCAATTCTCCTCTGAATGGAGTTTGGGGTATTGAAGAAAAAAATGGAAGACTTGCCCTCATTAATTGATTGGCCTGATGCAGCAAGATAAATATCCAACACCTTGCACAAGTTTGAAGCCTCCCTAATAGTAGCCCTACCCATCAAAGCAGTGTCATCCACAAACTGTAAGTGAGATTGCACTGGTAAGCCACCTCCCCATTGCCATCCTTGAATGAAACCCCCCTCCACATTCCTTTTTATCAATCGTCCCAAACCTTCCACCAAAAGAAGAAACAAGTAAGGAGAGAGGGGGTCACCTTGTCGTAAACCCCGAGAAGCACCAAAGAGTTCAGAGTGCTCCCCATTAATCAAAATAGAGAAAGAAACTGAATTCACACAACTCATAACCCAACGAATCCACTCCTCCTCAAAACCAAAGGCCCCCAAAACTTTTTGGAGGAAGGACCATTGAACTCTGTCATAAGCCTTGGCCATGTCAAGCTTGATGAACATAGCCTTATCTTTGGAGTTGGCCATAGAATGAATAGTCTCTGTAGCAATAACCACCCCATCCAAAATCTGGCAGCCCACCACAAAACCACTCTATTCTTCAGAAATCAGCAGCGAAAGCCACTTTTTTAACCTATCAACAATCAACTTAGAGATAATTTTATAAATAACATTGCAAAGAGAAATGGGGCAAAATTGACTTAACCAATTAGCCCCATCACCCTTGGGGATTAGAGCAAGGAAGGTAGAATTTAGGGCCCGAAGCATTTTCTTATTCTTTTGAGACTCTTGAACAATTGCCAATAAATCCAACTTGATAATCTCCCAAAATTCCTGGAAAAACTCAATTAGGAAGCCATCCGGACCAGGAGCTTTACCCTTCTTCATCTGGAAAATAGTCTTCTCCAGCTCCTCCAGCGAAATATCACTCATAAGATGCTCCTTCATCTCCCAAGAGACCAAAGAAGGAATACAAGAGAGGACCTGAGCCTCTTCAATTGAGTCCCCCTGCGAGTCCTCCTTGAATAAAGAAGCAAAATACTGCACAGCTTCATTTGAGATATCCTGAGTAGAAGAAAGAACCTCTCCCCTGTCAGTCACCAAAGTTGAGATAGAATTACCATGACGTCTGGCCTTCACCGAATTGAAGAAGAAGGCAGTATTCTTGTCTCCCTCCTGAAGCCACTCAATCCGAGATTTTTGTTTCCAGTAGATTTCCTCCCTCAGCTCCCACTCCTCTAGAGCTTTCAATGCCCTAGCCTCATCTCGCAACAAATCCTCAGACACCCCATCCTCCCTAATCAACCTAGTAATACCATTCAGCTCAGCTTGAGCAGCAAGCTTTGCATGGTAGATGTTTCCAAAGCAATGTCGGTTCCATCGTTTAAGCTGATACTTAACATATTGAAGGAGCTTAGCAAAATTATACATTGCAGTACCATAAGCAGGTCTACCATACCTCCACCATTCAGCAACACATCCATAAAGGTCAGGGTCCCGCAACCACATTAGCTGGAATTTGAAGGTTGGTGTTCGAGGCATCCGAGTAGAAGAGATAACTAGCTTTGTAGGCCAGTGATCTGAACCTCTCCAGTCTAATATCTCAGAACTAGAAGACCACATTCCCCCAACCCAAAAGCAGGAGACCATGAAACGATCCAGTCGTTCAGCAATGCAACTATCACCAACCCTTCTGTTGTTCCAAGTAAATTGACCATTGCTAGGTTTGATATCAACAAGATTGAGAGCAGATATATTGTCCTGAAACAACAATGCAGAAGGCTCTAATCTTGCAATACCACCCCGTTTCTCAGCTAATTCAGTAATAGCATTAAAGTCCCATGCAATGATCCAAGGATGATAGGGAAATAGGCTATGAACAAAACGAATATGTGTCCATAAAAGAAGTTTACCCTGGAACTCAACAGGTGCATAAACATTGGAGAAAAGAACAAACTCTCCCGACTCAGGACACGAGGCAACCATGGATAAAGAGGACTTGAAGGATAACCACCACAAAGGTTGAATCTTCCGAGGGTTCCAGAAACAAGCCACACCCCCCGAGAATCCCTGAGCCCCGATACACTGGCATTGACCATTCTTCCACAACTTAGGCACTAAACCCATCATGCACTCAACAGATAACTTGGTCTCCTAAAGAAAAAGAACATCAAGAGAATGACTTCTTACCAACTCACGAACAACTTTTTGTCTAGGGCCACTGTTCAAGCCCCTTACATTCCATGAAATAATGATCATTTCAAAGGAGTCAAAAAATGAGAATCTAGGGTCTTAACAGATCCTGACTCCACCAAAGTCTCCCCCATCATCTTAATCTTTTCCAAATCTTTCTTCCTGCCAAGTTTAACACTTTTCTCCGATCCCCCCTTCTTGCCATCCTTTTGCAAAATGCCCAGTTGAGGAGAAGGCTTGCTACTCTTAGCCACATCCGATCCAACATTCCGTGCAGAAAAAGATGTGCTTCCATCCCCCTGCCCCAACTCAACATTTGGACCCGACATCACCTGGGCCCCAACCTGCACATCAGTGACCATAGGTATGGCAGACCCCTCCTGTGGAGCAGGAGGCGTAATGGAAGTGTGATCCTCCAGGACAGAACCAACCACACCCGGATCCACACTTAATAACCCTGGATTAACTTCTTGCTGACCCAAATCATCCAGGACCTCAAACCTGTTAAAAGTATCCTCATCTTGTCTCTCCATTAGAGTCCTCTTTTGACCTCTATTCCGGTTACGAGCCTTAACAGGAACAAAACCCTCAGCATCAGCACCCTCAACAGAAATAGGATTCTTCCCCTTATCAACATCAGAATTGTTACGAGGAGGAGGTGGAGGCTGAGGCACCACAGGCTTAGCCTTCGGGCATCTACGCAACAGGTGACCATATTCATGACAGAGGTGACATCGGAAAGGAAGGGTTTCATAATCCAATTGTTGTACCCAAGAATGGGGACCCACACACATATCAAAAGCATCTGGCAAGGGCCTACTCAAATCAATTTCCACACAAATTCGAGCAAAAGTCATTACTTTCTTACCTAGGGTTTGTGTCGAAGACCCCACCGGCTTCCCAAGCATTGAAGCAAGCATGTGCAGAACATCCTCACGACAACATTCAATTGGAAATCTGGGCAATCGAACCCACACCAGAACATGATTCGGAAGCTCCTCCGAGGGATTAAAGCCTGCATGCCATGGCTTGACGAACAACCCAACTTGGTTGTGAAAATAGGCCCCCCCCTCAAAAACCCTATTACGATCAGCCAAGCAAATAAATGTGACCATGAAAAAATTATTTGCAAGCAGCGTGACCTCCATTTCACCCTCTGGCTCCCAAGTCCTCCGAGCCCAAGTTTCCAAAAATTGTAGAGACACTCTCATTCCCAAAAATTTGCAGTACAGAGAATGCTTTGAATAATACTCAATATCCTCAGCAATCATCTCGATCGGAATCACCAATTTAGGTCTCTCTTTGCAACGCTCAAGGCAGCCGTTAATCTTCGAGATCCGAGATCCACCAGACGAATTCGATTCCATAGACCCAGTATTCGGAGAGAAGAGGGTGTTTTCAAAAACCCTTGCTCCTTGTCTTGGCGATTTCAAGCCCACCGCAGCACGAAAATCCATGTCAGGCGCAACCCCAGATGGCTCACCCTGAGACATAGCTGCCAAATGGCCTGGGACAGACATGCACAAGAAAGATCTGGCCCCAGACACAGCAGAGTAGAGGAAACCCTCCTGCACAGGAAAAATGACCAAACACAACCAGGACAGAGCTTCAAAGAATAGCCACAACAAAAAGATTAACCCCCCACAGAACGAAACAGACGCCCACCCCAACCTTCGCACAAACAGAGAAAGCAAACACGAGCTAGGGCTTGAAGGCCCCAACTGCCCCTTGGCCAAGTAATCCTAAAATGCCATCCTTCCAATCCGACTTACATAATATATGCATTATATATATAATATACATATTATAAATTTAAATAATAATTAAAATACAAATTTATTTAAATATTAATATAATATATATATATATATACTATTATATATAATATATATATTATATATATATATATATATATTATATAATATATATATTATATAATATATATATATTATATAATATATATATATTATATATGTAATATAATATAAAATAATTAAATAAAATTTAAAATAAAACAAAAACGATTTTAAGAGTCGTGGGCCCCCAAAGGGAGAGGGATGGCTGCCTACGTAACCTCCCCCTTTTGGGGGTGCATTGTGTAAGCAGCACAACTGCCTATGAAGGCAGCAACACAGCGCCTTCCATGGGGGGCGGCTGTGGGGGCAGGGCCCCAAGCCTCCCCTATATATATTTTTTAATAATTTTTTTTTAATATATACTTTCTCTTAAAAAAAACCAGAAAAACAAATAACTCTGTTTTCTGGTAAATATCCAGAACAGGGTTTTTCTTTGACAGAAAAAATCTGGGCAAATCAAAAAAATTATTTTTATAAAAATGAAAAATTTCCAGCATAGCTTCATACAAATATATATAACATATATATATGAATATATATACACAGAATATATATATATATGTATGTATGTATGTATGTATATGTATATATATACAAATTTCCATTGTTTTATAGTCAAATTGTGCAAATTTTCTATAGAAATTTTCAATAAAACTAATTTTTACAAACACAATTTCCTGGTTCCAATCTCAAATTTAATATGAAGCATTTCAACTCCCAATAAATGTTTTCTAATTTCATTTTTCTTTCATTCCATTTTTCTATTGATAAATTTGAAAATTTGAGTTGCAAGTTTTGATTTTCAACAAACAATCTAAATTTCTTCAAGATTTAAACAGGGTTTTCAAAAAGATTTACAAGCAAGTTTTTAAATTGAAAATGCAAATTTCCAAACAATAAACAAGGAGAACCTATAATCTGAAGCTTGAAGGAGAGTTTGAAGAAGAAAGTTGAGCTTCCCTGCAAGAAGATTTTTCCAAAGCTCTTCCAAAATCCTCACCCAAAATCCAAAAATGCATATCCCCAACAAGAATACCTTCATTCCTTTTAACAACAAATTTCTCCAACCCCATAAAAATAAACATAAAATAAGAAAATAAATATCCCTCATAAATTTTTCCCCAAATTAAGTCAATGCCCTCAAAAATATCCCAAATATTTTTTTTTTCCCCAAAAATAAATATATTTCAACATTATAGATATTTTCATGCATTTACAAAATATCTTACTTTTAATAATTTAAAACAAAATTCCTTTTCAAATAAATTTAATTCTTTTAATTCAAGCATTTACAAGATATTTGCATTTTAATACTCTAAAACAAAATTTAAATTTCAAATAGATTTAAATCATTTACTTTATTATAAAATTTATATTTGAAAATGAATTTAAAGCTTTTAATAATTTCTTTTCAAAAACTATTTAAACTTTTAAAATTTTCTTTTCAAAGAATTTAACACTTTTAAAATTCCAAAAAGAATAACTTAATTCAATTCCACACAATTAATTTAATTAAATTAATTAATAAATTCAATAATATTTCTAACATCATAACTGGATAAATTTAATAAGCAACTTAAATACATAAAGCCATTTATTTACCTTTTCCACTTGCAATTAAATAAGGGGGTTTAAACAACAAAGAAGCAACTTAACCCGACTAAAACCCAACGACACACTATGACTAGGGTGATGATTTGGCACGGAAAACCTAGCTACTATCTCCAAATCGAATATCGTTGGCCAATGGACACGCTCAAACCTATAAAACCAGCTGGAGTCGATGTCTCGTACCTATCAACCTGCAAACAAAGAGCATATCGAACATGCATATATATAACATAATAAACACACCGTGAAGAGGAAATCGCAAAATCATAGGGCACTCGCAAGCGAGTGATGCGATCTCGTCCTCTTCACCAATACACTCATCATAGACTGGCAGTTCCATCATAAACAAATATCTCATGCAATATCATGTTACAATAATTAATCATCATTACCCCAATTAAAACATGTCAAATAAAGCATCAGATAAGATACATCACATCACACAAATAGACTATCACTCTATAAATAGCGATCAAATAACACACACATGATAAAGTGTCTCAATAACCGAAAGGCAAATCAAAGCAAGCAAAGACACACTGTCCAGCCAAAAAACAAAACAGAGGGGTATTACACTAAGCAATTAAACTATAAACAATATATAGATCTAGAAAAAAAATCTACTCCCCTCTGTTAGTTCATATTCAACACCCGTTTTGAAAGGTAAAGTTAAATCACATATAAAAGAATATAACATGCATATAGCTAATGATCATAAAAATAAATAAATAATTATTTTCTTCTCATGCAAAATGAATATATGAAGATCTTTTAATATTTCAATTTTTTCATGCATAATGATGGTTGAATGTATAATTGACATGCAACTAGATTATAGACATTCAACTTGATTTCTAACTAATGATATTTCTCAATTTTATGCAATATTTAATGCACATTCAATACTAACTAATCTTTGATGTTATGCGGGTTAAATCCATAAGAAACTAGTTCATAACATGTGATGCATATTTGTAGGTCATTATATTTATATAGTTATATATATACTTTTGATATGTTGATTGGAAATTAAAGAATCAAATCCATAATGGTTAAATGGCAGTTTCATATACTCTGTTGTACAATTTACAGTGGATTAATCATAGTAGAATAAATTGGCTTCATGGTAATAAACTATAACTATATACTGTTGAAATATGCTAAGTTTATGGATTAACATAGTGGTTTTATAACAACAAGAATTCCTATATGTTTACAGGACCATGATCTATCCATTAATTTGGGTTTAATATATATATCGACATGCATATGTTACTTTTGCATTTAATAATCCTTGTGCAAGTTCCTCTACAGGAATAATAATCATGCATGTTGATTTTAAACCAAATATGAATTCCTTATTGCTCTACAAGAACCTATGCAAGGATTATTAAATATAGAAATAATAGATGCATGTTGATTCTAATATATATATATATATATGGTATGAGAATTTATTAAACCCAAATTGATGGACAAAACGTGATTGCAAATATATAGAAATTCTTGTTGCTATTATAAAACCACTGTGATAATCCATAAACTCAACATGTTTTAACAATAGTATATGCATATAGTGTATTGCCATGAAGTTAATTTATTCTGCTATGATGAATCTACCATAAAACTATAAAATTGGATATATGAAACTGTCATTTAACTGTTATGGATCTAATTCTTTTATTTCCAATTAGCATATCAAAAGTATAATTAAATTTATACACACACACATATGTATATACATATAACTATGTAAATATAATGGTACAAATATGCATCACATGTTATGAACTAGTTTCCTATGGATTTAACTTGTATGACATCAAAAGATTAGTTATTATTGCATGTACATTAAATATTGCATGAAATTGAGAAATATCATCAGTTAGAAATCAAGTTACATGTCAAGTTGCATGTCTATAATCTAGTTGCATGTCAATTATATACATTTAACCATCATTACACAATAAAAGATTGAAATAATAAAAGATCTTCATTTAATCATTGTGCATGAAAAGAAAAGAACTATTTATTTATTTTTATGATCAAGTGATGCATATATGCATGTTATTTTCTTTTATATGTGATTTGGATTTACCTTCCGGAATGGGTGTTGAATATGGACTAACAGAGGGGAGTAGATTTTTTTTTCTAGATCTACCTACCATTTATGATTTAGTTACTTTGGCCAAAGCTATGTGTACCATTAAAATAGATGGATGTTATTTTATTCTCTTTGCCATATCCTGATAGTAGGGCATAGCATGTTCATATGTGAAATGCATGTAGATATATAAGGTTACATCAGATTCCATCTTGCCAATCATTTTCAAGTTGCTAGGCTTGTCATGTAGGGTTGAGTATTTTTCATATTAGGAATAATTCTAAGGAAGCATAAGCTTCATGGTTGGGCAGAAAAGTGTGTGAGCCATGTTCTCATCTCTTGTTTTGCGGATGATCGTTGTGGTTAAGAGAAATATTTTCTCCTCAATCTGATCTAAATTTTCTGATTTGGGTTTTCTTAGAGTCTTTGACCAGCATATAGGATAGGTTTTGTTTTGTTTGTGTTTTGTGTTTTTCTGAGTTTTATGCGAAATGCATGACATGTACAATGTTGATAAAGGTAAAATAACCAAACATGCAATGATTTTATTAATTAAAAGACCAAAATTACATAGATATGGGCCAACTGCAACATACCCATTCATCCAAAACTAGGAAATGACTTTTTTTACAAGGCTACAGCTGAAATTTCAAGTTTGATATAACCCTGATACAACAAATTCAAATTCTCCCAACTCTACAAATGACTACCCACTTCATTTCCAAGTGTGAGAGGAGTTGTGACATTGTTGTATGAAACTTATCAGCTCCAAACTTCAGAAACTTCACTTAGCACTTAAGGTTTGAATCCCAAATGCCAAACAAAGGTGTGGCTACCTATGCAACTGTTGAAAGATGGTAGAAATGTCCTCTAAAAGGACTTATCTACAATCTGATGTGAATTTCTATCCTCAAAATGGACTGATCTACAATTATAACCCCAAATAATGTTGCCAACTCCACACTGAAGCTGGATAATGTTGAATCCTGTCACCAGGAGAAATGGATTTTCATCCAAATCTCCAAATTCTCCCAGAAGTTTGCATTCTTGGAAGCTCCAATCTCTTCAAACCCTCAAGTTTGCTGCTAATCTCAAATTGAAGTCATAAGAATGAATCTAAAATAGACAAAAAATTCCTTTTTATCTTCTCCAAGAGGGGTTGACCCTTTTTGGGTTACTATTGGGCCTAAAAATTCATAAAATAACATTGAGGGTCTAATTTTACATTGTGAACTTGGCCTCCTTTTTAAAAAAACTTAAGTTCTAGGATGGGGGTGCACTTTTCACTATTCACTTTCTAATTTGTTGTTACTATTCACCTTTCACTATTCCATTAAAGCCAACTTTATTATTTCCAATTTATCCCTGGCTTAATCAACTGAACTCGACTCTGAAAGGCTTGAACAACTTCTGGCAAGGTTCCACAACCTTGAAATGGGTCCCCTATCCATACTGCTGACCTACAGGAACCCTTGCAATAGGTCAACCTTTGCATCAAATCTGAACGCCTAAGGAAGGGACATTACAGTCCTCCCTTCCCAGGATTGCTTGCCCCCAAGCAACTAAAAAGTCGGATGTTGAAGTATTATCTCTCCTTCCCACGTGGCATCCTCCAACGACAAGCCCTTCCATCGCACCAAATATTCTCTGATAACTCTGTTCCTCAACCTCCTCTCCCTCATATCAAGAATCTCTGTAGGAATCGATATCAACCTGCTCTCCTCATCCAAGGGAGGAAAATTTGGTGATGAAGTCACATATTGCCCCAAAGCCTTCTTCAAACAAGACACATGAAAAACATTATGTATCTTGCTCTCTGAAGGTAACGCAAGCTCGTAAGAAACCTCTCCAATCCTCTGAAGGACTATGTATGGTCCATAAAATCTCAACTTGAGCTTTTCAGCCCCACTCCTCTTGAGTGTACTCTGCCTATAGGGTTGTAGACGTAGGAAAACCATATCACCAACCTCAAAGGTTATCTCAATCCTGTGACGATCAGTATAAAGCTTCTGCTGATTTTGTGCCTGTTGAATGTTATCCTTAAGTGCCTTAAAGATATCCTAACTGTCCTAAAGCCACTCCCGAGCTCTAGGTGCTCTACTATCACCTAGCACCAAATCCACAAATGACAAAGCATCATAATTGTATAAGGCTCGAAAGGGAGTCATGCCAATAGACATATGATGTGTAGGATTATAGCAATACTCACTTAAATATAACCGACGCACACATGCTCTCTGCTAACCTGAAACATAATTACGCAAATATCCCTCCACCCACTTGTTGACGATCTTCGTCTACCCATCAGACTAAGGGTGGTAACTGGTGTTGGGGGTCAAGTTTGTATCTATAAGTCAGAATAGCTCCTGCCAAAATATAATCATGAATCTACTGTCCTGATCACTGACAATGGTCCTGGGGAGTCCATGGAGACCAAATACCTCATGAAAGAATAACTCTGCCACCTGTGAAGTAGTAAAATTGGCTGCGATAGGGAAAAAATGTGCATACTTCATCAATCTATCAACAACCACATAAATACAGTCCTTCCCCTGAACTCTCGGAAGACTGGTAGTAAAATCCATCGATACACCTTCCCACTTTTGCTCTAGAATAGGCAATGGTTGTAGAAGCCCAGTGGCGAAAGTATGCTTTGACTTGTTCTGTTGACAAGTCACACACTCACAAACATAGCATAGGACATCATCCATGAGAATCTCTCATGCACCTGTCTGTATGTCTTAAAGTACCCAGGATGTTCTGCTAGTGGTGTATCATGGATGGCACGTAGAATCTTTTCCTTCATCTTCAATCCAAGAACTAAATAGATTCTATCCTTCTAGTATATCACATCATCAATCACAAAGTACATGTCATCCTAGACTTGTCCATCCACAACCTCACATGCAAACTAATTTTTGGAATACTCAACTAAAATTTGAGACTTCCAATGAACTAAATATCACTCATGGAACAAAGGGCAGTAACTAAAGGCCTCCTGGAAAGTGCATCAGCAACAACATTTTTCTTCCCCTTGACAAAATCAATGTCAAAATCATATGCCTAAATCTTGCTAACCCACTTTTGTTGGCACTCATTAAGTTCTTTTTGTTCCAAGAAGTATTTCAGACTATTATGGTCAGTTCTCACCACAAAATTCCCATCCACCAAATGTTGTACTCCACCTGTATCCCATGAATAAACTGGAAGTCCTTCCATCTCCACACCAATGGACTTTTGTTGTGCCACTCTGATGTAGACACCTATATGCCCAAAATGAAGGAACTTATCATAGTTCCAAAGAAGAGATGTTCCACATATGTCACTACCAGGATCCCAAATCTTTGCACTATCACATTCATCCATCATGTAACACCTCATTATGCTACTGCTATAACCCAGGACATCATCGACCCAACTAAGAACTTTACTCCACATGAGGCCACAAGTACTATCGACAATCAATGTTGTTAGGAATTCATCAATGAGCCAATCTTTAGGAAGGAAGTGTGATGAATACTTCTCCAAGACCTCCAAAAAGCTACTGCAACTTTACCTATATCTATACAAGTTAGAGTGCCTTCATTAGATGATGCCAAGTAAATGTTTTGTTTAGGCATGCACCAAATGAAGTCCCTTACATGTCGATCTTCATAACCCACTATCAAATCTAAGAAGGCTGAGTTACCAATCAATAAGTACATCGCTGCCCTATCATATGAAAGAGTTGACAAGTCCACAGATGAATAGTAGATGTTTTCCTTTTGCATCATAGACAAAATTTTAGTGGCTAGTCCACTATGAACGCCACCCAATATCTCATCAACTCTAGGTAGGAAAGGATCAGCTTCACACCTAACCATCCCTACTTGAATCTTCTCAATGCAAGGTTTCAAATTTGACTCATGATATGAAAGAGAATTGCTGATCAAACTCAAAAAATCAGACTTATGCTTATACCTCTTCAATATATCTTCGATGTCCTCTTTTCCCCTTAGAAGAATTAAAGACCTAATGGAATATTCTCTTTGTTTCCTTGCATCATCTGGCTGATTGCAATGTTCTTTGAATCTTTGGAGATGTTGTCTTGCTTGGGCAGAAAGCATCTTTGCTTGGGTAGCTCTATGTAACCAATCTTCAATTGACCTTTGACAATGCTCTATATTTGCTACCCCAAAGTACACAAAATCTGATTTATAATGGGTTGTATCATTCACATCATCATGACCCATGCTTGCACCATGTGTCCCCTCAAATGTAGAATGCAAATCATTGTTCTCTTCTTGACCAAAAGCTACCATATCTTGAGGAAGAGGAGTTATGTCATTGTTATAGAATTCAGAATCACTGTCATACCTTGATGTCAAATCTTCAATTGTTACAAGCTTCTTTTCCTTGTAAACCTC
>VDFB02252616.1:239025636-239148304 GCA_007258455.2 Sequoia sempervirens
CAATTGTTGTGTTGTGTCTATTGAAAGAATTATTTGAGGTGTCTCTAAGATTGATGTTGCTTGGTTATCTAAATTAGCATAACATTTTTATGTTTGGTTTATCAGTACGAATTTTCCGTATTTGTGTGATTGGTTGATAGGTTCTTTCAAGGAAGGATTAAATCCTTTTAATTAATCACAGTAATCAGGGAATTTCATTTAGATCAGTAAGAACTTAATAATCACAATCTTGCATGTTTATACTAGTTATAAACAAAATATGCCAAACAATTTGAATGACCTCCAGAAAGAAGTCAGTTGTTTAAGATTTCATTTGACCCATATACTATATAAGGCACTGGTCTCACCATTTCCATCATTTAGTTTCATTCATACTTTTTACATTTGTTGATTGAGCATATTAGGATTTAGTCTTCATTTTAGTATATAATATACCAAATTTGTTTTATTTTGTCCATTCCAATCTGCCATCGTGGACAAATCATGGCATGAAGAAAATATCAATAGTCAAGTCTGCTTCATTTGTTATAGGTACACCCACCTAGGTCTAGCAGCGCTTGGAGAGTAGAAGGTTTAATTGTTTCAAACCTTGTTCTGTTACCCTAAAACGTTGTGAAAGCTTGGCAACCTTTCGTGGTTCAAACCTGTGTTTTGGAGAGCTAACAAATTGGCGACTCTGCTGGGGATAATAAAGAATCTGTGCCTTAATCATAGAGTCAGAAGTCCTATATACAGACTCCGCTGGGAATAACAAGTAATAATTAATCTTTTTCTCACTTTCAAGAAAGTGAGTGGCGACTCTGATTAAACATTGCAATATGAATGGAAGAAGGTCTCAATTTAGGGGAGGACATTCTGGAGCTCCTCTTGGCAATAGTAAGTGGGCACATAAAGATGATAAGGCTGACAAGGGTAAAGGGAAAAGTGAGGACATGTGCTTCACAAACAAAGAAAAATCATCAATGCCTTATGGTGAGAATTATTTTAACACATGGAAAGATAGTTCAACTAAAGAGAATTGTACCCCAGAAGATCAGAAAAATCCTTTTTACAACCCTCAGAAACATGTCGAATTTGAAGCTAGAAAACAGGTCGAGTTTGAAGCTGGACTCGAAGCTGAACAACTCAGAATTCAATATGAATATGACCAAAAAATGGAAGGTAATAAGAATGGACCTGCTAATCAGGAAATTCATCAAGAAGATTATGAATCTTTAAGTTATGAGGAAGTTAGGGCATGGTATGAATCTCAGAGAAAAGAAAGGGAAGAGCAGGAAAAAGCCCAAATGATTCAAGCAATGAGAGAATTCAAACTGCAGAAAGCTCAAAACATTCCTCACACATCTGGTTTTCCCCCAAAATATGTACCACCCCATAAACAGGGTAATCATGGTGCTGGGTATTCTGAACCACCAAGAATTCCTCACCATCAAATTGGGAATCAATATAGACAGCCAAATCACCCACCTTATATTCCCACACAACATACAAATAATTATCCACCTCCTGGTCAGCGTCATGTGCCATAGCAAAATATGTACTACAATAACCCTATGTACCAATATCAACACCCACCTAATCCTCCTCCTTATCAATATACAACCATGATTAGACAATTTGATCTAGCAGGGTTTCAATTATACCCTTATCCCATGGACAACAGTTGGAGAGGTTTAGTACCCAAGTTTACAGGAAGTAATGCAATCACATCCGAGGATCATTTAAGGAATTTCAATGCCTTCATTCAGGATTTGGATGTACCTTATGAAGATTTGCATATGACATTATTCATGATGTCCCTTATTGAGGAAGCTAGGGATTGGTTCAATAGCCTGACAACAGCTTCTATTTATTCTCTCCAGATACTTCAGGATCAATTCCTTGAACAATTTGGGAATTTGAGTGCACCAAATGTCACTCTCCATGAACTAATGCAAATTTAGAAAGGTCAGAATGATTCAGTCTTTGATTTTAATAGAAGATTCAATAAACTGCAGAATAGAATACCTCCTAGATCAAAGTTATCAAACTCTGTAGCATTAAGTGTTTACTTGAATGCATTCGACCCTAAAATAGGGTATGAGCTGAGAAATAGGTTCCCAAGGGACTTAGCTGAAGCACAAAAGATAGCATTAACAATTGAGAATAATAGAAAGGCTGCTGGGATATTGAATAAGAGAGACAACCCTAGAGCTCCTCAACAAAACAATAATTATCAATATAAGCAGGAGAACACATATAGGAATGAAAATCCAAGGCCGAGGTTGCATGACATGCCCTATGACACAAACTGGAAGGATGCAAAACCTATAATAGATAGGCTTGGAAGCAAAGAAACTCCTGATCCATTGAGGAAGAAGGGGACATATATGGTGAATAGTAACTATTTTTGTAAAGTTTGTGATAAACCACACTCCCCTGATTATTGTGTAGTAGCTCAGAGAATGCAAGAAGGACTGCTAATTGGAGATGATGGAGAAGACCACAAGGTCTATTTAAATTCGAATGCTTTCCACCGTGTTGAGGAAAGGTATTCATCTTCAAAGGAAGGAGGTTATGAATATGATGTTTCAAAATAGAGGTATAATGTCCATATGGCTGAGCAACAAGTCTTTTCTGATTCTGAGGATGAATGTGCAAAACCACAACCTCTTGAGGTGCCTACTCAATGTAATGTGAGGAGACTCACTACAAGAGGAGATGGAAAGATTAACTGTTGCTGCAGTAGAAGAAGCCAAGAGTAAATACTGGTTGAGGAACATGACAGTAAATGAGAAGGAAGGTGTCCCTAGGGGTATCTTTATGAAAGATCAAAAAGTTGTACAAGGAGTTTCAAAGAAAACTGAAAACAAACAACGTGAAGAAAGCAAACAAAATCCTATTCAAAAGGATGTAGTAAAACAATTACACAAGGAAATTCAAAAGACAGAACAGTCAGGTAGAAGAGAAAAAGAAGAGAACAAAGGGGAAACATTAGAACAAAAGAAAGTGATTAAGACAGAAGGTTCCTCTTTTGATTTTACTCAAGCCTTGTCTCAGGTAAAGATGTCTGTCCCACTTCTTGAAATGATGAAAATTAAAGAATACAAGGACAATGCAGTGCAATTGATAACAAATGAAAGTGGAAAACATGTAAGTTCTGAAAATAAAATGGCTGCTAGAAATAAGTAGGATAAAGTAAACATCCCAGAAATCTGCTTGAGTAATGTATTGACAAGTCCGCCATAGGTTGATCCTTTCTTTATCACATTACTCATTAATAACAAATTATTGAGGAATTGCATGATAGATTTTGGTGCTGCCATGAATATTATGCCAGTAGGAGTAATGAAACAACTAGGCATGTGGGTGGATACAAATGAAGGAAAATGTTATGCAATGGATAACTGACCTGTTCCTGTGGTTGGTATAATGAAAGATGTAGAAGTCAAGTTAGCTGCTTATCCTCAAGTAGCTTACAATATTGATATAACAGTGATAGACACCCCTCCTCAATTCGGTATGCTTTTATCAAGACAGTGGACAACAACTGTTGGTGGGAATGTTCAATTTGACCTATCTTATGCAACAATTCCAGTAAATGGCCAAGAGGTGAAGTTGTATAGGGAGTCGACGATGAATCAACTCATTGACTGTGTGCCACAAGACCAAATCAACTATTTTTGTGATGTTGATCTTGGGAGTTTCAATATAGAACCAACACATCCTAAATTGACTAATAGTGATCCTATTGAGAAGCATGCTGCACAGAACCACAATGGTGTGTGGAAGATGTATTTTGATGGAGCTTGCAGCCAAGAAGGAAATGGAGCTGGAATAGTATTCATTTTACCTGAAGGTACTACATTTAAGTATTCATTCTTGTTAACTTTTGAATGTACCAATAATGTGGCGGAATATGAAGCTCTATTAACTGGAATGAATATAGCAGTGAAGCATAAAATAAATTTGCTGGCTATTCGAGGAGATTCTGAGTTAGTTGTCTCACAAATTAAGGCGAAGTATACATCAAAAAATAAAAGAAGTTAAAGCAATACATAAATGCTGTATGGGATACAATTGGGTTGCTTGATGCTTTCTCAATTGAGTGGGTAGATAGGTCGAAGAATATAATGGTAGATTTTCTAGCTAATGTAGCATTGAAGAGAGATGATATTACGTTAGCAGGAGTGTCACAAATTGAATTCAAGACAAGGCCTGCTGTGCCTGATAATGTATATAGATGGCAAGTCTTTAATGATGACATTGATCTTTTGAAATTCCTTCACTGTATAGACCAGTATGAAGCCCAAGAGATCGACTTCAATGCCTTTGTTGAAGAAGTGGATGGGAAGCAAACAGTCTTTGGAAAAGAGATCTTACAACTCAAAACAAATAAGATTCCTAAAGGCTTGGTGGCATTAGAGAGGGTATATGATGGAAGTGATCGGTCTTTAATGAAGCAAACACCAGTTGGAAGGGATGATATTGAAGAAATTAATTTGGGAACTGAGATGGCACCAAAAAAGGTGTACATAGGTAAAAAGATAAGTCCTGCAATTAGAAGAATGCTAATAGAATTGTTGAGAAAGTATAAACATGTATTTGCTTGGTCTTATGAAGATCTCAAAGCATATAGAGAAGACTTGTTTCAGCATGAAATACCATTGAAGCCAGATGCTAAACCATTTAGACAAAAGCAAAGGCCTATAAATCCAACTCTAGAACCTAAAATGCAGGAGGAATTGGCGAAGCTCAGAGATGGTGGAATTATTAAGCCAATCAGACATTCAACATGGGTGTCAAATCTCATCCTTGTCAGAAAGAAAAATGGAGATATCAGATTATGTGTAGATTTTAGAAATCTAAACATAGCGTCCCTCAAAGACAATTATCCTTTTCCTAATATGGAGGCCATATTGCATAAGGTGACAGGCTACGAGTTGTTGTCCATGATGGATGGATTTTCAAGGTATAATCAGGTTAAGGTTAAAGAGTTCGAGCAATACAAAAATGCATTCACAACTCCTTGGGGAACACATGTTTATCTGAGAATTCCATTTGGTCTCACTAATGCAGGGGTGACTTTTCAAAGAGCCATGGATGTGGCATTTGCTGATTTGATCAATATTCTCATGGTGGTGTATTAGGATGATCTCACTGCTTACTCCAAGAAGGCTGAGGATCATGTTCATCATTTGGAAAAGGTATTTATAAAAGCCCTTGAGTATGGTGTTTCAATGGGGACAACCAAAATGATCACTCAAGGAGAAAGCTCTTAGGCAAAAGATCACTGGGTAGGATCAAGTACTTATTCTCAGGGAAAGCATGATGCAATTGCTACAATTATCAAGAAGAGGTAGGATCATTTGACATCTTGGTTGAATAAATTGTGGGGAAAATACTCTCATACTCTTGCTGCATTGAAGGAGCATACAAGGATGGATGGACGAATCATGGAGAAGTTTCATGAATTGGCCCAAAGTGATGAGGCTAGCAGTTCTGCACTTGAAGCTATGAATCATATTATCAATCGCCATCGAAATTTCTATGATGAATTGCAAGGGGATGAACAGGGGTTGTTAGAAGCTGCTAAGAAGACTGTGATCACATTTTTTGATGATAAAGGTGAATTGAAAGAAGCCACCAGGTGGAAAAATGAATGTGAGTCAATGCTGAATGAAATCATGAAGACAACTTCTGCAGGGGATACAACATTGGAAGAAGTGAGCGAGCAAAATGAGGAAATGGTCAAGATGGAAATCACGATCCGGAATGCTGTTGGAGATGCGGACACATATGAGCGTCGGGATTATTTGGACCACCTCGCTAAGACTCACTTGTGGCTAAATAGAGCCTAATTATTTTCTATCTTTTGTTTTGTAATTTGTATTTCCTATTTCCGAAAGGATGTGTCCTTTCGTATTCTCAATGTATAAATGTTCATTTTGAAAACAATATTGAGGATAGGTAGAATAGGATAGAGAATAGAAAGTATGGTGGAACACTATGTTTCACAGGGCTGAGACTCTGATGTGTGTTTTGAAGCCATGGAGATATCAATGAAAATCATTTGATTTGCTGGCGTATTCTGGTGTCAATTGTTGTGTTGTTTCTATTGAAAGAATTATTTGAGTTGTCTCTAAGATTGATGTTGCTTGGTTATCTAAATTAGCATAACATGTTTATGTCTGGTTTATCAGTATGAATTTTCCATAGCTATGTGATTGGTTGATAGGTTCTTTCAAGGAAGGATTAAATTCTTTTAATTAATCACAGTAATCAGGGAATTTCATTTAGATCAGTAAGAAGAACTTAATAATCACAATCTTGCATGTTTATACTAGTTATAAACAAAATATGCCAAACAATTTGAATGACCTCCAGAAAGAAGTCAATTGTTTAAGATTTCATTTGACTCCATATACTATATAAGGCACTGGTCTCACCGTTTCCATCATTTAGTTTCATTCATACTTTTTACATCTGTTGATTGAGCATATTAGGATTTAGTCTTCATTTTAGTATATAATATACCAAATTTGTTTTATTTTGTCCATTCCAATCTGCCACCGTGGACAAATCATGGCATGAAGAAAAGATCAATAGTCAAGTCTGCTTCATTTGTTATAGGTACACCTGCCTAGGTCTAGCAACGCCTAGAGAGTAGAAGGTTTAATTGTTTCAAACCTTGTTCTGTTACCCTAAAACGTTGTGAAAGCTTGGCAACCTTTCATGGTTGAAACCTGCATTTTTGAGAGCTAACAGTGGGAGTATCCCTGAAAGAAGAGCCTCCACCGATGCTCAAAACAGGTTCCAAGTGTGATGCAAGCAATAGGCTTAGTTGTAATTAAGCCTCCAAACTTGGTTTTCTAAGGTGGATAAAGGAAAAAAGGGGATTTCCACATGGGGTGCAATTTCACTCTTATACACAATGAGAATGTGTTCATGTTGGATGGGTAGAGACATCCTAGTCACATGGATAAACACACTTGATTTGGACTACAAAATGGAGTGATTATGTTGGCTTCATGTTTCTAGCCCTTGGAAACATGAAAGCACTGGAAGATAAGCCACTAACCTCTTTGTGAGTTGTAGAGTTGATATGTTTCATATGTTATAAGATCCTGGACAACTTGGTTTTTCCTATTGGGTTTAGTTTACTCTTATTTTCAGCTGTGGGTTTGTAGATTTGTGCTTATTCCATTATTAAGATGACATGTTTGATGTGAGTGTTTGGATGTTTCAATAGATTTTTTAGATTTACAAAGATGGTTTTGTATGTTTTACATGTTAACTAAAATATATGATATGTAGATCTATGATGAGACTGCATTTAGGGTATTCTAGATGAAGACAATTATAGGTTTGCATGGCTACTTGAAGGGTTCTTATTGATCTATGGTTACTCCTATGTGGTTTTGTTTGGAAAATCAGATCTAGCGTTGATTCTGATGTTTGAGTTTTAGAAATCTGCATGTTATACCTAATTATGTATGTTTTGCATGATACTTTAATGTGAGGTTGAATCTAATTTTTAATTATTTGAGATTGGAGTATTGATTATGTATTTCTCCTTTGAGATGTTGCATATATGCAATATTTATTGTAAAATTGTCTTATGTGGATTCTATTTGGTAGGCCTTATTCTTGGTCAGCATTATTATATTGGTATGCTTATTGAAATGAGAGATGGTTATTGGGAGTACCTAATAGAATTATATATTTGAATCTATAATAGTAGTTTATGGTGCATGAGAATCTTTTTTCACTTTTAGTAGATTTTTAGAAATGATATTGGTCATGATGCCATGTATAACTTGGTATTACTTTCAATGGGAACTTTATGCAATTACATAATATGTTCTATCTTCTTTGTTTCAATATTTTGGTTTTAAGCTGTTGCTGTTAGAGTGTGTGGTGAGCCATAGATAATCTTTAACTAGAAGATGGATGGTATTTTGTAATAGTTTTTGGTGTCATAAGGGGCTCTTGGATTCTACCTTCAGATTGCAGTGAGAGTTATGACATCTTTGGTTCTATTGACAAAATATGTGTGGCATTTGTATATTCTTGGTTTGGAGATTATGGTTGTACCTTACCTATTGGGAGCTCATGGTGTTGAGTTCTTTGATTGCATTGGGGCCATGGAGGATCTTCAGTTAGAAGATGGTTATCATGATGCTTGGAGAGCTTGATTTATTCAGTTGCCCTTTATGCTTTTTGCAAGGTGTTCAACAAGTGGGAGAATGTTGAGAAAATGTCTCAACCTTGCTTTGTTTTTTATTTATTAATTGGAAAATTTTAACTATCTTTTAGTTATCATGAAAGTTTCTAAAAGTAACTATGGCAACTTGCAAAGTGTTTATAAATGTCAAATTAGAAAGAGCATGAACAAGGGGAAGTTAAATGTGAGCTTGGAAAAGATAAAGAAGATTTTTTAGTTTGCATGTGCAAATTACTAAAAAAATAGATAAAATCACAAGTTGGAAGAGGAAGTTTCTTTTCTTCAAGTGATTTATGCCTAAATGGTTTTAGAAACCATTCTTGATTTTTGTTTTCTCTCATCCATATATATTTAGTGCTTGAGTTGAAGGGAAAACAAGTTAAGTTACAGGGTGTTGAAGCCATGAAGTGTTGTAGTGATTCAAAGAGACAAGTTGTATTGATGTAACTCATTTGAAGGACTAATACAAGTCTTGGATCTCTTCAGGTGTGGAGTTTTTTCTTGCAAGGGTTTCTCCACGTAATTCTTGGGTTGTGGTTTGAATATTATTGTAAACTAATTTAATCTATGATTTATTATTATCTGTTTATTTGGATGCATAAAATTATCTACATACTTTCATTGTAAAGTTTTATCCTACTTTTCAACACTAGCTAAGTTTTGGAAGTAGCAAAATTAAAGAAAGAATTTTGTTATGGGTTCTATGCTTGGGAGATAGAATAACAATACTCAAACACTCTCATTCAAGGATAATCCTAGAGATCTCAACCTCAAGCATGTAAAGGAAAAGAGATCTTGCAATAGGGTTGTTCTAGGGGCTGATTGTAAACTAATGAGGGGCTCACCACCAAGTTAGGACTTGGAAAGACAAATGAGATGCAAGATGTAATGCTTAAACCTAATATGATGCAATCTTTCACTAAATGACCTAAAAATGCATGTAAAACATAATAGAAAGTAGTAAGATGAAATGTGTGCACCTAGAAACCTGAAGGAGATTGAATAAAGCTTTGAAATGTTGGAAACACTGACTAAGAATCATACACTAGATTGGGCGATTTAGTCCCAGATTTGGGTTTCTATGTAGAAATTGGAATTTGGAAAATGGGTGTTTGAAACTGCAAAAACTTGAAAATTGACCTAAACTGAGACTCATATGCCAGAATTGGCGTAGCAATCCAATTAGGGTTTTCTGAAGCTTGAAGGTCTAAATCCAGTCTTCAATGTCTACTCTATCCCTTCAAATTGATTTTTAGATCCGAAACCCTGATTTGCAACCTGTAGAAGTCTTCCAATGATCTTCAATGCAAGGTGACATCTTTGAAAATTTTGAACACTTTGAAAACCTTTTCCAAACTTGCTCTTCAATGTGTATTCAACCTAAACCTGCAAATCACACACTAAAGAGAGGGAAAAATGTTGTTTTGTTAGTGGAAAGGTGTTTTCCTTGGTCAAACCCCATTTTGGTAATCAAACCTTGAAATGAAATGAAATAGGAATGGAGAATGATGAATAAACAAAATATGATGTTGCAACTCACCAAACCCTAGCAATGAAGTGTTGCAAACATGTATGAGATGGATCTTATGGATGTAGATCTTGAATGAAATACTAGCTTGAATCATGAAACCCTACATCACAATTGTTAGCTCAAAAACAAACATGATGCATGAAGACTTTGACATGATTCTTGTGTGGCATAGAAAAATGGACATTTCTTGCTTGACATGGGAATAATTCATGATAAATTGGACTTAATGAGGCCTTGATTTAGTGTTGTGAAGTGTTTTACATGTCCACGTTAGGTCTTGGACCCTTGTAAATGCATCTAACGATGTCTTTTGAAGGTGTTGTAAAGTGTTGTAAAAGACTTTCACATCTTTCTAGGTCTAATGAACCTATTTTCCCTTAATTCAACAATGAAAAATGTATTTAATTGAATTATCACATCAATCTAGAAGGCTTATAAACTAAAATTGACTTCAACCTAGTGTTGTAATGTGTTTTACACATTCACATTGGTTCTTGTGCCTTTCTAGGCTATGTGGACCTCATTTCAATGTTGTAAAGTGTATTTAATCACACTTTCACATTGAATTCTATGTCCCAAGCCCTAATTGACCTTTACATCATCATTAATAGGCCTCTATGACCCCATATTGTGCATCCCAAGGCATAATATGATCAAATACTCAATGAAATCAACATATGAACTAGAATTCCTCATTCCCCAACAATCCAGCTGGAAAATGGACCTCTCTGGGACTAATTCACCATATGTGGTGAATGAGTCCCTACCAGGTGGGATTGATTAACCCAAGGTGGAAAATTAGTCCCACTTGGGTTATTTTTGACTTTTGAGCAGGAAAAACTAGAATTTAAGTTTATTATTCTTTCATGTAGGCCTTAGGGATCCAATTAACAAGAAAATAGGGAAATTTTCCTATAAATACAGGTCTCTAAGCCCTAATTCATAATAACTTCAACCAATTCATTCTTCTTCCATCATTCATCAAGTTCTCTTGTCAAGCAAACTAGGGTTTTAGCATTCTAAGTCATTAAGATAGCTTCTTCAGACATTCAAGGGAAGAATCTTCATCTTTTATTGCAGAAATTCAAGATCAATCTTCATGGCAAGGTATTAACTCTATTGTTGCATGCTTCATTACTTTGTTTCATCATTTTGGTTTAATTACCTAAAAGGGGTTTGACCAAGGCAAACCCCCATGCCCTAACATCCAACATTTCTCTTTCTTGTCTTGTGTATTTGTAGATTTATAAATCTTGGAGGTTTAGAAATCATTGAAGATTATGTTACAAATTTTTTCAAGTCATCTCTTCATTGGATAAAGCAAAATGTCAACAAAAAGTCACTTTCAGGCCCAAATTTGACAGCTTCAAAACCAGACACCTGAAGAAGTAGAAAGTGTAGAATGAAGGCTCCTATTTCCACTTTTGTATCTTTAGAAATTTAGAAGTGGACTGATTCATCATTGATGGAGAATGAGTCCCACTGCCAAGCCTGATTTTGGTTTTCTGCATTTTTGGAAACCCATTTGTCTAAAACGGGTTCTAAGACAGTTTCTCAGAACTAGGACTAATTCACCTAGAATGGAAAACGAGTCCCTGTAGGACAAATTTCTAGTGTCAACAACATTCCAGATGCCATTTTCAGTCTCCATCAAGTTCGCAGGTGCACACTTCCACTTTCATCAAACTCTGTTACAGTTTGCTTTCATTTCTAGATTTTTTTACATATCACAATATGTGTTTTCCAACAAGTTGCATTTCAATAGTTTTCACTTAATGATCAATAGCTTTTATTAGTTATTTTCATTTATTCCCTCTCATCTAGGCATATTACATCCATATTCCATCCATATTGCATTGACTTTGAGTGTAACATTGCCCATTTTGGCCCTTCTTTCTCCTTTTAGGTGAAAAACCCTAGAAGTGCTAGAAAGGATTAGGGTGCCAAAATTATGTGTGACAACTTGATGCTTGAATAATGCTCTAAATGATTGATAATATTCCCTTGAAGACACTTGAATGCTCTTGTGAATTCAAACTTGCTATAAGAATGCTCATTCAACTTGCTTGGTGTAAAATGAGTGAAAGAAACTTGTATTTATACTTAATTATGCCAAATTTCCCAAAATTACAACACTACAAGCTGACATTAGATTTAGGAGAGGATAAAATCCCCCCCAAAAATTGAATTAATTTTAATTTTGGTCCACATGGGACTCATACGCCCAAGGTGGTGTATGAGTCCCATTAGGCATAATTTATGGGACCAATTTCAAAAATTGTAAGAAATGTTTGAAACCAAGATCGGGATCCAAAACCCTAGGTGGAACTCATACACCCAAGGTGGCGTATGAGTCCTAGATCACTAAACCTGGGCCACACAATCTGAAAACATCTGAATTATGATTTAATATTGATTTGTGTTAGGATCATCCTCAGAAAGATGCATTAAATGAGGCTTGTGGATGCAAAATAAGGCCAAATACGGCATAAAGAATTCAAATTATTTATGAAAACCCTAGAAAAGTGTGAAAGTGTGTTACAACACTTTACAACACTATGATTAAGGTACAATTAAGTTTATTTAATTTTCAAGGGCCCAAGACCTAGTGTGAGTGTGTCAAACACATTACAACACTAAGTCAAGGCACCGTTAAGCTCAATTTTACAAGGAGCTCACCCAAACAAGTGTGAAAATGTCACCAACGACATTTTTTAAAACTACACAAAGAAAGAAATATTTTTAGGTATCTATTTTAGTAATGGAGCTTTCTATGAATTGTGCACTTTCTAGGTTACTCATAACACTTGTCTCTATTTTTTGATCTATGTTCATAAAATTCTTACCTAAAATGTCTAATGTAGGATCAAACTAGGGCTTGTGTAATTGTACACATCCAAAAATATTTTGTTTACCACATTTTTAGTTTTCATTTCTAATTTTGTGTTTATCTAATTTCTATAACTAGTTTTTATGGAGTTGGGGGGAAGATGAAATCTCTCTACCCCATACTCATGCATGTGTTGTCCCTTTTCAAATTTTTGTTTGAATGAGTATTTTATTTTAATAATTTGTCCTTGACTGATACTCTTCATCACTCATTCCAAAAATGCAACTACTAACTTGTGTTGAATGTGAAAACTAAAAATTGAAAGGACTTAATTATTTTTGGGCATCAATTAGTTACATATTGCTGCCCACTATGCAAGGAGAATGTTCCTAAAAAGACGAAAGAAAGTTCGAAACATTCACCTTTTACTACCTTTGGCTAAGAATATAACTCTGTAACACCTACCTAAACAAGGAGTAATCACAATTTGAGTGTAATCACATAAAGGGAGAGGAGCCCATCGTGGGTATAGGATCTATTGTGGGTATAATTTTGGACAGCATGGGGCCCAACTTTGGACAGTCCGGGACCCACTTTTGGGCAATAAATTTGCCAATAAATTTACTCTTAATATCCAACTACCAATCACTTTAATTCAAAAAATACACAAACTGACCAATCATGTAATGCCACATCAGCATACCAGCATTACATGACTTAGTGACCCATTATCAGTCCATGACTTTTTTTGGCTCTTTTTTTGTGGTTTTTGAAAAATGGTCCAAAAACATTGATAAACGTGCCTAATTTTTGCCAAAAAAAATGGGGAGGATGACAGCTTGATGGTCAAGAGATGTGGCAAAAAAAATTGTCCGACTCGAACGTTGATGATGTGGACCCCTCACTCAAAGTTACCCTACCCACCATTGACTCCTCTCCCTTATATAATCTTTTGTCGCTGGACCTACTTTTCTCTTGATTTGGAGGAGGTCAAAGTTTACATAATACAACATAAACCCCTTTGCTACCCTGTACCCATGTTCAACACGTGTACATAAATTGGCAGGCAGAAAGTTTTAGGAAGTGTGGATAATACAACATACTTTGCTCCATCACAACACCGCCTAAACACGGGTTTATATTACATACGTGCCTTACTGATACATATTTCGTTGGAGATTAAACTGTAGCTGTTATAAGCGGATACGTCCACAGCTCTTCTTTGATATGGTTGCAGTAAATTGTATTAATTTCTCAGATTTTGAAGCCTTTTCAGTTGCTCGCTTTCTAAAGCAACTTGTGGTTGAGGAGGAATATCTCAGACAAGGATCTCATGACTGTACAAAACCTTGGAGAAACACGTGGCATGCTAAACGGTCGTGTCATTGCAAATGATCAAATATATATAAACCCCTTTAGTTGCCTGAGATTAAGGCAACACAAACAAGTAACAAAAACGTAAGTTATTGTTCTAGTACTGAATTTTGGGTGAACCAAAATAATGATGAAAGATGGAGTGGTGATTGTAAGAGATAGTAGTGTGGATTTATTGGGAGTGGTGGAAGACTATCTTGAGCTGAGTTTGAGGACTCAGAACTTGTGCACATCATTGCGAGAGTTTGTGAAGAAAAGCAGAGATGATCAGTTTATTATAGGCAGGGCTCTTGCTTTCAAAGAGGCCCAAATTTCTCTGTCGGATAAAGATTGTAAGGAAATAATAGAGGAGTTTAGAATTGTGAAGGGCAAGCTCATATGTGTGGAGGAATTTGAAAGTGTGTACAATAGCCATGCAGAGATGCAGAGCCAGCTACGGATGATACAGAGAAAGGTGGATAGAAAGATCAAGTATTATAAAAGATTAGTGAAAGGTTGGTCCATAGCACCTACTTTGCTTAAGAGATTGAGCAACCTGTGTGTTAAACAGGGCCTGCAAAAAGTCTGTGAAAGAGGTATTTGGCTAAAATCTCAATCTGTTTTGGTGGAAGCTATGAATTTGGGAATGTTCATGAGTTGTAAAAATGTGGAGATGATGAGGGTGCTCGTCGATCGACTCCAAGGCGAGCTTGGATGAACTGCTAAAAGCATTGAATTTGGGGAAAGGCATGGCGATTCTTGTGCTCTATTGTTGTCTCTGGAAGACCTTCGTAAGAAACAGCCCGAATTCCTTAAGCACTTAGAAGATTTCGAAAGGCAAACATATGTTTGTAATGCAACCATCTCCAAGTCTCGAGCTGTTGTTTTACAGAAATTGACTACATGTTTAATCCATTAATGGAGGCTAATTCTGCTTCATGAAATGTATAAATATAATGTAGAATTGTAGTTCTTTCAAAAAGTTGGTGTTGACAGAGACATGCAAATTTATGAAGTCAATTAGTTTGAGAGAGCACGTCAATGGTAGTTTCCGTGCAGGTGATCAGTAATTGATAGCTAATTTAAGAAATTTTTCATATGTTGTTGATGAGGATGATATCACATTGTATATGTTTGTGAATTGAAGTAAATCGCTTCCCCTAAAATCGATAAAATAATATTATTTTCTTCACTACGGATCTTTTAAAATACAATTTGGCTCTTATCGGTTATTATTTTTAATTTTGATATATACTTAAATAATTATATAAGTTGTACAATGACATATTGATAAAATAAAAATTAGAATTAAAAAATAATACATGATAAACTAATTAGCTATTTAAAATTTTTATTTTTATTACATTGAAGAAATTATTAAATTTAAAAAGAAATTATAATTTGTCTCAATTAAGAATTTCAAACAAATAATGTTATTAAAATGATTATACACTTATTTATTTTAATGATGAGGATTTTTACATTTAAGATTCAATTAATGTTAATCTTATTGATATTTTTTCAATAATTCATTTCTTAGTTTTTCTAAAATCTAGGAAGCATTTTAATGTAATTTGATCCAACTAATGCAACAAGTCAAAAACAAAATATTGATTGACAAGTATGATCAAGGAATTTTTAAGTCTTCTATAATTTTCTTTTCAGATAATAGTTTAAGTCTCTTCTAGTTACTTTGAACTCTATATTAAGAAACTTGATCCTAAGGACCACTTAATTGTGGCACTATGCTAGTAAACCTATTTCAATTAATTAAAACAGTGATTTTAAGTGGATTTCACACAAATATTAGTAGAAATCTAGTTGTATTTAATATTTGTATCAAACATTCAACTTTGATTTTTTTTTGTAAGTCTATCGAAACTACCAATAAAATGAGATTTTTTTTATCTTTTCCTCAAATGTATATAATTCATTTGTGTTTATTGAATTGGTACTTTAATATTTATTTGGTGAGACTATTTGTTTTAGATAAAAGGACAAAGACCTAAATAGTTTATATTAATCTAAAATCAAGAATACATTCTTATACATTCAAAGCATCTGAATAAGGGGAGAGTGTCTATCTCACTGGGTAGAGAGTTTAACTTGAAATTCAAAATAAAACTAGTTGTAGTCGCAGCCCATCGAGGGAAAAAAGTAGAGAAACAATTATAAGAACTACCCCCCTCCACCCTAGCATGCAATCTAAAGCAACTGCACAAAATGCATGTTGCTCAAACACCTGCCCAAACTCCCAACTACCCATAAGTGTTTTAATTTTTTTTCCATGAAATAAAAAAACCATCTATGAAAAAACATTATACGCATATGAACAAAAATAAGAGAGTGCAAGTCTTATAGGCTAACTAGATTAAACATTACCAACTTCCTATATATAGATTATGAAATTGTCGATCCACTCAAAGTATTGGACCAGCTCAACATGCAACATTTTCTTTAGGAAGCATACTGCTCCTTCCACCCACTCTTAATATTTGCACTGTTCCTTGCCTTTGATATCTAGTATGAAGAGGTAGAAGGTGTGTAACGCCCTGCCACGCAACCCCAAAGGAAACTAAAACATCTCACAATTATGGCACAATTTTTTTTTAAAGTAACTAACATGTAACATAATATAACATACATCATTTGAAATGAAACTATACATGTAGAGCATATAAAAAATCCCTTGAGGTTATGTGACTGCATTATTATTTTTTTATCAACATCATTACATCACATGAAAATAGACAATACATTAAAACTTGAAGTTACATTTCACAAGGATTATAATATTACAATGCTGCTTCCCATCATGAATGGGAAAAATAAAATAACATGGAATAATACATCTAAAATGTATGAATACAAAGCTGCAAGGTTGAATCCAACTCTGGTACAACATATGAGTCATTGCAAAGGTACAATTCTGCACTTCTTGATCAATGGTTGGGGACCCAATGGGGTGCATAGCACATTCCACCTGACCACGTGGACCCAAAGGCCCACCCCCCATGCTAGGAGATGACAAGAAGGACCCCCAACAAAAAACATCAAACAAAACAAGGATAGAAGACTTCACAACAAGAACCATAATAACATAAGGCAACCTCCAACACAAGATGAACCCAACATAAGAAATGACCAATAAAGCATTAGCATACAGATGTCGACATTAGCTTCTAGAGGCTCAAGAATAACCTAGAGGAAACAAAGCATACAAGGTTGTTAAAGGGTGGAGTGTCACCACAATGTTGCATGGGTTACCCTGGCGAATCTTCCTAGGCCTTGACCCCCAACTTGGGTTACCCTGGTGACCTCTTATGAAACCCGGCCCCACATGCAATCCAATACATAATTGATTATCTTTCATAAATACAAGATAATGGTCTTGCCATTCCAGGCCTTCTCGACTCATCCCCAAGTCTAAACTAGCCCTTGAGTCCATGAGCGAGGCATAATTTATCCAGTTAAATGTTTTAGACTACCTAATGTATTGATTTAGTTTTCACTGATTAGACTAACTCCACATGAGTTACCTAGGCACCACTTTGTGTGTCGGCCCCCATGAAGAGCCACTCCCCTACTAACAACATATCTCAAAAACAAAAAAGGAAAGCCAACTTGCACAAGAAACTTAATCCAATAAAATAATTGCACCAAGTGAGGCATGCACCATCTCACGATAGAACTTCAAAGTAACGAAAAACACATTCAAGTGCAAGGCTCAAAGCCACATAAAAACAATCCAAGTGCAAGATCAACCTTCATCAAAGTAACAGAATCATAAAACCACCCACTTTCAGGTGCATAAACATAAAACTCAAATAAATACTTTAGGCTCAGTATGGGTTACCCAAGGCGAATCCTCCTAGGTCACCGGCCCCCATACCAACCCTTGCAAGTTAAAAACCATATCGTCTCTAACCTCTGGAAGAATAAAAAAATGCAAACACAAGGGTTCCCCATCAAGAAATATCAACTATAGCAAGATTTCCAAGAACCATTTATTAATCCAAAAGTATAACGAGTGGATACATCACGATAAGATCATCAAACTCAATCCAAAACTACATAATCAACTCGATACAAAAACAACCATGAAATTCAAAAAGAATCTTCTTAACAACCATTCAACCCAAACGAGCTTCCTCCATAAAAATCGTAACCAAGAATAATCCATAAGAACATTAAACACAAGTACCCCCAATCATATAATCAACACAAACTTCACCAATAACGGTCACTTCAACACTATATCCAAAACTAAACACAATCTTATAAACTCAACAAAACAAACACTCATCATAATGCAAATGTGTCAACTTTCTTTACTATTACATTTCCACAAATAACACGATATCATGAGCTCATAGCATCTATTTAGTAAAGTATCTAGATAGCAACTAGTTTGATAAAAGGGTGGAATAATCACCATTTAAAACAAGCTCCTCCAATTTCTTCACTTAAGCTAATTTCTATAGTTGTTCGAATACATGATACTTCATCCTTCTTAGTATTTGATATTTCTTATTTTTTTTCCATATCATTTGAATAACCTCTTCTTAGTATTATAGAACTATACAACCAAATAATCATTAAACATATCTTATGCATTCCTATCAAAGAACCTTATATATATTTAAAGGTAAAAAAACCCATTAAATCACAAGTATTAATTCCTTTATAGTGGTACCTGACTCAATTAAGAAGACATATTAATTTCCTCTAACAAAGAACCAA
This sequence comes from Sequoia sempervirens, assembly GCA_007258455.2. NCBI lineage: Eukaryota > Viridiplantae > Streptophyta > Pinopsida > Cupressales > Cupressaceae > Sequoia > Sequoia sempervirens. Next base: position 239,044,300 of record VDFB02252616.1, read on the forward strand.
TTCCCTACGCTGATATAAATACCCCTCTAATAATTTTTCACTCTATATGTCAATACCAAAAGTCACGACATAAAACCATTTATGGGTAAAAGCAAGAAGTTGAGTACACGAAGAGGGGAAATTTTGGGCAACAAAAAAAATTTCGCAAAAAACGCGTATGCGTTTTTGAAAAATGCGTACGCATTACGGAACGGGTACCTGAACCAAAATCCGAACGCGTACGTGACCAAAAAGGCGTACGCATTTATAACGCGTACATGTTTTGGAAAAGTATTTATTTTTTTAAATAAACTGCTGGCTTTTCATTTTATCCACTATTTTTGGCGGCGTGAGAGAAGACAATCTAGAGCGCGTACGCATTTGTAAGCTGTTGCTTCAAGCATATTTCGACTTCCACCTCCTCCCGTCAACACACCCGACCTCTGAGACCTCCAGGTTGGTTGAATTCTGCTATTTTTTGCTTTGTATCTTATTTTTTTGTTTTTTAATTAGTATTTAAGTTTTGTTTCTTTAATGTGTTTTATTTCAATTTTTAATAGTTTTAAATTGCATTTAAAAAATAAAAAACGTCAACAAAATAAATAACGTTAAATTGTAAATTGAAAACCATAAAATCTAAACCTAAATTGGACACATTTAACTTAGAAATCTAAACCCTAAAACATAAAACTAGAAACCTCTTAGAGACCTCTCTCCCCTTAGGTGAGCTAAAACTAGAAACCCTAATACAATTTTAGAGAAACCCTAATACAATTTTAGAGAAACCCTTACAAATATGACTATTTAGTAAACTTTCAAAGGCATTTGAATGGGCTAAGAGTAAAAAAATTCAATAATTAGGTACACTAATATACATACATGCATACATACATACATACATACATACATACATACATACATACATACATACATACATACATACATATATAAATAGACACAGGTATATGCAATACACACACATGTATATTTATACATTAATATACATCACCTACACTTAGTTATATTCATAGATATATCTATGTATATATATGTTTGCATATAACTTTACTCACATACATAGACATATATGTGCATATAAATATAAAATAACACCTACCCACATTGAAGATATGTTTTTATTTGCACAATATATAATGATTACCACCTAAAGCCAAATAAAATTTTATATCTAGAACACATTTTTTAATGATTGATAATGGAAATGCAAAGACTAAATTGTAGCCCAAATTTGATATGAAGGATTTGATAATATATTTACTTTTCCAAATTGAATTCATAAGAAAAGGTTATTGATGTGAGTGAGTGTGTGCGTTCTCACAATCTTCACGATCATGGTTGTTCTCTTAGACCTATCTCTCTCTCTCCAGTGATACTCTCCCTCTTGTCCTTGGAGGGTAACTCTATTCTGCATTCACCTCATGAAACCAAAAATGTAGTTAGTTCATTATTAAAGCATATGTGCATATATAAACTTATTTATATATCGACATAAATCTCTTAGAAACATTAAGAAATACATGTTCCATTTAATCATTATGAGTATTAAAGGCATATTTGCAATAGTTCATATTATGTTAACTAGATCAAAATGTTAAATTGACATATTCTTAATTAACGATAATACATATTTTCAAGTCAAGATTGAAATGAAAATAAAAAATAATATAACCTAGAGGGTAAAAGAAAATGGGATGTAACAAGGGAAACTATCTCTTACATGCACCTCATCAAACTAACAAAATAGTTAGTCTGTCAAATCATATCATTAAATGTATAAATTTTTTATACTTTCCTTTGCTAACACACTATTCCTCCATTATTCCCCATTTGCACATTTTCTTAGGTTTCCTCTAAGTTCTTTTATATATTTCAGTTTTCAAGTTTTTCCTTACCCAAGTATCTTGTCAAGAAGTTCTCCAAACTTTTTGTTCCCTATTCAATATTTTTACTATGTTTAATTTCCTGAGATTTCGTCTACCTCTATGCCTCTTCATCGATTCTTGTGATTTTTGCTACCCTTAACCCCATAGTGTGCATAAGGTTATAAGTAGTTGGTTTGTGGCTACCTTAACTCTTAGTTAAATTATATGATTTAAATCATAGTCTTATTTCTAGGTAATTAAGTTAGTGTAGATGAACATTATTCTTAGGTATCTAAGTAAATTTAAGTGAAAACCAATGAATACGTAGGGTACATATGGGAACTAGTGTTTTGTTTATTATCAATAAATTTACAGAAAAATCATAAGAGCAATAGGGATGAGAAGATAAAAATTGAATAAAATTGACAACAATAATTCTCACTACATTCACTAGATTTGGTTATACCACCATATTCATGTGCATTTGTGAGACATAACCCTATGAAGAATTCAATAATACAAATCTCACCAATTTATTCAATGTACATTTATTTACATTTATTACAATCCTTTATTTATTACCAAGATAAGATAATCCTTTGCAAGACAACAAGCATGATCCTTTGATTCATCCAAAAATATCAAAATACACTAAATTTAGTAGAGTTCGACGTAGAAAATGTAGATGCATTCTATGATAAAAATTATTTCTAACCCTTACACAATTTTTAAAAAGAGATGTACATAGGAACTAGGTGTCCCAAAATTTAAGGATCTGAAAGAGTTTAGTTGAAACTTAACCCTAGGTGACTTGCTCTAATTGGAAAACTAATTGAAAATTAATTGAAAGCCAACTGAGAACTACAAGATGAGTGGGAAATCCCACACCATCTCAATATTTATCAACATCTATGTTGATTTATTACATTTATTTAAAAGAATAAAGAATGCGCAAAGTAATTTAACTAGTACCTAAAATACTTCGAGTCTATAAAGTTATTTGAAAAGATATTAATAAATTCATTTAAATCATTCATACTAGCCCGCCCCTTTTGATACTTAAACTTAATCCTCTAAGAAAATGTAGATTCTTCTAAGTTCCCTTGTAGTTCATCAAAATCAACCACCTCAAGATTCTTGGAATTTTTGAATATCTTTTTTTATTTTATCATTCTTGAACAATATAATTCTTGGATACTGACTCATGCAGTGAATCTGAAAATTATTTGATCATCTTAGTAGTTGAGGTTACCATTTATGTTGTCTCCTAGAATGTGCAAGAGAGGTCTTCAATGATTTTCAATATTTTTCATCACTTGTTCTACTAACCTTCTGTTTTTATTCAACTCTCATTTATAGTTCTTAAGTGACTATCGGTTTCTATTCAACTCTCATTTATAATATGAATTTTTAATGCTATGATTTTTTAATGTTATAAATTGAATGGTCTTCAAATGAAATATATTTTGAATTTGTGCATGTTCAATGTGATTTTTAAATAACTTTGAAATTGTGTGCATTATTTAATTAGTTTGTTGATATATATTTTTTAATTGTTTAACATGCAGTTGCCATATCATTTCTCGGATGGATCCACTTTTCACTTTAGAGGATTTCATGCCTAATCCAGAAATCCCTATAGATCCTGGTGCACATCCCACCCCACCACATGAGGATATGCCTCACTCACCTTCACATTCTCCACCACCTAACCCCCCACCCCTCCTCTATTTGACCAAAATAAACTAAGAGAGAATATTTGAGCCAACTTAGTTGTCATTCAAGGAAACATAGATCTCATAAAAATGAGACTAGAATCCCACCACATCTCGCACGGTTTGCATCTACGATGCAAACTATTGTCGATTCTGTTCGATCTATCAATGCAGACCTAGATAGGTTCCATCAATGGAGAGAAGAGAGGAGACAATTCTATGTAGATGGACTGTCATATAAAGAAATCAATGACCTAAAAATCACTAAACAAGCTATGTGCCAATATTTTATGAACCCCCAAACAAACGAACCAATACCACCCACAAAAAAAGAATTTCAATTTTATGGTGTAGGCACCCGCAAATACCTGCAAATTTTTGGGAGAGATGGTGGATGGTGTTTGATAATCCACCACATGGCAACAGTGAGGTGCCCTTATATTTTTTGAGAAAGTTATGGGCTGAGTTTGAGTTGGGTAAAAAACCCAACTATTTTGATATGAGGTCATTTCAGGGAGCTGGGCATGGCATGCCCCAACATAGACTAGGAGCACGTGTCGATCCTCAGCGACGTGCTCTAGTTGCTCCTCTTGTTCCTCCTCCTTCTCTTGGTATTCCTGCTGCATTTCAGCAGCAAACCATGTTATCTACACTAGGAGCATTGAGTTCACTTTCAGGACATCTCACTTAGCAGACTACACACGCTGCCACTGAAGTGGCCAATACAAAGCATGGAGGCTCGGGCTATAGGGATACTCAGACATCCACTTCAGATGAGGCACATGCATCTGGGGTGGGATCATACCTAAATTTACTATATTCTGAGGATCATCCCACACAGGTATGTTCATCTTTTGAACTTAAATTTAATTCAAGTTTGAAATGTAAAAAATTCATGTAAATAATAACATCAAACTATATATATAATATAATATTAATTCAATAATTTTGTGTTTGGTGTATAGACGCATGATGACGTGATGCCCAGAACTCAATATCATCATCGTGTGTATATGTCGAGTGCTGTAGATTTGGGCTCACCTTTTCGACAGGTACTTGAACCAAAATATATTAAATAATTTGTGTGTCCATATATATATATAATTTAATTTGAATTTGTACACATGTGTGAATTGATATATTATATCTAGATGCAGGGAAGTCATACTATTCCTAGTATTGACGAGCCACAAGTTACAGTGGTGAGCGCTCCTGAGACATCATCAGCTCAGGTGCGTGCTTTCAAAAGTTTGTTAAGTTTAAATTAAATACACATCATAGATCTAATTTAATTTTTTCATTTACATACACATGTGTGAATGATCTATATGAACTGTTGTACATCTATATGTAGGGATTTGATGAGATAACCATGGCGGGCGCACCTGAGACATCATTGACATCTATTCATGGGCAATCTCAGGTGCGTGATCATGAGGTCATATCATTCGAGGTTGTAAACTTTACTTTAAATCTCCTATACAATTTTTACGAACATTTTATATATATATATATATATATTCAAGGTTTTCACATATTGTTTGCTTTATATGAATATGCAGGATATAGTGGATCAAGCATTTACATCTTCTCAACAGACATTTATGTTACCTGTTGAAGAAAATGTGCCAGTTGATTCACATGACCATATGGTAATTTATGCATACTAGAAATCATTTTTACTATATTTAGTCGATATTTAATTATTATTTTTTATCTAAAAGTTTATATTTTCAATTTTAAATATGTTTAATTATATCAAAATTTCTAAATAAATTTAAATCTAATTTCGAGTTTCTTGAACTCTTTTACAGCATGATGCAGGTACATCTAGTCAACGTGGAACAAAGAGGAGACTTGATTTGACCGATCAGCGTAAGAGTTAGATAGTTTTATATTTTATGGACTACAAATCTTTAGTTTTATTTCATTATATAGTTTGACATATAAATTTTATGGACTATCTAGATCTCTAGTTTTATTTTGAACATGTTCATATCATATATGTGTGTTTATTTATATCAGTTGACTTTAATATGATGATTATATATGCAGTCAATTATGAGATCATGTTATGTTCATTTTCATAATTATATGCATTTATATACATATCTATATATTTATATTTTATCAAATTTTCAAGTAATACATGCACTATATAATAATTCTTATCTAGAATCAAATTTCATATATATATAACTTATCACATGGTTAGGTGACAAATTAAAACATTCCTTAAATAGTTTCTTAAATCATATTCATAATAAATTAAGGGAAAGTAATTCTAACTATTTTCCAATTACATAGAAAATATTTGAATCAATAAACAAAAAACCATCTCCTTGTATGTATATTTAATGTATAATCTATACAATTGAATAATTATATAAAATGTGGTAAATAGAAGACACATGAAATATGTATAATCTATACAATTTGAATAAGATATTTAAAAAGTGACATCGAACAAACATATATAATGTACATCAAGAAGTTTAATGTACAACTATATAACATGATGAAACATATATGTGCATGTAGATACAATTAAAGCTTATCAACTTTTAGGTGAATACCAAAAATTGATATTTACATAGTCTCCAGATAAAATAGTTTTTCAGTTCAACAATCACATTGTAGACCGACTTGATGAGAACTTGCAAAAATAATTAATGTAAGTAACTACAATTTTTACGAGTCATTTAAGTAAAAAATTCATGCAAGAAAAGAACTGCATATAGTAAATTCCATACAAATTCAAATGATGTTAGCCATAGGATGGATTAAGGGGACCTAAGAGGATATATAGCTTAAGGGGGGGTCTTAAGAGAATTCCTTAAGGGGAGTTAAGAGGATGCATCTCATGAACCCTAGGATATGGCTTAACGGGTCCTAAGAGGATTAAGGAGATGTAAGAGGATATGACTTAAGGGTCCTTTAAGAGGACGGATTAAGGGGATGCAAGAGGGTGGATTAAGGGGAGATGAGAGAATGAGTTGAAGGAATGAAAGATGGTGGATTAAGGGGAGTTGATAGAATGAGTTGAAGCGATGTAAGAGGTTGGATTAAGGGGATGCAAGAGGGTGGATTAAGGGGAGCTAAGAATGAGTTGAAGGGATGTAAGTTGAAGGGATGTAAGAGGGTGGATTAAGGGGAGTTGATAAAATGAGTTAAAGTGATGCAAGAGGGTGGATTAAGGGGAGTTGAGAGAATGAGTTGAATGGATGTAAGAGGGTGGATTAAGGGGAGTTGATAAATGAGTTGGAAGATGTAAGAGGGTGGATTAAGGGATGCAAGAGGGTAGATTGGGGAGTTGATAAATGAGTTAAAGTGATGTAAGAGGGTGGATTAAGGAGTTGATAAAATGAGTTAAAGTGATGCAAGAGGGTGATTAAGGGAGTTGAGAGAATGAGTTGAAAGGATGTAAGAGAGTGGATTAAGGGATGTAAGAGAGGTAGATTAAGGGAGCTGATAGAATGAGTTGGAAGGGATGTAAGAGGGTGGATTAAGGGGAGTTGATAAAATGAGTTAAAGTGATGCAAGAGGGTGGATTAAGGGGAGTTGAGAGAATGAGTTGAATGGATGTAAGAGGGTGGATTAAGGGGAGTTGATAGAATGACTTGAAGGAATGCAAGATGGTGGATTAAGGGGAGTTGATAGTTAGAGTTGAAGGAATGCAAGATGGTGGATTAAGGGGAGTTGATAGAATGAGTTGAAGCGATGTAAGAGGTTGGATTAAGGGGATGCAAGAGGGTGGATTAAGGGGAGCTGATAGAATGAGTTGAAGGGATGTAAGAGGGTGGATTAAGGGGAGTTGATAAAATGAGTTAAAGTGATGCAAGAGGGTGGATTAAGGGGAGTTGAGAGAATGAGTTGAATGGATGTAAGAGGGTGGATTAAGGGGAGTTGATAGAATTAATTGAAGGGATGTAAGAGGGTGGATTAAGGGGAGTTGATAAAATGAGTTAAAGTGATGCAAGAGGGTGGATTAAGGGGAGTTGAGAGAATGAGTTGAATGGATGTAAGAGGGTGGATTAAGGGGAGTTGATAGAATGACTTGAAGGGATGCAAGAGGGTGGATTAAGGGGAGTTGATAGAATGAGTTAAACCCTAAACCCTAAACCCTAAACCCTAAAATTAGCTAAAGTGATGTAAGAGGGTGGATTAAGGGGAGTTGATAAAATGAGTTAAAGTGATGTAAGAGGGTGGATTAAGGGGAGTTGAGAGAATGAGTTAAAGTGATGCAAGAGGGTGGATTAAGGGGAGTTGAAAGAATGAGTTAAACCCTAAACCCTAAACCATAAAATGAGTTAAAGTGATGTAAGAGGGTGGATTAAGGGGATGCAAGAGGCTGGATTAAGGGGAGTTGATAGAATGAGTTGAAGGGATGTAAGAGGGTGGATTAAGGGGAGTTGATAGAATGAGTTAAAGTGATGAAAGAGGGTGGATTAAGGGGAGTTGAGAGAATGAGTTGAAGGGATGTAAGAGGGTGGATTAAGGGGAGTTGATAGAATGAGTTGAAGGGATGTAAGAGGGTGGATTAAGGGGAGTTGAGAGAATGAATTTAAACCCCAAGGGGTGTTGAGAGAGTGACTTAAGGGGATGCAAGTGGATGGATTAAAGGTAGATATATGAGGATATTGATTGAGGGGTCCTAAGAGGATGAATTAAGGGGTGTTGAGAAAGTGACTTAAGTGGATGCAAGTGGACAAATTAAGGGTAGATATATGAAGGTATGGATTACGGGGTCCTAAGAGGATGGATTAATGGTAGTTGATAGAATGACTTAAGGGGCTGCAAAAGGATGGATTAATGGTACATAAGAGGATGACTTAAGGGGTTTTAAGAGAATGGCTTAAGGGGATATGAAATCAATTATAAAGTATCAATTAAATGTATCTAGAACTATATATAGTTACTTGTCTCTATATTCAAATTCCATTGTAATATATGTGCATCTCCTCTCTTTTTTGTAAAGCATCTAATTTTGGGAGACCTGAAACAAAAAATGATATAAAACTTTAATTAGAAAATGATTAAAGACAAATATATATATATATATATATATATATATATATATATATATATATATATATATATATATATATATATATATATATATATATATATCAATTAAATATATATACGACTATATATACTTACCAATATTTATTTACTCTATTGTACCATCTGCATCCTCTTTTTTTTGTAATACATCTATAATTGTCTCATGATCATCCATTGAAATTGTCCATAAAACTTTATTAGCAGGCATCCCTTGATATCTAACTAGTTTTATATTGGTTGCCAAAATCAAATGTGAATAATGCATAATCTTCATGTGTCTTTCATAATCTTCAAATGCAGGCAAGCCATTCTTTCTCATCAAATATTTTCGAAGCCGGGTGCCAACAACAACCACTGAACCAGTTGGATACTCAAAGTTGTCATCATCCACTCTAGTATGTACCAACTTATGTTTTCTCTCAACACATCTAGCCAATTAGTACTCTGTCTACTCTTCATTCCCTTGAGGTGCAACAACAACATACACATGTCCTGCAAAAATAAATACAAAATTCAATAAAAAGTGACTTATATTTAACTCATATAAACATGCATACATACAAAATTCAACTCAATAAATAATGTACCTTCTTGTACAAGATCTGAAACGCGATCATAATCATCTGATGCGAACACTTGATTATCTTCAATTGTCATTTCATGTTGAACATGTGTCAATGTAGGCGTTAAAGCTCCTTGTTGCCATTGTTCGACCCATTCCATATTTTCACATGCCTACCAATCACCTACAATACAAAATTGACAATAGCATGCCAACTCCCTTGTCCATATTGTCCATGTGTTTGCATTTGAACTCTTAAATGAATGCCATTTTGCACTTCCATTAATTGTTTCACAATCCTGTCAAGAAAAAAAATCATTTTCTTCAACTAACCAAAAGAAGCGTCGAATTATTGATTTCTCACTTGTTCTTGTAGATAATTTGGTATTGCACCAATCTACAATTGCACGTGCATTTCTAAATTTTGCAGCATCCTCAAATTTTAGTTGCTCTCTAGCAAGAGCTCTTTTTACACATGCACCTGCCCCATCATGTTCTCCCTTACCATGACCAGCTTCAAAAAAACTTCATATGTGTTGGATATTATTTTCCTTATGAACTCTACATAGCCAATAAAACATTCTAGCATTTTTGAATTGACCTGTGCAATTATCTGACCATATGAGATGTTCTAGCATTTGAATTCCTCTCTCTTTTAAATTTTTATAAAATATATCAAAACAATATTGTACAAACTCAGATGAATGTAATCATTATCACTTACATAAAAATGGTACTTTCTCAAAAAAAATTTCTATTATCTTCTGTACTATCTTCAGCATGTCTATAAACAATGTGAACAAATATAGCTACTTGCACTGAATTATAATATTGCGATTGAATTTCTTCTTATGGAGCAAGAGTATAATTTTCAGCAAAATCAACAACTGACAATATAGTTCCAATTGGAAATGTGTTTTTACATAAACGAAATTGATTATCAAGCCAATGAGCATTCTGAGAGTGTTGAACATATTTAGGTGCAAACTTATCTTTAAATTCAATAATAAAAGCATGCACACTAACTTTTTCCACAATTAGCTCAACACGTTTTCCAATTTTTCCATCTTTTAAAGAATACTCAATATTTTTAAATTTTTTTACATCAACTAATTGTTTTCCAAATTCATCTAAACTACTTTCATGCATACATTCTCCTAATAATGAAAAGTTACCACATTTATCACATTCTCCAGAAATACATCCTTTAAAAAAAAATGAGTTTCCATTTAAAGAGGGATTACAAAACAAACCTACTATAAAATCTTTGATTCTTTCAGGTGGCATATTAATACCACAAATGTCCTGCATAATTTGGTTAGCATGCAAAGTGCATCGTATATATCGAAATATATCATAATAATAATGAAATTGTACACGAGTCTTACAACAACAAGAGATTCGTTGCTTATTAATTCTAACATACCAAGGTTTACACTTTTCAAATGATCTTTGACTTATGCTAATATTCAATGGTAAGATTGAAACATCTAATTTTTTTTTATGTAATTCAGTTTGAGTCATATCTAAGAGATGATTTGGATGAGGCTCATGAATTTTGGAACCCACCCTTAATTTTAAGACATCTTTAATGTTAGGTGATACTCTTGTATTATCATACCAAAATTTTTCGATTAAAGATTTAATTTCATTAGTTAATTTCATGTATGATCTTGGGAGTCTACCACTAAAACTCCAACATTGATTAATAAGATCATTTTCAATACTTTCTCTTCTTTTAGCAGCTTTTATCAAAGTTCTAGGATTTAAGTTTATACATTTACTAATCTTACTTAACATTCTTTTATTTGAAGCTATTTTATCAACTAGAGCAGTTGTTATTGCACGACGAGTCGCATTCTTATCTTTTGATCGACTTTTCTTACCAATAACATCAATAGCATTAGCAACACTAGATATGACTTGTTCTACTGAATCATCTTTCTTTTTTGGTTTTACAAAAATACCTAATTTTTTCATCACTTTTTTCATTTTAAACATTCTCATCAATTGCACCATGAGTTGACATTGGAATCCTAATTTCTTTCTATAAAAAAATATTTTATATATTTTATTTCCATAATTTCTAATTTGTCTTGAAGAAACTTTACCATGAAGGTTATCTAGCACATTTGTTTCAATTGTAAAAAAAACATTTTCACCTTCATCCATAGATGGAGTTTCATTTTCATTCACACAAGGGGTTCCATTTTCATTTTCAAATGTAAAAGGGATTTCATTCTCATTTTCATCAATATTAGGGATTTCATTCTCATTTACATTCTCATAAGATATAATTTCATCATTTTCTTGTTTCTGCATTGTTTCAACCCTAATATTATTGATTTCATCAAGTGTGTATCCAGCTTCATCTAAATAAGCAATATCAATATTATAAAAACTTGGGTTTGAACACATACCTGGATAGATTGTTTGAATAGGTGCATTTTCCATATCATTGGGAGGTGGATTTGAAGACACACCCGAAGTTGTTTGCATATCATTCAAAGTTGAAGTTGAAGGCACAGTTGGGTTTGTCTCCATAATTGCATTTTCTTCCATATTCACCATCTCCACATTTACATCATCTACATTCATTTCATCATTCATGACTTCTTCTTCAACATTCTTGGAACTAGATGCTTCCAAATATTTCATTTGATGAATCCTTTCTCTCCTTTCCCTTTGTCTTTTTGCCTCCTTATCTTTATTTGCTTGAATTTCTTCGGGTGTCATTACCTTTCTACATCTTTTTTTTTGTCTTTTCTTATCACCCATGGTTACCAAACCCTCTTTGATGACAAAAACAATAATTCAAGAAACCTATTTTAAAATTGCCACCTCCTTCAAATATTCAAATTAAACTATGTACTATGAAGATCATTTTTTCTATAAATTATGAAGTACAAAATCATCATGAGTACATCCAAAAATTCACTTTTTCCAAATCTTCTTGTAAAAAGTTCTTGCACTTGATTCCACTTCAGAAAATTTAACTTTCACTTTTTCTCTTCCAACAATTTGAATAGAATATGCCCTGCACAAAACAAATTTGCAATAAAAAATGCAGAAAATGACACTTTTGGACCGTACTACAGAAAAGGAATGTTGCAGGAAAATCGTGTTTTACCAGTATTTTCGAAATTAGGAAAAACAGCTATTTTAGAAACGCGTACGCGTTATAAAATGCGTACGCGTTATTTTCAAAAAACGCGTACGCATTACGGTTTCCCAATGACCAAAACGTAACGCATATGCATTATGAAACGCGTACGTGTTTCATTTAAATAACACATACGCGTTTCTATAACGCATACGCGTTATTTAAAAGTTGAACTCCCATACCAAATCCAGCGCTGGTTTTAGGCTTGGCAATCTGAGCCTTAGCTTTTGACCTGCAACTAAAAAACTAAGACAGATTGAAGAAGAATGTCTAACTTTGACAACATAGATGATGGACTTTTTTTTTGAATGAGTCTATAAAATTAAAACCCATTAGAGAACACAATGTATACTTTATAAATATATAATTTTTGTTAAAATTGGATTACATTTGCTATTTTTTAATTAATTTCTAAGCAAACTAGACCTTAAACTTGAAATATCAGGTTTTTTTGGTTTTTTAATAACTTTGTATTGGTTGAGTTTCTTGTAAAAAAAATTATATGGGACCAAACTTCAGACAATTCTCTACACAATGAAAAAAAAAATAGTAAAAAAATGTTTTGTTTAGGTCCAATTATGTTGTCCGTACACGTTGATTTGAAAAAACATCAATTAAGGCCAATAAAAAATTAATAAAAATAAAATATTCAACCAAAAATTACAAAAAAAAATCCAGCCCAAACTTCATGTTGTTAGCTCTCTTTTCCTATAAGGAATTAGCAAAATAATTTTATTTGGGTTAAAAAGTGTTGTCCGTACACCTGCTTGGTATGGTAAAAAAAAAGGGACTTTTAAAAAGTGGTTTTTATAGATATTTATCAAAATTTAATTTATATAAACTGGGTATTTTAATAATTTACATATTTGGAAACTTGATTCAAAATTATAAATTTCATATTACTAACTTTTTTTAAGATTCATTGTGGAAGTGCCTCAAATTTTCAGTTCAAGTGTGACAAATTCTGAAAAACAACAAAAACATTTCCACTTTTTGAGCTTTTTGTGTACCCAACTTCTTGCATCAGCCCTTATAAATATTACTAGCTGGCTTAGAAGTAATCATAATCTTCTCCAAGTTTGTTGTAAGAGAAATTATTTTAAGATATGTGAACCATTTCTTTCATTTTGAGCAGATACGTTACTTTTGTGGAGAGTATTAGTGATGCCACAAACCACAAGAGGCCAGGTTGGGATGATTTAAGACTAAAGAACTTGAGAGTACATTGCTATTGTTTTCAGATGGAAAAATGTTGTAAAAGACACCCTTTGATGAGAGGAACATGTGTAGTCAGATATGAGAAATGAGCTAAAATGAAATCAAGACGTTAATCCACAGTGAAGCTTGGTGTTGACTGAAATAAAACAAAATACAACCTACATCGATGAAACATCTCACATTAAGAAATGAAGTTATTAAAGACATGAAAAAAATCCTTATAGTTGATCATTAGGTGCGCGCGGTTGACCTCCATGCCCATGTTGGCTATCTTGGGGACACCCTAAACCAGTGGTGCCTAAGGATCATTTATGAATATAGGTTGAGTATTTCCAACAACACATTTTATTTCCTGTTGGATCCTAACAATGCTGTGATGTATGTTCTACTCTAAAACATTTGCACAGGCCTCCTTATCAGAACAAAACGATCTCAATAATTTACTTGGTAATACAAATAAATAAGAGAACAAGTAAACCTTTTATTCTATGACAAACTTGATCTTGGAACATAAACAAGCAAGAAAAGTATTGGATGAGCAGGAATGCAAGCCTGTGTGAAACAAAAGATTTGGGACGGCCTATGGTTGCACACCCAAGCATAATGGTAGGGAATTTTGTCAGATGATGCAGTTGGATAGGGTTTTGTTGGGTGTGATAGGGAAAAAATACTTGTTAGAAAATGAACAGCAAATAAAAGAGAGTGCAAATAACGACTAAAAACACCCTACACCTCAAGATTGGCCTAAAGTTTAACTAAACTAAAAAAAATGAAATATTTCACCTTGTTGAGTTGTCCTTTGGTTGGCCCTTCAATCTTTGATGTTGTATGCTCCTTTGATGGCAAGGGATGCAAGCTATAAGATGAGATGAGGATGGGAAAACAAGTGAAAATGGGTGCAAATATGAAAATTTGGCTAAGTATGGCTCAAGAGAAAATTTTGTAAGAGTTTGGCTAGCATGAATGATCTCCCCCCAAAATGAGAGAAAAGAGGGGGTATTTATAGAGAATTTTGGATTCTCTAGGAAAATGGACGGTTGAGATTGAGCCGCCAAGATCAAGATGTAGGGCTAAGGTGAGTTGAAAACTCACAAGCCCTCACATCTTGACATATGGCATGTGAAGTGGCTTGTAAGAGATGATGTTTTCATGAGTTGGAAGGAGAGTACATGACATGGAGGTAGTACATAGTACCTTGGGATTAGACAAGATCTCCTCATAAAGGAGGTCATTATTCCCATGTGGGTGAGAAGACATGTGAGAAATTAAAAATTCCTCAAATATCCACATGGGAATAAAAGAAATAATTTAAATTCCAAGGGATGCATTGGAGGATTAAATGTGAATTAAAAATTCACATGGGGAATGCAGTGCCTTCTTCAAAAGGAGAAAGCCTTTAATAGGGTTGACTTATGACACATGACATAGAGATTAGGTTGACCTAATTAGGTGATTAAGGTTGTGCAAGTACTTGATTAGACAAACTAATGACATGTTAGAGGCAAGTGGGAGATTAAGAAGAGTTCATATGTGACTTGATGTGACAAGTCAAAGATCACATGGGGAAAATAAAAATGAATTTAATATTCCTTGGGAGGATAACATGAATTAAAAATTCTTTGAGAGGTTGATTAGGCTAGTTGATGAAGGATTAGAGGAGAGTTAGATGGCTAAGAGAGATTAGAGGCCAACTTGCAAAAGTTGGAGGATGTAACACATCTTAATCAAGGATTAGGCATGTGCACATCCCTAATGACGAGATTAGAATAATAATTAGGATTAAGAAAGGGATGTGACATGTGAGGAATTAAATAAATGTCACATTTATTTAATTCATTTGATGAAAAGGAGGATTAAAGAGACAAGGTATTTATTTATTTAACTAGATACCTTAGGGATTACAAGAACTTTAGAGGATGTTAATTAAGTAATATTGATATTACTTAATTAATGCAAATAAGGGGATGCTTAGACAAAGGGGGATAAATTTGGATAAATTAAGTGTCCAAATTTAGGTGTTTACATTGAGAACTTTCTAATCTTGAATTAATTAAGCACTCTTAAATGCATCCTAACATTGTAAGCTTAGCTCTAAGTGCATGCAATCACGCGGTTTAATGGGTGGAGCCTGTACATACCAGTAATCCTTATTGCAATCCAAATACAATCGATTATAAGGTGTGCTTAGAAAGTATATATAGTGTTTAATAAATGACATGGACAATGAAATGTAAAGAGCTTAAGACACTTTAAATCAAATATGGTGTTTGCAATTTAATCCATCAAATTATAATACGATACCCATTTAATTACTATATAGATAAGCATATATATTAAATACCACCTAGTAGTTTCAAATCACTAAATCAATTTATACTGAAGCTATCATGTATTATCATACAGTATCGAATGACTGCCTTGAAGAACTTTCTTGAAATAAAATTGACGACTACGGAATAGAAACTCTAAGACAATATTTAAGGCAAAACAACACAATGAAGTCTAGTGAGAAATCAACATGAGACTAGGGCATCAAGGATGTGAGATATGCACAAGAGATTTTTAATCCTATTCAATCATTTTAAATAGAGATGATGTTCTAAAGGTGATTTTTGTTGTTACTACCAGAGCAAATGAGAAATTTATGCAGCTCGCACTGTAATGTTATGCGTTGGTAACCATACATGCAATAGTGTTAACAAGGTTGAAGTGCTACAAGAATTTATTGATGGATTACCTCAAGATATTATCTTATGGAAAGATATTATGGTGGTTTATGCGTGGAAATCTTTCTACCAGCAAAGGGCGATAGAGGAATACAACCTTGAAGTTATGTTCTATCTTTTGTTCTTACCACTATTCTTCTAATGTTGGGAATAGCACTAATAAAAGATTAATACATTGTAATGAAAACGCTTTAAAGACACGCATACACATAGTGATGGAAAAGAAAATCAAGGGGAGATGGTAAAATACCTGCATAATGACCCTAAGAAACCTACCTTGTGGCCTGAACTTCTTCTCTCTTTTGCTTCTCAAGGCAACGTACATGATCTTCTCCTCCTTTCTATCTATTATTGATTGCTTTCTCAGGAAACGTTTCTAGCAGAAAGCATGGGCATGAGCTCCCTCCAACATTGAATTCAGATGACGGTTATATAATTGATTCCTTATGCGTGATATATCCTCCTTAAGCTGAACAGACAGAACATTAAACTAGCCGATAAGATCGTTGGAACAGGGAGTGTAATCTAGACTTTGATTACAAACGCGAATACGCGTATGGGTCTCTGGAGTGACTCTCTTTGTAGTCTCATCAATAATCATCATCGCAGATTGTAGCTTCGGCTTCCAATACTTCTACATCTGCAACCATGACACCCTCGCCTACCCTGATCATAACTTGATCTTTATCTATTTATGCGAATTGAAATTGAGACCAAGAGGAAGGTTGGGGCTACGGCCACATAGAAAATGATCCCCATTCTTTTCCTCAATGTGATGCAGATTAATTTTACTCGGTATTCTAAAAAATTATCCCCCCTCGAGGCGCTCTATAACCAAGTCACCTATATTGTAAAAATTATGCCTAAAACAACTATTACATGCCCAAAGATTATTCCTGGAGTCAATGATCCGCTTGAATTGGAACCCTTCATGGACGAGTAACCTTCTAGAAAAGCTACCCCCTGGCGGAGATAATAACTATCGCCTCCATATTATGCTCCAACAGTTCTCTATACATGACACAACAAAGTTACTCCATTACCGTTTTCCACCATTCATTCCTAATTCACCCTATGCAACCAGCCATGCAACCAATTATAATTGGTATGAAATTAAAGTCATTCCCCCATGCATAACAACCGTTTCAAAAAGAATTAAGGAGCACACCCTCACTCAACTCAACATGCAATATCCTATTTTTAGATCTTACTTAGAACCGCCAAATCCAAGACAACTAGTCTTAAAATAGACTACACTATCTTAGCCCAATAATTTCATATTTCCAACTTACAACTTGTACTTATTAATTGAACTATTGCTCAATTCCCAAATTTTCATAAATTACTTGGTATTTCAATTTTAATTTAATTATCTCATTTAACAAAACCATTACACAACAAACAACAAATCATGAATCACTCACACAAGTGCCCAAAAAGACGAATACGAAGGGGCACTACACTTCCTCACTGGGGACCAAAAGAAACTCCAAGTCACGGGGCCTGGGTATACCAAGATCAAAGGAGGCAACCTCCATCACCACCTCTAGTCCACCTAAATTTTTGAGTATAAACAACTTGTAGGCTATTTCCACCACCTCCGCATTCAAATTTTATAGGTCTAGTAATGCCACCACAAATCTTGATGAAATGGTCTGAATCAACCCTATACCACTTGTCTAACACTAGAAATTCTTGGCCCAAGATGAGTTTGACTACTCCAATCAACATAAAATCTAGTTCCACCATGATTCGCTTCAACTAGAGCTCTAAAATTGTGCCTCGGAAGGCCATTTGTCTGTGGGTGCTCACTAACCTAAAAGGAGTATCCATATCTCTTTACTGAACCATAAAAATCCCTTGTATCAGGTATGCTTGCTTATGGATTTTGGATTTCTTTGTGAATTAGAACACACTGATTACTAATAATACACTTTCTTGAGCAGGCACCCCAAAGAGTGTACCTATACATACTGCTATAAATTGAATGTACATGTATCTTGTTAATAATGATGGATTTCAGGTCTCACACGTGCTTTGCCTTAGTCTTGGAGTAAAAACCACAAAAGTGGATGCTGGAACGAGCACTTAATATTAGTGAGTGAGGTTAGATTTCTTGATTTTTGAAAGACATCTTTGTGCTATGGTAATTAGTCATTAATACTCATCAAATCAAGGTTTAAATGAAAACGTGGTATGAAGGGAAGCTGCCACCTTTGGCTGAGAAAATGGAAAATAGTATTCCCTAAAATTAGAGGGCTTCCTAGCATTTGCAGATGCGTTTCTAAGGTAGAGGTCACAAGCGGGTGTGATAGCGGTCACCAATTCCCATCGACCATCTAAGGGTGGCAACAACCAATGGCACATTATTTAACTTTCCTTGGTCGTGGATCTTCTTAAGGTTGTGCCCAAGTGACACGTGGCACTAGTAGATAGTAGGTTTCTATTGTAAGCTATCATATCCATTCTTATGGACCCACGAGTATTAAAATAGCCAATAGTGCATCTTTGCACAAGCTATGTTCCACAATCTTCAAGTTAAAAATTTTCTTGAGCTTGCACTCATATGACACATGGCCTAGTCAAGTGTCAGTCTTGGAGGAGGATAGTGCAACAAACTTAGTAAATTCAAACGACTTCTTGTTTGGCACTTTCAGATGCCAAACTTGGTGAGACTATTGTTAAATTTTAGATTTGTTGATGAAATTTTATATTCACATCTAACCTTTGATTGAGACATTCTATCCAAAGTAGTTAGTTGTAGATGAAGAGCATATATATTGATGTCTATTCTACTAACTATTTATTTCAAGTATATATTCTTATGAGAGGTAGCTAGCAATTTTCATGGGATTTATCTACAAGATCGGTACAAATGATTTCCTAATACTCTACTTGTGATAAAACATATGTATTCACAAGCTCTTTTCCTTATAAAATACTTGAATATCATTTTTAATACTTTGTTAATATATAGTTTCAACATATAAGTTATTTTAAGTTGGTAAATATGGAAGTTGGTGATTTTGATTTGTACATCAATCAAATCTTATGGTAGTTTTTATTTCAAAATGGAAAGGAAAATTTGACCCCATGAATTTGGATTCAAGCAATATTTTTTGCAATATTCACAATAAATATGTGATAAAACTATCTAAAAAATAATTTTATTTTTTGAATAAATGAGAAGAAGGAAAAATAAAGATATAAAAATCTAATAGGCAATAATGTTAAATCATCCAAAAGAAAAAATAATTCCTTCAAACCACTGCAAAAGTCATTTATGGATTCATTTTTAAAAAAAATTGTTTTTTGAATGAAGGATTTGGACTCAACTTTCCTTTTCAAAGAGTGAAGTCAATTACCACTAGAAAAATTCTTAAAATCCTTTTTGACAACTACTTCATTACCAACTTACCAAAGAACAATAATTAATTTTTCTTTAGTGACTAGGCTCCAAATGAGGTTTTGACATGTCAATAAAAGGGGAATTTTTCTTTTCTTAATTTTATATTGAAATCAGAGTCCTATTGTTGTGATTTGAGTTCTACAATAATTTTTGAAAATGATCTATTAAGAGAATAATGAAGTTAGGACATTTTATAAATACTTGTGAGTCTCAAGCCTTAACTTTATCTCCTCTTTAGAAAAGCCTTAACTTTATCTCCTCTTTAGAAGGAAGCAATAGTATTATGAATTAATTCTCTCAACCCATGGTTTTTGTCTTTGTGCACTTTTATGCTTTCTTTAACATATATTAAAGTAATTTCACAAATTTTATTTTTGTGATGTTTAATGCAATATTTTTCATGGTCTATATATATGGAAACAAAAGAGTATAGAAGATAGTTAGAATTTAGAAGACCATGTGAAATGTTTATTTTTTAAGTTTGATTGGATTTTATTATGTTAAGCACTAGAACAGTTGGAACCTTATATAGACTCGTTTTTATAAACATAAATCTCTGTATTGTGAGATTGTTTCTAGCTCTATTGAGATTTTATGTGAGTTTTCTGTAGTATTGTCATATTTTGATCTATATGATCATTATTTAATGGACCTAAATAATTGAGCGGTTGATATATCCCTAACTAAAATCTTACTTGAAGGAAAAGTATATGAAGCAGGTGGATATAATGATTAGGGTTGAAACATATTTGCCTTCAATCAACACAATCACAAAAACCATGCATTAGTCAAGCTGTAAGAATCCTCTTAGACTAAGAGGATGCCAATACTCTACAAAATGGACATCTCATAATGGGTAATGCCAATGGAGACTTCATTAAATGAAAATGAAAGAATTAAGGTCCTTAAAGGGAATTTGACACTAACCATGGTGGGAGTGAATTTAGATGCAAATGATTAAACCCTTGACAATATAAGTTCAATAATTAGTTACATAAATAAAATTATTTTAATTACATCTATACCACAAAATTTAAAAATATCTTAGCAACCAAAAGGATTTGAATTTTAAGTAGTATTATCTATGAGACCGTAAATTTAATAGTCATCTAAAATATTATCAAAATGGATTGGAGTTAAAGTAGTAAACAAGTCTTCAATGCTTTTCAACATATATTGTTCAAAAAGGATATATCTAAGATCACAATATAGATTGTATTATGACATGAAAAATGAAACATTTTATTTTCTTTTCATAAGCAATAGATTTTTATATAGAAGAAAGAGTGAGGTGACTCATGTCACATTTTAGCTTGTATTTGTGTGCATTAACAATTAATAAAAATATCTTGTGGATGTGTTAGTCTTTTTATTGTTTCATGTAAGTTGAAGCTTTAATATTTGCAAAATTGAATTAAAGAAAATTGAAAAATATGTCAAGAACTCAGAGCACTTTTTTTCTTTATTTGATTAATTGTAGCTAAAATTGATTATCTTGCTCTTCTAGTGCCATCTAATCATATTGTTTACTAATACTATTGTATGCAATCTTATACTTAATTGTTTTCTTTGGATTTTGTCAAAACAATATTATATAACTTTTTTTTTGGATAATTGTTTTCAACACGTGTAGATAAATTGGTAGGTAGGAAGTTTTAGGAAGTGTACATTATACAACATCACAACACCGTCTACACACGACTTTATATTGTGTATTGTTGGGGAGTGAAGTCCAACGGTTCTTGACCACTCAACTCCCAAACTTTCCCACTCTTTCTCTTGTCTCTTCGTTTCTTTGGAGACTTCAAGAGAACTTTCAATAGGTGTATAAAATAATGTGTCTTGTTGTTGTATTGTACAAGAGAAAACAAAGTGTAATAAAAATGAGTAATCTCCACTTTTCCCATGGATGTAGCCATTACGGTGAACCACACAAATTTGTTGTTGTGTGTTTTCTATGTGTGTGTGTCCATTTTCTCTCAGCTTAAATTTTGTTTTTGCTTTTAAATCCGCTCTTTTAATTAACAATTGGTATCAGAGCGTTATGGTGTTTGATTTTTTGGGCACAAGAGGTTCAAATTTGAGTGGGAGCAATGTTGTCTGATGAAGTAAATATTGAAAGGCTCAATGCCCACAACTATCAACTATGGAAAATGCATCTATGGAAATCTTATTTGACATATATGTATTATAATTTTTATTCTTTGTAAAGAGGTTTACTTAACCTTTACTTTTTTTCAAAAGAAGTTGTTAAATCATTATAACAACAAGAACCAAACTTATAAAGAGTCAATATTCCTATAATTTATATAAATTTAATTAAACATTATTAAAAAAAAATGTTTATGTAAATTGTTAAAATATTAAATGGCATAATTAGATATTTGACATGATGAAGTCTTCTAAGTAATTGAATAAAATAGATAATAGATACATGTAGAACATATC
The DNA here is from genome assembly GCA_007258455.2 of Sequoia sempervirens. Classification (NCBI taxonomy): domain Eukaryota; kingdom Viridiplantae; phylum Streptophyta; class Pinopsida; order Cupressales; family Cupressaceae; genus Sequoia; species Sequoia sempervirens. Next base: position 239,066,470 of record VDFB02252616.1, read on the forward strand.
CAACCAAAATTACTAAATATATCCACACACAAACACACATTTTTAATTTTCCTATCACCTACTCAAATTCCACAAGTCTATTCACTTATCAAAGTTTCCTTTTCACTTTCCTACACTATGGTGATCATTTGGTAAACAGGTATTTATCTCCCTCAGTCCCACCACCTGATGATCTGCAAGAAAAACCTATGGCTTATCCATAGAAATATTTCTAAGTTGTGAATTCAATGATTATGGAAGCATTTGAGTTTCAGTTAAAGCACATGCCTCATTGAACTTGTCAAAATCTATTTGTCATTTTTGCATCTATCATGGTTAATAGCTCCTATAAAATAGTTTATGAGTGGTGTCTATATCATCATTTAAAAAAAAGTCTCATGTATATATTTACAAAAAGGGGTGGGTCGAAAAATTCACACCCCTAAAGTTCATACAAGGCATCATCTTGGAGCAAGATAACAATAAACATAAAATAAGTTGCTAGTGCATGTAGATTGATGAGGAGGGGTATCCCAATCATCTAGTTTTATCCTTCCATCACTAAGGTCTAGGGTAACCACAAGAGGGTCACATCCATCATTATTAAATCAAAATTTTATTTTTGGTTTTGTTCAATAAATATTGAGTAGGTGAGATGGCAAGAGCTAGATGAATGAATTTTTTGGAGTCTAAGTAGCTTGAAGATCCCCTGCTATTAGGCAATGAAAAGGTAGAGTACCTAGTATCAAGTTGCAATAAAATCCCTCGAGCATGATCCCTTCCCAGAAGAGGATGAAAACCTTATGAATGAGTCTTATGATGGGCATGGGTAGGTTGGCTATGACTATGAGAATTCCCACAAGGAGGAGGGAGCCAAGAGTAATTTGGCCACAACGTACTTGGGAAACTACCCCAATGATCTAGTATCACCTATAAATGTGTCACCTCAAGTAAAAATTTATTATCTTACACTTGAATCTATAATAACATATTGGAATAAATCATACCTTTATCATAAATTAAAAATTGATGACCAAGAGAACATCCTTTAAAATAAAAGAAAGATTTATCTTTCCATATGCTAAAAAAATGTACATAATGAAAGTATGCCAAATCTAAAATTATATCAAAATGGACAAAAATTTACAATGATGACTCCAAAAAAGTTCTATCTTTTTGATATTTCATATATCTTTTTAATAGCAATAGGGCATATTCTAAATTTTGTCAACTAGCTTTGTTATTGGAAAAGGAAAAGGTAGGGGGAAATGAGTAGTATGGGTTTGGGAATGCATGCAAGGTACAAAAATTTGAAAGAAGAGGGTAACAATAGAGAAGATAGTAGAAATCAAGGTATTTGGGATGTAGGGTTACTTGATGCTAGAAAGGGGTGAAAATACAAGGAAAGTAAAATTTAAAAAGCATTTTGATCCAAATTTGGGTGTTGAAATTTCATATGTGCATTCTTAATTGTATTTTCAACTTGAACTCTTTCTTAGCATGCTTGTTAATCTTTGAAGGTAGATTTCATAAATGATGCAAGTGACTTGTTTATGTTGGTAAATTTGATTTTGGTCGTTATTTTCATTTATTGTAATTTTTTTTTGGTAGACTTTGAGAGAGAATTAGGATTTGGTAGTTGTTAAATTAAACTCATTTTAGTCTACATTATAAAAGGTATGCTTTGGAAGATCTAAAACAAAATAAAATTGTTATAGATATGTGGAAGGTTTAGAATTGTAGAGAGTGGCGAGTCAAAAATATTATATATAGATGAAGACTAAGAGTACCTAGAATCATGATGAGATGAGTCACAACTACATCAAATTTAACGAAAGAAATATAGAGGAGATGAACACATGTTAAAAATGTAATTTATTTCCATCTAAATTGTAGTATGATTTGGAAGGTTCAACCCATAATAACATTATAGATCTTATTGGAGCTTAAATATATAGTCATGAAGCTCAAATAGGTGGTCAATATATTTCATCGCATAAGAGGAACAAGTGGGTTAAAAATCTTGTGAACATAATAGATGAATACATGGTATGCAATCACTTCTATATCACAAGGGAGTTTAACATAACATTGGTTATGCCTAGGGTGGATCTTATGGTAAATTTCACTATAGATTTGATATCCAAGGAAGAGGATCTAGGAATTCAAGGCATTGAATGAGGAGAAACATTTTCCATAATTGAAGACTCTTACATGTGAAAATCACAACTTCATTCAAAGGTGAGGTGCTTGACCATAATGATATTTGGTATATTTTTCTCAATGTTACACTTAAAAGGTGGCCAAAAAAGAGAATAATTTTTAATGGGACTTATTAGTTGAGGAGCCCGAATTTGACATAGTTGGGATGAACATTGGTTATATTCAACACAAGCCAAGGGTCAACTTGAATAAGGATGCCAATTTTAGATCTATTATCCTCAAAATTTCTAGCACATTCCACAATCCCCTTGTTGCCAAAGAAGAGTTTTTAATTATATGTTGGAGGGGCCTATCATCCATTTCCATGGCTTAAGTGTTCTCAACTAGTATAATATAGTTTCTATGGCTTGAGTGTAGTATTACAATCAAGATATTGTATTCTTAATGATCATTTTGTAAAAATATTGTTTTGGATTGATGATAATTTGCATGAGCAACTATAGATCTATAGATATATTTTATTCTTTGAACAAAGAAAAGAAAGTTGACACCTATGACAAGATGGTATAATTGATTGTATCATGTTTGGACAATGTTAAACGAGCAAGTGTTGAGAAAATTTCTAGATCTAATATGGGAATAGCATGAGGTAGCATGGTCAAAAAAACATAATTTCTTTGATAAATTTTGTAATAGTAACTAGGAAGTGGTATTTGCACAAGATACTGAAGGTTACAAATAAGAAAATATTAGTAAGTACTAATGCTAAAAAGGATACTTTATTTGGAGTAGTTCCCATGATCTTTGAGCACCAATCCATGTTATGTTGCCTTGACATGAAGTGGGCATTGTTTGAGGACAATCAATATTTGAGATGGAAGGACTATCACGTCCCTTTAGCTTAAGACAAACTTAATATTTTTTAATAATAATTTTTTATTATTAACACTACTCTATTAATATAATTACATAATAATAATAATATTAATTATATAAAAAATAATATTAATTATTTTAATAATAATTTTTTTTGAATTTGACCTTGAATATTTTGGCACCAACTCTCTTTCAAATGTGAGAGGTTGGATTGGTCCTTTTAGATAAACCAAATAAGGTATAAGAAGAAGACATCATTTCATTTTGAGAAAAAACAAGAATTACATTTATTTCTAGCTTTGGAACTTAGAAGCACATTAATTTGAGTTAATGGGATTATTACAAGTTGAAGGTGAAGGCTAGATCTTGGCACTAAAATTGAGTGGTAGCAATATCTAGCCTAGCATATAACTCACCCTACCTCATTTTCTATCATTACAAGTATCTCCTAATCAAAGGGGCCAAATATTCAAGATACAAGGGAAGAAACTACAAATAAGAACCTCCAATAGTCTAGGAATCTAATTTCAACCAAACCCTAGGCAAAGGGTAGAATTGAGAGCTAGAAAAAGTAAGTTAGCACCTCATATGCATACAAATAGATTTCACGATTAGCAACAAGAAACTTGATTAGGTGGTCAATGAACTGTAGATTAGGATTTTCATCACCTTTGGACTATGAGGATTTGATGGTTTCTATCCAAAAAACCCCTACATGTTACTATTATGAATTTTGTGTAGATATAGGGTGGAAAGACTAGTGAATATATAACTTGAGGTTAGATCACAGATAGATAGAGTTAGGGTCCTTACAAGGTGCGGCTAGTCATCATAAATACTTCATCTATGCCACCACCTAATAACTGGGCAACCATTGGTTGAATATCTATCCTAGAAACATTTATAACTACCCCATTATAAGGTCTATGATTTTGTATTTATATCAAAAACTACAAATCAAACTATTTCTTGCAATTAGTCCATTATTATGTAAAGAGGTTTTTAGGTGTGCATTTTATAGTGGCGCTATTGGATAGAGGATAGATGTGGTTGTGAATGAGTCAAAGAGGGTTTATCTTAAATTTTATGTCTTTTGGATTGTGGATTGTTAGATTGTTAGTGTGAGAAGATGTCTTCCAAAAATATGATAGAGATAGTCTTGAGAAGGTTTGTAAAATTTTCTTTTATAGAGAGCATAGAGAGAGCTTCAAAAGAAAGAAGCTAGAAAAGGATAAAGAGTAATTACATAGAGATATTTGAGATGTTAGGACTCCTAAAAGAGATAAGAGATAATAGGATTATGAATAAAATAGAAGAAGAGATATATGAGTTGTTGAGTCCCATTTTTTGTCTAAAATTGATTTGTTTGTGTACATTAAGGAAAATAAAGAAGATAAGAAATAAATTATGTAGGAGGTGGAAGAAAATATATTCATAGAAGAGGATATTGAAGAAGCTAAAATTAATATTTTAGCAACAACATGTCTTTCAAAAGGCATGGAGATGTTGGAGAATGATGATGCATGTGAATATTTTCTTGCAATAGAGGATGACAAAGAAGAGAAGGAAAATGGGTTATTTTAAATCCATCATATGGTTGTGATCTATGATGTAGATATTTGTTCATTAGAGGATATGTAGGTGTTTTTCAATGTGGATTAGTGTGAAGAGAAGTACCTTCATGCATAATACCAAATGTATAGGTGAAGAGGTACACCCCTAGATGTTACAAGGAGTGGAAGTTGTAGTTGTCGAGCCTAAGTTATTTATAGAAGTAATAAGGGGGTTATTAATTTTGATAAAATTGGTTGTGATGAATTGTGTGCAAGAAAATTGAAGAATGAAGAATTGATAAAGATATTTTGGTGGAGGTGGATAGAGAATGGTGGTTTGTCCCATGCAAGGAAGAAGAAGATGGTGGAGAAGGAAAATTAGGAGGAGGAGATTGTTCTATAGTGATAGAATTCTATGAGAGGCATGAAGGATGATGAATGAGTTTGGTGGATGGAGATGGTATTGTCCTAGCTAAGTGTTAGAAGTAAAAAATTAAGAAATATTTTGAGGTATGCATTTTAGTAATGGATCTTGCTATGAATTGTGCACTTTATAGAAGGTTGGTCATATCACTTGGCTCTATTTTGTGAGATATGTTCATAAAATTCTTATCTAACATGTCTAGTGTAGGAGCATTCTACAACTTGTGTAATCCTACACATCCAAAAGTATTTTCTTTTGCCAAATTTTTAGTTTTCATTTCTCCTTTTTTTTTTTTTTATACAATTTCTATAACTAGTTTCTATGGAGTTGGGAAGAAGTTGAAATCTCTCTACCCCATATTCATACATGTGTTGTCTTTTTTTAATTTTTTGTTTGAATGATTATTTTACTTTTATATTTTTTTCTTTAATGATACTCTTGATTGCTCATTCCAAAAATGCAATTACTACCTTGTGTTGAATGTGAAAAGTAAAACTTGAAAGGACTTAATTATTTTTAGGCATCAATTGGTTACCTATTGGTGCCCACTATGCATGGAGAATGTCCCTAGCAAGACAAGTGAAAATTTGAAACATTCACCTTATACTATCTTTTCCTAGAATATAATTCACAAGGTATGATTTTTGAAAGGCCCGATAATTATAAACCTTATCCAAGAATTATTCTATCTTTGGTATCAACTTAATTGTAGTGTTTGAAATAATAGTCCCATGACCCTTCAAAACTAATTAGTTAAAAATTAAGTAAAGAAGAAGGGAAAAAATGCCTTTTGGATGAATTTATTTAAGTTTTGGTGCTTGTGTAGTGGGTGGCATCAAAGATTAAAGTAGAGTAAAGAAACCATAATAATATACAAAGGGGAATTTAGAGAAGGGCATGGTTCTACCAAAACAATCTTAACTATAATTTATTAACATGAGATTAAATATTTTTACATATATTTGATTAATTTATGATAGATAAATTTGCATACAAATTTATAACAATTTGTAAGCTTATTTTCTATGACCATTCAATCCATATAAAAATAAAAATAAAAAATTATAATTTATTTGTCCAAATTTTTTATTTATATTATTGTCCTTTAAATTAATTCTCTACCTAAATTGAATAGGGGAGAGGGGCCCATAGTGGAGTGGGGTTCAATAGTAGGGATTGAAGTAGTCCTTAGTGGGTCCCATAGTGAAGCATCTTAATATCTAGGGGAGAGGACCCAATAGTTGTGCACCCTAACTTCACGCTTCTAATTATCCTACGTGGAAATTTCAAATCACTCCCAATTTTTTACAGCAACTTACTTGGCAAGTCCCCTGCTTATAACTAAGGTTTCAAGGCCACATCATCAAATATGATGCCACATCAGCATGCTTTTTGTCAAGGTGTCCAAAAAGGCCCAAAAAAAAAGTGAGACCAATAATTGTGAATTCACAGCATGTTTTATTGAGCACTGATGTGGAATCACATGATTGGTTGCTTTTTAGATCAAAGGAATACATTTTGTTTAATTATGGGTAGTCATTATCAACACTAACAACTTTAAAGTCACAACTATTGGTCCAATATTGATAAAAACATTGGGCATTATATAAACAACTACTATCACAACTATTGAAACATGCTCAGGTACTGGGTCCTCTCCCCTAATTGCAAAACACTTTTTATCCATCAAATACACAAATTGACAAATCATGTGATGCCACATCAGTGCACGAATAAAACATGTCTTAGTGCACCACTATCGGTCTCACTTTTTTTTGGTCCTTTTTTGGATACCTAAACAAAAAGCATGTTGATGTGGCCCTAAAACGAAAGTGAGTTGTTAAATAAACTATTGTACAAAATTGAGAGTGATTTGAAATTTCCACATAAGATTTTGAAAAAGATGAAATTAGGGTGCTCCACTATGGACCCCTCTCCCCTACCCATTGTCAACCAAAAAAAACTTCTATCAAATATAGAAAATATTATATACAAAATAACTAATTTTCCTTAAATGAATATTATCCTTTACAATAACCTAAATAAAAATAGGAAGAAATGTCGATCTGTAGAACACCTACGCTAAACAAGGACTAATAATAATTTTAGGTTACACAATCTTTTGTCGGTCGGCCTACCTTTGTTTAAATGAACAACATAAACTACCCAAGTTCAACACGTGTACATAAATTGGCAGGCAGGAAGTTACAACATCACAACACCGTCTACGCACGGGTTTATATTACATACGTGGCTTGCTAATACAAATTTCATTGGAGATTGAACTGTAGCTCTTACAAGCGGATACGCCCACACCTCTTCTTCTTTTATAAATCCATATATATAAATCCATTGAGTTGCCTGAGACATACAAGTGACAAAAACTTTTTATCACTGAATTTTGGGTGAACCAAAATAATGATGAGACATGGAGGGGTGATTGTAAGAGATAGTACTGTGGATTTATTGGGAGCGGCGGAACACTATCTTGAGCTGAGTTTGAGGACTCAGAATTTGTGCACATCATTGCGAGAGTTTGTGAAGAAAAGCAGAGATGATCAGATTATTATAGACAGGGCTCTCGCTTTCAAAGAGGCCCGAATTTCTCTGTCAGATAAAGATTGTAAGGAAATAATAGAGGCGTTGAGAATTGTGAGGGGCGAGGTGATATGTGTGGAGGAATTTGAAAGCGTGTACAATAGCCATGCAGAGATGCAGAGCCAGCTACGGATGGTACAGAGAAAGGTGGATAGAAAGATCAAGAGATTGGGCAAGCTGTGTGTTAAACAGGGCCTGGAAAATGTGTGTGAAAGAGGTATTTGGGTAAAATCTCAATTTGATTTGGTGGAAGCTGTGAATTTGGGAACGTTCGTGAGTTGTAAAGATGTGGAGAGCATGAGGGTGCTCGTCGATCGGCTCCATGGCGAGCTTGGCCGAACTGCTAAAAGCATTGAATTCGGGGAAAGGCATGGTGATTCTTGTGCTCTATTGTTGTGTCTGGAAGACCTTCGTAAGAAGCAGCCTGAATTCCTTAAGCACTTAGATGATTTGGAAAGGCAAACATATGTTTGCAATGCAACAATCTCCAAGGCTCGAGCTGTTGTTTTGCAGAAATTATTGACTACATGTTTAATCCATTAATGGAGGCTAATTCTGCTTCAACATATATATTACAGAAATTGACTACATGTTTAATCCATTAATGGAGGTTATGAATAGATATTCCAATCTCTATTTCAACATATATGTCTATTAAGTTAGAGATTTACTATAAATATATATTTTAATATATATGTCTATAAGTTAGAGATTAATTAAGTTAAATAATTATATAAATTTAATTTTAATGTAATTGTTCACTTTAATTTTCAATTTTCACAATTATTAGATTAAAAAAGAATTAACATTTATATTTATATTTTTAAATAAATAAACTTATTTAATGATGATGGGTTTATTCATTTTGATGATGAGAATTTTTACATTTAAGATTAAATTGAACATAATATTATTGATGATTTTGAAGATAATTTTTTTCTATGATTCATTTCCTCACTTTTTTCACACACACAGTACGCATGCGCGCGCACACACTCACAAACACATTTCTAAATCCAAGAAATATCTAAATTGTTTTTACCCAAAAATATTATATTTTATTTATCAAGAAGATGATAGAATACTTCACATAGGCACATGCACACGCACACACACACACATTTCTAAATCCAAGAAATATCTTTATTTTTTTTACCCAAAAATATTATATTTTATTTATCAAGAAGATGATAGAATACTTCACACACATACACACACGCACACGTACACACACACATTTCTAAATCCAAGAAATATTTTAATTTTTTTTACCCAAAAATTTTATATTTTATTTATCAAGAAGATGATAGAATACTTCACACACACACACGCACACACACACACACATGCACACACACACACACACACACACATGCGCACACGCGCACATACACACACACAAACATTTCTAAATCCAAGAAATATCTTAATTTTTTTTACCCAAAAATATTATATTTTATTTATCAAGAAGATGATAGAATACTTCACACACATACACACACAAGCACACACACACACACGTACACGCACACGCACACGCACACACACACGCATACACAAAAAATAATTTTTATTCTTCTAAATAGGCTTTTTCAACCTTGACTTATTTTGAAAAGTTTCATCATTATTCTAGGCATCAACATTACAATTACAATAAAGAAGTTTAATGTCATGATTGTATCTATAAAACTTGTTATCAATTTTTTTACTTTATTGTGTATAAGAATTAATAATTTTATAATTTATATAAAATTTGAAATAAAAATTATTAAAAAAACAACAGTTATGTAAATTATTAAAAGATTAAATGACACAATGAAAGATTTGACATGATGAAATATTTTAAATAAATGAACAAAATAGATAATAGACACATGTAGAACATTCCCAACCAAAAATATTAAATATATTTTAACATATACTTATATTATATTATTTTAAATTTTCCTATCACCTACTCAACTTCAATAAGTCTATTCAATTTGAGTTTGGGTCACCCTTAGGTACTGACTAAAGGTAAATTCATATATAATAAACATATATATGAAAAAAAGACATACATACATACATACTCTAAAATACTCACAAAGGAAAATAATATAAGAAACTAACATTACTTCTATCCCATTAACTCCTTGGAGAAGCCAAAAAGGATTGTAGGAACAAAAAAAAAGGAGAAATAAAAAGGGGTGGGAGAAAAGGGGATTGATACAACCTAGGTAGTAAGAAATATCCAAAATCAATGACCTAATTGGCCACCTCAAGCATGATGCCTAATGGAGGCAATGCCTCACCATTTAAAACAATGCCGTATGCCTTGTAATTATATGTCTAACCTTGAGTGGGGAAATAAAATGGGCACTAGAAGAGGATGAATAAATGGAAATAATAAGGAATTTTGCTTGCAAAAATAAACTAGATTTTAGGAGCTAAGGGGTGACTAAGAAGAGAAGGGTATCAAGTTTCAAGCATAGAAATGAGTTGGATGCCATTAATCTAGGTATTTTCCCTCTTTTGAACTTGTTTCTTATATTAGGGTTGCAAACTATAGGTTTAAAAATTAGGAATAAGTTGTTTAATTTATTTTCTTATTCTATTTTGACCTTATTTCATGCATTGCTTGTTCTATATTAAAAAATTAAATGTCGATTTTTCTATATCACCTTTTTAGTGGCTAAACTCTCCTAAAAACAAATTCCTTAAACTTGTTGAACATGTTTATGACTTACATATTATGTTTTAATATCTAAATTGGGGTGTAATACAATAAATTTCCTACCCATTTTCCCCTAATATATTTACCTTGTCTTCAGAGTCTCCTTGTCAAGGGTTGTGCCTAGTAGATATCAGAATTAAGATGGCATAAACCTGCCACATCCCTCACCCATATCATCCATGCTCATTGATGCAATTGGGAAAAGGAATTAAAAATAAAATAATAAAGAATTGAAAGGAAAGAGAACAGACAGGAGGGACAGCGTGGGAAAATAATGCATTTAGTGAGGCATGGCACCTTTACCTTTTTCCATCCATATTCACGTGAAGGCGTGGCACCCAATTCATTTCATCAAATTTTAACTAGAAAGGAGGAGGCAAATTAATTGCAAATCTAAACATAGGGAGAAAAGAAGGATCGTGCCATTAATCCAACATAGCGTCCCTATCTTTGGACAACCCAATTCAGCAGGTCGCATGGAAAGAAAATGCATGAGACAAAATTTAAAACCTCACGACTCCTTGATTGGATACACATGTTATTTTGAGAAGAAATGGAAGAGAAAGGGGCATAGCAAGGAGTAGCATGAGGTGAGAGTCCATCACTATGTTGTTCTTCTTGTCTGAACCGAAATGAGAGCTTTGGAATATGGTTATAGATGCCCATCAAAGCACAATAGATAGAATATTTTCATCCAAGGAGATTCACATGAGAGAGAAAACAGCCTTCAAGATGCAAAGCGAGAAAATATAGAGAGGTGAAATAGAGATGGAAAAAAATGTAGTTTTGCAATTTGGAGGAGAGGATTCAAAGATTCCTTGAGAGATTTTTCGGCATGCATGGGTGCCTAGCATTGAGGTAATGGATGCTCTTCAAAGTCTAAGAAGACCATCAAACCTAAGAGGTACGAAGAGGGCACAAATTACGAATGAAATTCCTCAAAGAAACATGGTCTCATGCAATGCATAGATTGCAAGATATGAATAATAAGGATTTGTTGAAAAGGATTTAAAAACTTTGAATAAAATGCAGTTGGCATATATAAATTGAGAGTCCATAACCTTAATGATATTCTCCCTGCCTGTGCTGAAATGAAAATTTTGGGGAAGAGCTTATTGGAGTCAGCTGAATTACTGTTGGTAGCTAACAAACATGTGGGTGGCATATCTCTCTAAGTTTGGCTGCGTAGTTTGAGATAGCATTGCTGAGATACAAGTCTCTTTCCTTCGTCATTGACTAATGGATTATATCGTAAACAAGATGAAGAATTCAATGTCTACCTTAGAAATACCTAAAGGTAAGTACACTCCCACTCCTCCACATTTTCCCTTACTAAATATTAATTAATTCTGAGTTATTCATGTCTATAGCTGAAAATGGGTTTGAGAGGATCATAGTAGGAAGTTCATATTACTTAATATGACACTAATTGAGAAAATATGTGATAGATCTCTATTATTGTTACTATTTAACCGTACTCTATAATGTCTTATGATGCATGCGATTAGATATTTTAGAATGTTTTTTTCTTTCCATCATAATGTAAGTGTGATTAATAGGGATATCTCTCTAGGTTTAGGGTTAAGGGTTTAGGATATAGAATTGATATGTGTATTTTATTCATATGAGGAATATTCAAAGTTTATGTGAAATATAAATTATTTTGATATTGTAGCTCTTTGTGGAAACATGATAAGAGTTATCTTAATTGACACAACTATCTAGAAATCATACTATTGCACATGTTATAGTAGACACTCATTATGGAACCATGATTATATTTATTATGTAATATTATTAGTGTGATGAATTGAGAGTAGTAATATTAAAATATGATGGAGTGCAACACCTTATTGGGATATTATAGGAATTGTTCATAATATCATAGTGTATGTGAATGATAAATACAAAGGAATGTATATGTCAGGCATACAATTTATTACATTAAGAAAAATAAGTGTATAAGTTGTTTCTCCTTAGAAATGTTGCAAGCATATGTAGCTATAACATTGATATTAAATATATTTTTCCTAGTGGGTTTCCACACGAGATTAATGTGCGGTCTTGTCATCCGTACGAGGCTTCCCTTATATTTCGAACCTTATCATTTGGAATGTGTGGGCGGATAAAATCTTACTCAAATATATGTTTAATTATGGGCTACTAAAGGTAATGACGGCCTTTCTCCATGCCTCCATGTACTTAATCAATACTTGCAATGGCTCTGCAACCCTAAGCTTCTTGAAAATTCCTACTTGTATGTGGGAAAATCTAATTGCCTTAATTAGGCAAGATTTGTAGATATTTTATGGAGGTTATCTCTTTAATAAGCTATCCTAGTTCATTTCCCTTCTACATTTTGAAAATTTTCTCATTTTGTTAACTCTTGTGACTGTTTGCTATTTAAGTGTAAAAATGGGAGTAGACTGCGTGCACACTGAACCAAGTTCTTGTGAAGAATTTTGTTGAGACGCATTGGTTTGGCATATTTGTGTTGAAGGAGGCATCACTCCTTTGATATAGTGCCTAAATGAGCACGACAAAAATCTTTTTGCTCAGTTTGTGAGATCTTGGTGTGACAGGAGGGTCACTATGGGAGGGATTTCTTTTGAGATCAATAAAGAGGTGATCGAAAAAACTATGGAGCTGCCCTGTTTGAGAAAAAAACTTTAAAAAATATGAAAGTGCAAGATATGGAGAGCTCGCAAGACATTCTTCAGGGAAAATGAATGGCCTGTGAATCTGCATGCAGGTTTTGATCAGAGCAAGCTCCCTGCTCCATGGGATCAAGTGTGTATAGTTTTAATGAACTATATCACTCTTGAAGGTCAGTTTAAAGTTTTTACTTATACCATTTTCCTTTGCTAAACCACCTACACCATAGAATGCTTATCAGTTTCCCCTTCTTCTTACTTTCATCCCTTGAAACTCCAGTTAAAGAAACCATGGAGCTTGTGGCAAAAAATCCTGATAAATCAACCCCTCTACCCTTGCATTAAGGGCTTATCCTCTATTTGTATCATTTCCACCTTGCCCTATGCTCGTTGAACCCCATTTCTTCTGTTAGATTCAAGGAACCGCAACCCTCTAATCAGTCCCATGCTAAACCCTCTCCAACTGCCTTTGTTGGCACTAAAAGAAAGAACCCTCCCACTGCTTGCCAACCTCTTGAGGAACCAAAACATAAGCCCCCTACCAAAAAGAAGAAGACTAGTGTGGGTCTGGCCTAATCCAAGGTCATCATTGGTCTCTACAAGCTAAAGAATACACCCACAAAGCAAGAAGGAAAGTTGCTCACCAAAGCTAAACCCAAATTGAAGAAAGGAAAAAAGGACATCACCTTTCATGTAGAGGAACCTCCCATGAACAGTGATTAAGATGAATCTATTGCTAAAGAATCTCAAGGGGATACAGTGGTGGTTGATAGTATTGAGATGGGGGTGGAACAAAATGAGTGCCTGACGATCCATTAGGCTAATGAAATACAAAAGGAGGTCCTAGTAGATGATATATCCAACATCTTAGAATAGGAAAAAGGCTAGGAGGTGAGAAACATGACACAGTTGAGGAGACTGAAGAGTACATGGAAGGACCTAGTCTCTTCTATGAGATGAATCATATGATTCTAGAGGAATCCACACCAGATTCCTCCAATCATAAAGCTTGGGTGGAAGGGACCAATAGATCTGTTGATGAAAAGGATGAAGACCCTAACAACCTAGTTTCTCATGTTGCCAAATTGGAAAGGAAGTTTACGAGGCTGACCTAGTTCACTATCAAAGTCATCCACCATTCTACTATCACTACGTCGGAAGTACTGAAAGATGAGGTGAATAAGAAGACTGATGAGGTTGGACCCAATAGTTGGGTTGGGGATGATGTGCTAAAACTCCTCATTGAGGAGTGGGAGGGTATAGTTAGGTGATAGGGGGTTTTAGTCTAGTTATGGTGGGTTATCTTTTTGTTAATGCTCTGTTATCATTATGTTTGGTTAAAGCTATTTTTGGTTTTTTTTTATTTGAACTCTGGCCCTATGGGCTCCTCATGTTAAGGGTATTGCACCCTTTAAATGTATCTTATATTATCAAAAAAATTGATATTATAGATTATGCAATTAAATGTTCTTTATATTGGAACATATGTAGTGATTGGTAATGGCATGCTACTATAGGAGTAGTGTAATGTTGAAACCATAGGGTTCACTCGAACAAATTTTAGGGTTCGCTTGAACCCATTAGTTTGAGTGAACCCCTTAAATTTGTTCAAGCACCCAAAATGCATTTTTGCTTCCTCAATAAAATTGTAAACCGGTTTTGTGGCCCTACCCTATGTCACATTCGATCCAACTTAAGGCATGTCGTACACATCCCAAGCTTTCTCTTATATGTTCATGAAAGATGATCAACTAGTCGAAAGAGGCAACAAAAAGTGACATACGAGGACAAGGCTAACTAAGCCCTTGCCCCCACTTAGTGCAGGACAAGGATGAGTCAAATAGGATGAAAGTATCAATTAGAGGAATTAGGTGCTTCAACACAAGGAAGAGCACCACATTCCTAAAGATGTTGAATTTTGTTACTTAAAGCCTTACATTCATTAGTAGCATGACCATGAACTCTACGATATGCACAGAATGAAGTCTTGTAATAAAATTTCTTTTGAGTTCTTGGAGGGAGAGATATTAGACGATCTTGGAGTAGTCTCGCCAAGATACACTCTTGATCAATATAAGATGTTCCCTTATTTTGTGACAAATATATCTCTTGCTTAGTACAAGATGTCATACCTACACAAGACTCTTTGGATTGTGAGATTTTGTTTTCTCCTTTACAGGAGGGTGTAAAATCCGACGAACTCAAATCATTAGTGTTTTGCGCTCTGACATTGACATTAAGTGAAAATATCTTTGTTTGTTTCATTCTTTGAAAAGGATAACTTTCAAGACCACTAGTGTCTATTAGTTCAGGATGCACTAGATTGTTAGAGTTGACTTAAAATAATCTTTTGTGGTAGTGTTGATATTGAGTGTTCAAGCTTGTTTATTTCTATCAAAGGACAATAACCAAGACCATGATTTGTTTCTTGCATGTTAGGATTGATGGGGACACAGATACCTTGTTCTTTAGCACCACATCCTTTTCCATTATATCCAAATTATTTCATAAGCTCATAACCTCTTCCATAAATTTTTTTCATTTCTTTTGGATCGAGGGGTTGTTCATGATTAAGTTTGTTGAAGATTGTTGTGTAATTTTATTTTTCTTCTAGAATGGTTGAGGCAGATTCTTTTGAAGGGTCGTCCAAATTTTGTGTTGATAGTACCACTTTTTCTTTTCCCTTGTCTGAATCATTTTTTATGATCTTGTATTCTCCCATGAATGTTGGTTTGAAGTCTAAGGAACCCCAATCATCTTCTAATAGCTTTGATATTTGCTCAATGTTTTTTTCTTTGTCTTTTTGTTGCACGGGTTCTACTTGTGTAGTTGGTCTTAATATTTTCAAGGGGTTTTCTTTGTTTTTCTCAATGTTCAAACAACTATTTTGGTTAGGGTCAGCTTCGAGTGTGTACAATTTGTTGTTGTAGATATATTTCATTTGAATATGAAGAGTAGAAGGAACCCCATTCATTGCATGAATCCATGACCTGCCTAAAATAAGATTATATGAAATATGATGTGGCATAACATGGATTAGTGTTTCTAATGTGGCCTTTCCAATTGTAATAGGCATTGAAGTGATCGCACTTGGTGGTTCGTTTCCAACATTGTCAAATCCACAAATAGATAAAGAGGGAGGTTGAATGCTTGATTTATCGATGCCAAGCCTATCCAAAAGGGTCACACTACACAAATTAAGGTCTGAGCCATTGTCAACAAGGGTTCGATTTATCCCTTTTCTTTTGTATTGAGATATTATTATGAAAGCTTCATTTTGTTTTTGCACTTCTGGAAAGGGGGGAGTTCACTTTGGTGGAAAACAATGTCAGCATTCAGTCCTTGAATCATGATTGCTATGTCATTCAGGTTTGCACTAGAGGGAACCAAAACTTTTTGTAAGGTTGTTTGAAGCATAGTGTTATAATTAGGTGAATTCTGAATTAAATCCCATAGGGATATCTTTACAGGAGTATTCTTAAGTTGTTCTACAAGATCATACTCCTTTCCACGAGGAGGACCTGATAATATAGGGTTAGGTTGGATAAGATTAGGCAATGGGAGGGATGTTGAAGGTGTTTGTCTTGGCTATGGATTGTTCCTAGTGTTATATGTATGAGCAACGATATTATGACTTAGTTGATGCGAAACATTGTTCTTAGGTGTGTAAAGGATAAGTTCAAGTTTTTTTTGAGTTTGAGATTTGTGTGAAGGTGGGTAAAGGATAAGTTTGGGTTTGTTTTGAGTTTGAGATTTATGTGAAGGTGGGTTAAGGATTAGAGGATTCTTAGGATGTCCCATGGGATATGTAGGAGGTCCAATAGTCAAAGGGGATCTAGTGGACACTTGCGCATTCATAACCTTAGTGGTCTTGGTTTGATGTATCTCTAATAAAGGGAAATCTAGTATCACCTTTTTATGTACAATCACCCAAGGAAGACACATTACTATTGTTGTCATTTTCTTGCACCATAATAGTCTCCCTAGGAGAAGAATTTTTAGGAGAACTAAAAACCAAATGCTCTTGACATTCAAGGATTGGTTCTTCCAAAATGAATTCATCGCAAGTAAGGGAGTTATCAATGGTTGAATTTTCTTTCTCAATAAGTGTTTCCCTAGGCAAAGGGAGACAACTAAGATTCTCATGACTTTCATCGATCAAGGTATCTTCTTGACAACAAGGAGAGATACTAGGGGAAGGACAAGTATGATTTTCATGATCATTTATGATTTTATTCCTTTGTTCCCTAATATCTTCCAAAATAGGATTTAAGTAGGGGAAGGATCATAAAGAGGGTTGTTATAGACCTTAAAGATTTGATCATCTAACACAAATCTATCATCCGGGTATGTGTAGGATCATGATGGGCCAAAAAGTGGCGATATGATGGGTTTTTGTAGGGTATGTGGCTGACAACTTTTTTTTACCCAAAATTGATGAAATGAAAAGGGTTTTTAAAGGAGATTCTCATATTTCTATCGATATAAATTATGATTTACTTTGAATTTAATAAATAACTATTATTTATGCTCTATTTGAATTACAACTAAAGTCCTAATTGATAGGTTGATTGAAAAACATCTATAGCTTTCAAACAGTATCACATTTTTTGAATCTAAAACATGCGTCACATTCTATGCTTTACATACTATAGGATTAAAAAAAAAAAATGAATTTCATGAAGTTTTGACCAAGTTAAGGTGGCTAGATGTACAAGTTTTTATATTTTTTAAAAGTTGTAATAAAAAATTCATAATTAATTGTTTACTTGGAAAAAAATTACAAAAAAATATGCATCACATCGAGACATGAGTCCTCTACTTATATCTAAAATCTCATAAAAAAATATTACCATTTTATTGTGGTTAGGGTGGTCAGACAGACACCCACTTCTTATTTTCCCCCTGAAATTTAAGTACTACTGCATTGAAATTTCAAATTTTCACCAAATAGATTTTTTATTTTTTTAAATAAACCTAGTAGTTTAGAAACTACATTCAATTTTCTATAAATTATATTCTTACATATTTTTGAAATAATATAAATAAATTATTCAATTTTTTATGTCAAGTTGCCTAACTCTGATTTTTCTGAATTTTTTTCCACTTTAAGGGCCTATTTTTTCCATGATGATCCTGCACATACCCATCCTCATCATTTACAATCTCATTCTCTAAATTATTCTCACAAGGAAAGGGGGAATGGAGATTAGGTAAATTAATGTTGAGAAATGTGTCTATGATCTCATTCTCTTGTGTTATAATATCTTTCCAAAGGGGATGAGAAGGACAAGCAAGATCTTCATGATTATCAACGATCATATCTTCTTTCGCCAAGATACCTTCGTCACTAAAAGGAGAGGTATCAGGAGGAGAACAATTATGATCATCATGATTATCTATGTTTGTATTCTTTGAACTATCACATCATCCTCACAAATAGGGGAGATAGGAGGGGGTGTAAGTTTAAGGCAAGCGTTAACATTTTCACTCTCTTGCACTAAGAGACTCTCATAACTAGGGAATGCATTAAATGAATGACTAACATGCTTATTGACTAACTTTTTCTTTGCAAACTTGGAGAAGATAGAAACTAACATTTTTGAAAAGTAATCTATGAAAACTTAAAATGCATCATCAAGTAAGGATTTAAAATGAAATGCAATTTTTTAGTTTTCAAGCCAAATGATTTTCTATTTACACTATGCAATGATATGAAAATGGAATGTTGTGAATGTAAATTTGAAATGAAGAAATGCATGAAATGGACTAATTTAAGCTAGATTTAGTGAAATGCATGTAAAAAAAAGTTAAACCAATGAAACAACTAACCAATGGCAGCAAACTGAAGCTTAAAAACAAGGTTTTTAGTGCTGTAAAAGGCAGTTTTAGATTTGTTCTGGGATTGATTCATCCAAGATGGAAAATGAGTCCCAATATGGATTTTTTTTCTAGAAAATAGGAATTTTCAATGGATTTTGATGCTTTTTAGTTTGTATGATGTGTATCCTAAATGCAAATGCAGTTTTTAGATGATTTGTAATGATTTGACATGCAAAAATGCAACCTATATGCACTTTCACTAATGCAAAATTTGAAACCCTAGAATGTCAATTAACTAATGTAAACTCTATAATGCAAGCTATTTATAGGATGATGACGGACTCCAAATTAGAAAAGAAGGTATTCTAAATGCAATTTCACTAAAATGTAACATATAAATTTTGTCTCCACTAGGGCTTAGGACCTAGGGCAACAATCTTCTATTCTTCACATTCAAGGATGACCCTAGATATCTCATCCCAAGAGTGGAGTAGAGGTAAGAGATCTGACAATAGGGTATCCTAGGGTACAATTTCATATTACAAGAGGGGTTCACCACCAAGTTTAAACTTGGAAAAGATAATGACATGCAATATGAAATGCAAAACCTAGTTTGATGCAATGCTTCACTAAATGACTTGGAAATGCAAACAAAACAAAACAGAAAATTGTAAAATAGAAAGTGTGCACCTAGAAACTTGCTAGAGATGGAATGGAGCTTTGAAATCTTGAAAAACTTGATTTTTTGGCCTAGTGGGACTCATTCGCCATTCTGGACGAATCAATACCAGATCTAGGTCTCTACACAAAATCAAGTTTTAGCCAAATGGGTATCCAAATCTGCAAATATCTTTGAAAAACCCATACAATGGGACTCATTCACCACAACTGGGGGATCAATCCCATTTTTTCGTGAAGTGTCCCAGGAGCAGAATCTTGAACTGAAACTTTGCAAGCTCCTTTAATGATGGATAAAATAAGCACTTTCCCACTGATTTCATGCAAATTGGATGTATATTTTTCCCTAGATCTGAGTTTCTGTGAGTCTTGACAACTTTGACAACATTTACAACTTTGTCATTTTGGTGCCTTTGAAGGCTTCAAATCCACTTTTCTTCAATCTACAAACCTGCAATCACACATTAAAGAGGGGAAAACTTGTTGATTGTTAGGTAATAGGGGTTTTCCTTGGTCAAACCCCTTTTAGGTAATTAAACCAAATGATGAAATAAGATAATGAAGCATGAAGCATGAAATAATGCAATTAGAAACTTTTCATGATGATGGATCTTAAATTGTTGCAACAATTGATGAAGAATTTTTCCCTTGAATGCCTTTGAATGCTCTTGTGAACTCATCTTGATATTAAGAATGTTCTTACAAAAGTATTAGGTCACTTGAATGCTTTTTAGGATAAAATGAGTGAAAGAACCTTGTATTTATACTTAATTATGAAAGAATTCCCAAAATTACAACACTACAAGCCGACACCAGATCTAGGACGAAAAAATCCCACCAAAATTTTGATTTAAATTTGAATTTTGGTCACATAGGACTCATTCGCCACAAGTGGTGAATGAGTCCCATCTGGCATAATGTATGGGACCAAAAACCAAAAGTGCTTAGAAAGGTGTAAAAAAAGGTTTGGAACCCAAAAGTCTAGGTGGGAGTCTTTCGCCCAAGGTGGCAAATGAGTCCCAAACACTAAATTTGGGCCACACAAGCCATGAACACCTAAATTATGATTGGTTACTAATTTGTGTTAGGATTATCCTCGAAAAGATGCAATAAATGAGGCTTGTGGATGTAAAATAGGACTAATTAAAGCACAAGAAATACTAGTTATTAATGACAAGCCTATAGAAGTATGAAAGTGTGTTACAAAAATTTACAACACTTCAAACAAGGCAAGATTAAGGTTGATTATGATTAAAATTATATTTATTATGCTTAGTTAATTGATAAAACCCTAGAAAAGTGTGAAAGTGTGTCACAACACTTCACAACACTTTAGCAAGGCACCATTAAATTCCATTAGTTCATAAGGGCCCAATACCTAATGTGAATGTGTTATCCACATTACAACACTAAATCAAGGCAACATTAAGCCAAAATCCACAAGGGGGACCCAAACGAGTGTGAAAATGTCAAGAGACCCATTTTTTGACACTACACAATCGATGTCAACCTTCAACCAAATAGTTTTTTGAACATTGGAAAAGGTAAGGAAAGTCCTTTGAAAACATTGACACCAACTACACAAGTAGAACCGATGCAAGAGAAAAAAGTCCAAAGAAAAACAAATTGAGGAAGTCACGAAGGTATTAGAAGATGATTTGGGTTCCTTAGATTTCACATCATTCATGCACGAATATAAGATCATAAACAATGATTTTGAAAAAGGAAAAGAAAAAGTGGAAATGTCAACACAAAATGCAGAAGACCCTTCGAAAGCATCCACTTCAACCACTTTAGAAGAAACAACAAATTATACAACAAAATTTGATGAAGTTGATTATAAACAACCATCGACTCCAAGAGAAATGAAAAATCTTTATGGAAAAAGGTTATGAATTCATGAAACAACTTGGATATAGTGGAAAATAATGTGGTGCTAGAGAACAAGGTATATGTGTCCCTATAGGGCCTAACACACAAGGAATGACTAATGGTCTTGGTTATTGTCCCTCAAAGGAAAATGACAATCCTTCACTTAATATCAACACTATTACAAAGGATTCTTCTAAACCAACTTTAACATTAGTGCATCTTGAATTGATAGACACTAGCGGTCTTGATTATTGTCCTTCAAAAGAAATGAAATAAACAAAGAAGTATTCACTTAGCATTAATTTCATCACACAAAACAATAATGATTTGAATTTGATAGATTTTACACCCTCCTGTAAAGGAGAGTACAAAATCTCACAATCTAAAGAGTCTTGTGCAAGTATGACACCTTGTACTAAGCAAGAGACATCTTTATCACAAAATAAAGGAACATATTCTTCTATTGATCAAGAGAGTATCTTATCGAGTCTCCTCCAAGATCGTTTGATATCCCTCCCTCCAAGGACACAAAATAAATTTTACTACAAGAGTTTATTTTGTGCATATTACAGAGTTCATGATCATTCTACTAATCAATGTAAGACTTTGGGTACCAAAATTCATCATCTTAAGGACTGTGGTGCTCTTCCTTGTGTTGAGGCACCTAATTCCTCTAATTGATATTGATTTTCACTCAAGCATGTTTCTCATCAATCATCTTGGCTCATCCTTGTCTTGCACTAAGTGGGGGAAAGGGGTTAAGTGAGCCTTGTCCTCATATGTGACTCGTCATTGTATCTTTTGGCTAATTGACCACCTTCCATGTATATATAAGAGCAAGCTTGGGATGTGGATGACATACCTTAAGTTGGCTTGCATGTGACATACTTATTCATGATGTAGTTTCATTCGAGAACATATGACCTAGCATAACATTTTTTGAATAACCTCTCATGTCTTCTTCTACTTTAAAGCAATTTCTCACAACGATGGTATTAGAAACCGCTTTAAAGTGGGGGCATACATCGACACTCATGTTTCAATGTGTGATTTTCCTTCTTCTTGCGATGTTTCCTTTTCTTGGTGATGTCATTAGGTTTGATATCCTTTGAAAGTGTGATATTTCTTTGACTTGTCCTCTCTTGGAGATATTAGGCACAATGTTCCCTAAGTTAAGATCTTACATGAACTAAGAAAAATACCTTTGAACATTCCTTACACTATTTTACATTTACAATAATTGTTATATGGCCACCTTGCATAACACACTTTGCTTGCTTGTGGTGCCATATTGTTTGTTCATGAGTTTCAAGCATACGAAGCTTTGCTTGCCTTATGAAGCTCGAAGTTCATTGTTATGTAGCACCTTATCAAAGTTATCAAGAGGTATAGCTTTGGTATGGTTGTACGTATGGGAGCCAAACTTAGGCATGACTTTCCCATAGCCACTTGCTTGTGTGTGTGAGCACATATTGGCCATGTGCGTATGTGGGTAAAAGCACAATACCGTGTCACACTTTTGGCCAAATAAATGGTTCTGAGCGAACTATTTTTGGTTGGAAGATATTTGGCTGAGTGGCTTTCAACCGAAACCATGTGGTGCCGACATGATAGGTACATTTTTGACTGAAGAGCTTTCGGCCGAAAGGTACTCAACCGAATATGGCTAGCCAAAAACATGAAAAAAGTGAGTGTATTTGGTATTTATAGCTTGAAAATATCAAGAAATTTTCAGCCGAGTATGTTTCGGCCAAAACAGGCTCGACCGAAACATACTCGGCCCAGCACATGTCTAGTTGGCATCCTACTTGGCAGCCAACTCACCTATTTTAAGAATTTTCTGAAACGTTCAACTTTAGCAAAGTATTTCTCTAGTCAGAATGATGTTTCTGCAAAAAAAAAAACCCTTTTGTAGAGCTCAAAGTGGTAAATCCAAATTTTTTTTTTTTAATATTTTGATTAGTTTTAATATATTTTATTTTTAAAATAATGCAAGTAGGCTGTTAAAATTTAAAAAGAGGTTGATTAGAAATTAAAAAAAATATAGTAAAACATATTCATTTTTTTTAAACTTATATGGGGCACAAGAGGAGAGAGTCTTCTTCAAAATGGTATAATTTTTTTTTTGAAAATGATTAAAAAAATTGAAAATAGTTGACGACCTGTGAAAACTGTCAAATTTTGACATGTTTGACTTTAAAACATTTTTACGAGAAAAATATACATCAAAATTTGATTTTTTTCCATGCACAAGATATTGAAGTTACCTATTTGGAGAAAAAAATAGGGAGAAATGAAGTTTTTTTCAATTTGTTTCTTGACCTGAAGTCACTCTTTTATGAAATTTTCAGCATTCCAAAATTTTTCCGTAAATTGATAAAAAATAATGAAATTTTTTTTTTTTAAAATTTAAAAAATTACAAGAATAAACTTCATTAAAAGTTATACATTTCATTAGTTTACACAATTTTGAAATTCAAAGCATAAATACCACTTTTATGTGGTCAAAGTTCAATTTTTTTTTGCTGTTGTCGATTCCTTTATAAAGTGTGACACATGTTTGTGCTTTTACCCATGTGTCTCACCTAGTGGATTCGACCTGAGGTTCCACTAGCCCTTGTGAAAATACATTTGGTTTGCATAGTGAACATCTTGTTCCACTTGTAAGCCACCTTTTGGATACTCACCTAGAGAGGACAACCTGAAGTTTTTCTGCCTCATAGTGAGCGTGTATTTTGGGATAAACATCTTAGATCTAATCCGCAATGTGTGGGACAAACGGTCGAAGCTTGATCCACCCTTTTCTTTTTCTTTTTTTCATCTTTGTCTTTAACACTATATGTTTGTGTATCTTGTTTTGTTGCATATCATACACCTTATGTGTGTTCCTTCATGCTTATGTTGGT
Organism: Sequoia sempervirens; assembly: GCA_007258455.2. Classification (NCBI taxonomy): domain Eukaryota; kingdom Viridiplantae; phylum Streptophyta; class Pinopsida; order Cupressales; family Cupressaceae; genus Sequoia; species Sequoia sempervirens. The sequence goes on from VDFB02252616.1 coordinate 239,090,712, forward strand.
TTGACATAGGATCTTGGATCCTGGGGGCTTGGTTACCTGCTTGATCTTTGTCATCCTAGACCATCCACGTCGATACATGGGGAACCCTCTTGAATGTCTATTTTAGTGTGAGTTTGAAGCAAGTTCCCCTTCTCACTAAAGTGGGGGCTAAATGTAATGACATAAAATGTATCCCTCTACATTTTCACACTTAATTTGGGAATGATTAATATTAAAATGGACCTAATGTTACCTTGATCTAGTGTTGTAATGTGTTTTACACATCCACATTGGATTTAAGGCCCTTTTAAGCTAAATAAACCTAATTTTTCCTTAATTTAATGTTGCATGAAGTGTATTTATTTACACCTTCACATTGAGTTTTGGGCACTCTTGCATAAATATGACCTTCATATCATCATTAATAGGCCCCTAAGATCCTATATTATGCTTATTTCAACCAAAATCCTGACAAGATCAATAAATACACTTACTTTTCTAACTCCTCGACATTTCCTCCACCTAAAAAAGCTTGGTGGGACTGATATGCCACCTTGGGCGTATGAGTCCCACCCAGATGGGACCTATACACTACAAGTGGCGTATGAGTCCCATTTGGCCCCTTTTTAGGGTTTTGAGTAGGAAATTAGGGTTTTCAATTCAAATTTCATGTATGTCGGCACTTGGGATCTAATAAATGATAAATTAGATGGCTTGCCTATATAAACAAGGTTTCAAATCATTATTTCACTAAGAAATCATAATATCAAGCCTAGCGCTCAAGAGTTAAGCATTTCTAAGACTTCACAAGAGAGTTAAGAGAGTTTACAAGGGCATTTCTAAGGGATTCAAGGGTAGAATTCTTCATCATTTTTTGTTGCAATTCAAGATCCATCACCATTTCAAGATCATAATGCATCAAGCATGTTGTTGAGCTAGTGTTGTGATGTACATAGCAAATTGAAGATCCATTTGCAAGCATTGTTTCATATCCAATTCAAGGTCAAGATCTACATTCTACATGGCCACTTCATGTTAGATTGTTGGTTTACATCTCAAGAAATCATTCAAGGTATCATTGCTCATGTTTCATATTTCATTGTTTCATCATTTAGTTTAATTACCTAAACATGGTTTGACCAAGGCAAACCCCTATTTCCTAACAAACAAGTTTTTCCCTCTCTCTACATGTGTGATTGTAGATCTAGATGGATTTGAGACTTGGAGATCCTTTGAAGACAAAGTTGTAAGGTTGAAAGAAGGTTTCAAGTTGTCACAAGGTTGTCATCTTCACGAAAATTCATGTATAGGTCCGAAATCAGAGTTTCAAATCTAGAAACGAAGCTTGGAAGGAAGAGCAGAGGTTGAAGAGAAGATTCAGGTCTTGACCCTCCAAAAAATAAAAGTGGGACTGATATGCCATAGCTTGTGGCGTATGAGTCCCAATACAGTGAATTTTCTATATTTTTGAAGATTCGGGCTTGTCATCACTAGGTTCTTGTTTCAACCTAGAAACCCTAGTCTAGGACTGATATGACCAACCTAGTGTATGAGTCCCAGTGTGCATTGAATTCAATATTTTTAGAATTTTAGAGCTTATTCCGAGCACATTCAAGTTTACAAGTGCACTTCTCTAATTTCCCAATTTACTGTTCTGATTTATTTTCATTTCTAGTTCATTCATTTGAGTTTTACAAAGTATTAGGTTTTATCATTAGGTCTTGCATGTTGCTTGTCTTTCCAAGCCCTAGCTTGGTGGTGGAACCCCTTTTAGTCTTTGATCATACCATAGGACACCCTATTGCAAGATCTCTTTCTCTCATCCTATCATTGGATTGAGACCTCTAGGGTTTCCTTGAATGAAACAAGAGTGAAATAGGACCATATCCATGTACTCCATCTCCTAAAAGGTGGGGCACCCTATTTCCATTGTTACATTGTGGTGAACCTCTATACTTTCTCAGTCTTTTATTTTGCATTTCAGTTTCATTTCCTAGGTCATTTAGTTAGGTTTTTCATGGTACATTGCATGTTATATTCATTTCTTGTCTTTCCAAGCCCTAGATTGGTGATGAACTCCTTTTAGTCTCTAAACACACCCTAGGACACCCTATTGCAAGATCTCTTTCTCTCATCCTATCATTGGATTGAGATCTTTAGGGTTTCCTTGAATGAAACAAGAGTGAAATAAGACCATATCCATGTGCTCCATCTCCTAAAAGGTGGGGCACCCTATTTCCATTGTTACAAATATAAAAGTGAAGAAGATAAGTGATAGATGGAGAACTTGTCATCACCCCCAAGGACTAGTTCTAGTATAATGAATAATAAATTTTCTCCCTGTAGGATAGAAAAGAGAGAAGTTTATGTGACCCCCTGAGAAATGTGAAGTAATGAACTCCATGTGAGGAAATTCTTCCTCCCAAAAAATGATAGGAGAAGAAAAACCATGTACCCTCCCATCAAAATAATGTTTGTAGTGCTAGTAGATACTCAATACTAGATGTTGAATATGATACATGATCCCTAAAAATCATTTCTCCCATTGGGAAGAAACAACACCACAAATATGTGTAGGATGACTTCTCATTTTGGATAGGAATATGGAGGAAGTAATATGCATGTCTTTGAATTATGCACAGGATCCAAGGATGAAATGATGCCAATGATGCCTTTGATTTTTAAAGTTCTCTTAATCAATTATAACATGTGACAAATATTGATAGGATTGATTAGGTACTATATAAGATCTAGGAGCATGAACCATGGATATATGGAAACTTGCAAGACTGATGAGAATTTAGTACTACTACAAATGATATCAACATAGATGATGATTGAGTTGGATAGGCCAACTCATGAATGTTTGCATAATCTGTCATGATAGAAGCTGATGTAGGTACATAGAAAATGACTTGAGAAGAAAAAGATTATCACAAGTCAAAATTATTGAGAAGTAGTGCATGTCAAATTTTCCTCCTTGTGTAATATATAATATTAATTATACAACCCATTGTTGATACTAGTCGTAAAAATTAACCTTTGGATTAAAACTTTATCTTCTACAATCAAGAGGTCTTGTCTTCATAAACTAATTTCAAGGCTTGCAAATGATCATGAATGCAAAGGTATATAATATTATCTTGACCTTATCTGAATGAAGCTTCAATTCCCTCCAATGTTCTACCCTTGGTCTTAGGTACCTACAATACACCAAAGACAAGTTTCAAAGCATTAATAAAAGAATAGCTTAGTAGAAATGTTCCTACAAAGATCTACTCTAAAATCATATTGATTGTCATGGTCACAATCCATGATGCTAACCCATGTGTCAAAGTTTCTACACTTCTAGCATGAATCTTGACATTCATAGGGAGAATCTCAGACTGTATAATAATCCATGGAATGGGTTCAATACCAATAGAAAATAAAATAATGTAGACTAACATGCTAGTTAATGCCAACACACTAAAGAATATTTGCATAGTTGAGTCTCCAGAGAGTTGGCTCTTGAAATAACCAACAAGGAGAAGGCACATAGCTATTCCTCTAGAAGAGACTATTATAAGGATCATTTTTCTAGCTTTTCTCATTAACCATTGCACTAAATGCAATCATGATGACCTAAATACATGCAAGCCTCCAACTTGAACATTTTCTTGCATAGACCATCTAAAACTCCACTTCATATTCTCCTTTGCAAAGACAATCACCATTGCATCTCATCTTTCGTATAATGCTAAAAAGTATTGAAGTATGGAAAGTTGAACAAATTTGTTTGATTGATGTTCATTAGTACTATATCCATTCCATCACCATTCACCACTGCAAATATTAAACAACTATCTACTACCTTGATTGCTTTATTTACATCATTCTCATATTGACCACTTTTCATGTATTGAAACACATATTCTTCACACATATTTGGGAAAGCATTATTCTCGTGCATATTATTAAGTTCAAAGTTCAAGACAAAGCTCTTGCACACATCAACACCCATTTTTGGTCTTGTCCCTTGTTTGACCACAACATTAGGATTTCCTTGACAAAGTTCCAACTATATAGCTAGAGTAATTACAAGTCTCAATAAACAAATCCCAATTATGGATAATGCCAAAATCAAGCTTGTGATAGTGAGAGATGTTAATAAACTCCAAAATCATCAAATTGAAGATAATGGCATTGAGTTTTTCATTCCTAAGACTATTTCACTACCTTTATTATCTTTTGACCCTTGATAAACTTATCCCTTTGATAAATTCATACCTTCTACCTTTTGTGTTCATGACTGACTCTCTTAAACACTATCATTGTCTTAAGGACTACCTTAAACCTATAGACTATCTTACTCTTCTTTAAATTACCCCTTTAAACTTTGTGTTATCCTTAAACCTCTACAAACTTATACAAATGTCCTATTTACATTAATTATATTACCTGAATTGAATACCCATTACCAACAAAAACATCATCAAATATGAAAAAAATTGTATAGAAAATAATAAATTTTCATTAAAAGTATCATTTAAATACGAAGAATATTGATCTCTCTAACACCTACCCTAAACAAGGAGTTCTAACACCTACCCTAAACAAGGAGTAATAACAATTTGAGCGTAATCACGTTACATAATCTTTTGTCGCTGGACCTACCTTTTCCCTTGATTTGGAGGAGGTCAAAGTTTAGCTAATACAACATAAACCCCTTTACGACCCTCGGGCTGTGCTTCTTGAAATGTAATGCAGAATTGTGATTCTTTCAAAATGTTGGTGTTTGATAGAGACATACAAATTTATGAGAGAGCACGTCAATGGTAGTTTCCGTGGTGATCACTAATTTATAGCTAATTTAAGAATGTTTTCATATGTTGTTGACGAGGATGATATCACGTTGTATATGTTTGTGAATTGAAGTAAATCGCTTCGACCCTAAAACCGAGAAAACAATATTTTTTTCTTCACTACGGATCTTTTAAAATACAATTTGGCCCTCATCAGTTATTATTATTTTTAATTTTGATATATACACTGGCACTTGCACCCATGGGGGGTTCAAGGAAAACGGCGATAGGAAAGTGAAAGTGTGGAAGTTAAAAAGTGATCATCATATAATCAAAGTATATTTAAATACAAATTTATATTATATTATCATATATAGTTTTTATTGGAAAAACACACTTTATTAGTTTACAAAATCAACTATACAAACAGCAGGTAGACCAGTTGATAGAACTGGGCGCCAAACAGAAGCAGAATTGTAAATACAGCAGTAGCAAGGAGGAAGTAAAACAACAGTCAAAACATGTTAAGTTGCATCTTATCGATGGCTGGAACCAAGCAACATGAGGTTTGAGTTTCTTTCAGCCAACATTTCTTTATTTATTTTTCCTCAAACAATGTCTTAGCTGAATCTATTTCCATTACATCAACATCTTGGAAAAAATGGAAGCACCCATCCTCTTCAGAGCAGCAAATCGCAGTGGAAGTGGTAATACTCCTGGTGCTTCTGTAAATTCAGTGCCTTCAACATGACCCGCCCACACGTATGGAGATATGATGTCCATGGCTGGCACCTTACAGCAGAGCAACAGTGAATCCAAGAATTTAAAGATACATGGATCTGAAGGAACAGGTGGACTTGCTTCACCATCAAATCAGCTGGTGGATATGCATTTTCAGGACTGCCCCCTTGCTGACTACACTCTGTAAATATTGAAGCAACAATACATAGTAAAATAAGCTGAATGGAGCTTGTATCAACTTGCATGGCAGAAATCACTGTTTTCCTGTGATATGAGTAGCACTTATCAACTTGCATGGCAAACATCACTGCCTTCAAAATGCTTGCATCCAAAAGGATCTGACTTAAAACTATCACTTAAGCATCTTTCTTCTTTGCTTCTGTCTACGTAGAATACACATTTTCTAAATGTGTTCCAATTCTGAAGCTTTCCATAGCTTAGGTGAACAATATTCCATTTTTCTTTCAAATTATTTAAGACTACAACTTTACTACTCAATGCTTAGTATTTTAAAAAACCAATACAAATCTACATTTTAATTTCCATTATTTACAATGATTATTACTAAATCAAACTAAGACAACAACTTTACTACTCAATGCTTAGTATTTTAAAAAACCAATACAAATCTACATTTTAATTTCCATTATTTACAATGATTATTATTAAATCAAACTGCCTAAAACTCTTCATTCCAATCTAGTAGACTGTAGACATAATAATTCTGAGAAGATACCACAAAATCAAAATCTCTTTGTGTGAAAAACTGTCAAATAGGTTAGTCCATTAATTTTCAGCTGTCAACTCTCTGTCCATGTATGAAGATGACGTCTCCTTCTTGCCTATCAAAACAAAACTGTAGGAAGATATGGACTGATAATGGTGGTCACAATTTGCATGAAGTAAGATAATGAGTCCAGAAAACTAAAGATGATTAAAATGGTCCTCTAGAAAGTCCATATACCTACCCAAAAAAGGACAATGATAATTTGTGAGGGAGTTTGATCAAAGAATCCTCATTTATTCCAGTTGAAGTTAATTGAAGCGGACAGAAAGTTTTTTCAGGTTTTATTACTGGTGAGTTTGGGGGATGAGCCTCACCAGCTGTAAATTAGTAAGGTAGTTTTCTATCAAACAGTATAAGCTGTACATACTACAGACTAGACCATACTATGTGATTTAGGCCTGACTGGAGACAAATGCACATTATGTCGATATAAGAATTATGTTCTATGCTAGTTGTTTTCTCTTATACGATGATGATATTAATAACTTTGTTGCACCCTCAAGTCCAAATAACCATGTGAAGGAAAGACCTCTTAGTGAAGCATGGAGCTGATGAAATGCAATATAAGGGCTACAGGCCAAGGGTGGAAATCAGCACTATTGTGCTCTGATAACAGAACATTTCCTAGAAGAACAGGCCAATCGTAGGATGCTAGATGCTCTTTTAAAATGACACTCTTCATAGAGATCAGATCAAGTTTTCAAAGGCTTGGAAATCCAGAAGGAAAATTAGAAAAATAGAGAGAAACTCAGAAAATCAAATAGGGTCCCCTGTTCACTGGCTGCAAACCTGTTGCTACAGAGAAATGATTTTTTACTGTCTCTGTTCTCATACATTCATCACAAAAGATACATTAGCCTTCTTTTCTCACAACAGGAGGACTGTACTGTTTACATTCAAGAATACTAGAGTTACATAACTACTGCAATACTTGGATTTTTGTACCAGATTTGTTATAGCATGCCACCACATTATATGTAAGTTCACATAGAAAGGGATGGAAAACATTATAACATTTGATTGTGAATCTGCGGTTAGTCAAGGCAAAGGGTATTCCCACAACAGTTTTCAGAATAAAATAGATACAAATCAAGACACAAAATAATGGAACATTGTTTCTCTTAAGTTTCAAGATGATCAAAAAATTTGTTTTGCTGCCATTAGGGCAAATAACTTGATTGTAGAAAAACCTAGAAATAATGAAAAGCAAAGGGTAAAATGTACTTAAAAGATCACATAAAAGCGCTCAACCATCCCAAAATCTCTTGTAGCCAGTTTTTTATTATTTCATATGATCAAAAGAAAACTATTGCTACAACTAAGCATCCAGAATAAGTTAATAATTTATATTATGATGTGGATGCATGTATGTAACCATTGTTTACCTGTGATTAAAATGGTATATTCCCAACAAGGAGTCCTGACCTCTACTTATTCAGCTGGGTCTGTCAACACCATTCATGACGGGAAGATAGAAAGCGAAGTTTGTTGAGATATCAAGGAAAATTAGTAATAGAAATTGTAAGAAATTTGGAGCTCATGCTCTTGGAGTTGAAAACAACATAATTCTTATTAGTATTAAAAATTTCTTAATCTGTGAGACTTCCATCTCACATGATGTATGACAACAAAGCCCATTTCTGCAGGCATAATTTTTTATAATGAACAGTGCCCGCCATTACAGTAGAAGAGGTGATGGAGACCGTCCTAATGCCTGTCCCCATAGCCTAAGAGGAGATGGTAGCCCTAATGCTAGTAGGTGTCCCCATTGTGGTCGAACCGGTGTCCCCGTTGTGTTGTAAAGCCTTGCCCATAGTCTGTGCTGTTAGAGTTACCCCTAGTGCCTTTATTAAGACATTTCTCACATTTTGGGCTTCCACAGACGATCTCTACCCTTGAAATACCTGGGCGCCCCTCTGGTGGACAATGCAAAAAGCAAATTGATTGGGAAGCTCTGTTGTCTAAGCTAGAACAATGCAACCTCACGTACATAGCTGGGACAATGTGAAAGATAAGGAGGAGGACAAGAAGCACGTCAAATGAAGGGGAGCGATGAATCAGAAAAGGCATGAAATTTGAAATGAACAAGAGGCATGAATCTTACCTGTTCAAACAAGAGCCAGTGCTGGTATAGAGCTTTTGAACCTTGGAGGCTTTCAACGGCAGAGATCGGTGGTGCCTTCATCTGTAAACAAGCTGGGGCATTTATGGAAGTTGGAGGTGGTGATCTTAGGGCTGTCAGGGAATGTATAAATGTAGATTTCAGAACAACTTCCTCTGGCAGGACGAATGTAGCCAGAAGAGCTATTTTCTCTTGAGATTAGACATCGCCATTAAGGTGTGGTGTATCCGTTGCAATATTTTGTGACTTGCATTGTGCCTGGTGCAAGAAAAGGAGAGCCATGCAACATCTGTGCCCTGCGTTTGACAGCTGCCGAATTCTTTGGGTCAGCAAATGTTTGAGCGGCATTTCCAAAGACAATATGATCTTCTTGCCCAGTCAGCGGCAGGTTTGCAGTGAACCGAACACTGCTTGACGGCGGGTGTTCCTGTTTCTAGCGTGAGACAGGTTTTTAGTCGAACTATGCACTGGGGATCCCAGAAGTAGAGCCTATCGACTAATAAATAATTATATAAGTTGTACAATGAAATATTGATAAAATAAAAATTAGAATTAATAAATAATACATGATAAACTAATTATCTATTTAAATTTTTTATTTTTATGACATTGAAGAAATTATTAAATTCAATTAAGAATTTCAAACAAATAATATTATTAAAATGATTATACACTTATTTATTTTAATGATGAGGATTTTTACATTTAAGATTCAATTAATGTTAATCTTATTGATATTTTTTCGATAATTCATTTCTTAGTTTTCTTAAAATCTAGGAAGCATTTTAAGGTAATTTGATCCAACCAATGCAACAAGTCAAAAACAAAATATTGATTAACAAGTATGATCGAGGAATTTTTAAGTCTTCTCTAATTTTCTTTTTAGATACTATTTTAAATCTCTTCTAGTTACTTTGAACTCTATATTAAGAAACTTGATCCTAAGGACCACTTAATTGTGGCATTATGTTAGTAAACTTATTTCAATTAATTAAGACTATAAATTTTAAGTGGATTTAACTCAAATATTAGTAGAAATCTAGTTCTATTTAATATTTCTATGGAATTTTCTGATAAGGGCGTGGTTCGATGGTCAAGTTGCTTGGTTGTAGTGACAATCACCAGGGTTCAAACCCTCGCTGGGCCAAAGTGCTCACAGGCCTCGTTCCTTCACTGGGCCATTGTGCTCGCGGGTTTGGTAGTTTCTTGTGGTTTCTTGTACCCAGTTCATAGCTCCAATCAAAAGAGTTTACCCCTAATAATATGGGTGCGTTGCACCTTTAAAAAAAATAAAATAAAAAATTGTATGAAACATTCAATTTTGATTTTTCTTTGTAAGTCTATCGAAACTACCAATAAAATGAGATTTTTTATCTTTTCCTCAAATGTATATAATTCATTTGTGTTTGGTGAATTGGTACTTTAAATTTTACTTGGTGAGACTATTTATTTAGATAAAAATCCAAAGGCCTAAATAGTTTATATTAATCTTAAAGTAGAAATACATTCTTATACATTCAGAGCATCTGAATTAGGGGAGAGTGTCTATCTCATTGGGTAGAGAGTTTAATTTGAAATTCAAAACAAAACTAGTTGTAGTCACCGCCCATTGAGGGCAAAAGAAAACAAAAAGAACTATAAAAACCACCCCCATCCACCCTAACATGTAGTTTGAAGCAACTCCACACAATGCATGTTGCTCAAACGCCCGTCCAAACTCCTAACCACCCATAAGTGTCTTCAAAAAAAAATCATGAAATAAAAAACCATCTATGAAAAAACATTATACACATATGAACAAAAATAATAGAGTGCATTTCTTATAAGCTAATTGGATTAAACATTACCAACTTCCTGTATATAGTTTATGAAATTGTTGACCCACTCAAAGTCTTGGACCAGCTCAACATGTAGCATTTTCTTTAGGAAGCATAATGCTACTTCCACCCGCTCTTGATGTTTGCACAATGCCTTGCCTTTGATATCTAGTATGAAGGGGTGGAAGGTTACTTCCTCACCGGGGACCAGAAGATGCTCCATGTCACAGGGCCTAGGTATCCCAAGTCTAAAGGAGGCAGCCTCCATCACCACCTCCAGTCCACCTAAAATTTTAGGTACAAATAGCTTGTGGGCTATTTCCACCACCTTTGCCTTCAAACTGTACAAGTTTAGTAGTGTCACCACGAATCTTGGGGAAATGTTTGAATCAATCCTATACCACTCATCTAACACCATAAATTCTTGACCCAAGATGAGTTTGACCACTCCAATCAACATAAAATCTAGTTCCACCATGATTCACTTCAACGGGAGCTCTGAAATTGTGCCTTGGAAGGCCATTTGTCTGCAAGTGCTCACTAACCTAATGGGAGTATCCATATCTCCTTGCTGAACTATAGAAAACCCTTGTATCAGGTATGCTTGCTTATGAATTTTGGATTTCTTTGTCAATTAAAATAACACTGATTACTAATAATACACTTGCTTGAGTAGGCACCTCAAAGAGTGTACCAATAGATACTGATATAAATTGATTGTATGCGTATCTCATTAATAATGATGGATTTTAGGCTTCACATGCACTTTGCCTCAGTCTTGGAGTAAAAACCACAAAAGTGGATGTTGGCACGGGCACTTAACATTAGTGAGTGAGGTTGGCTTTCTTGATTTTTGAAAAGCCTCTCTATGCCAAGGTAATTAGTCATTAATACTCATCAAATCAAAGTTGAAATGCAAACGTGGTACGACGGGAAGCTGCACCTTTGGCCGAGAAAATGGCAAATAGTATTCCCTAAAATTAGAGGGCTTCCTAGCATTTATGGACGTATTTCCAAGTTAGAGTTCACAAGTGGGTGTGATAGCGGTCACCAATTCCCATGAACCATCTAGGGATGGTAGCGGTCAATGACACATTATTTAACTTTCCTTGGAGTACCTTCACGTTTACCGAGTAACGAGGGCGAAATTACCAGGCAGCGACAGGGATTACCAGGCAGCGGTTACCAGGCAGCGACAGGGATTACCGGGCAGCGAGTACCAGGCAGTGACAAAGTCAGCGGAGGCAGCGTTTTCTCAAGCGGCGGGAGAGGTCTTTTATATGTGGAGACTGCGCTGTTCGGGAAAAGGGGAAAAGGGGAAAAGGGCACGCAGAAAGTCAAAGCGGGACCGGGGACCCCACAAGCCAGTGAAACAAAGTGGAATTAGGATCACGGGAAGGCGTGGACAGTGGGCTGCGTTTTCAACAGGTCTCCTTGTCGCCTTTCCCTATTTTCTTTTATTTTAAAGTTTATTCTGTCTTTTTCTCCGCAAGAAGGCAAACTCGCATACCCGCATAAAACCAAAACCACAGCATTTCAAATAAATAAAACCACAGCATTTCAAACGCATGAGAGTTAAACAAGGGATTATGGGTGAAAACTTAGACCTGGCATGTCAGAGGGTCCCTCCAGTAGGGACACAAATATCAAATACAAACTCATTTTCAATGCAGTTGGGAGCTTTAGAACGTATACTGGGCAATAGAAAATTGGAAAATAAACCCCAGATTCAGTTGAGTGATCTTTTAACTCTTCTGGGTCAAAAAGGTTTAATATCTCCAGGATACCAAATTCCACAGTGGTCAAACGGGTGGTCCACTCTCTACCCTATTGTTCAAGATGAGGGTTTAGCGAGTGTTTGGGACTCTTTGCTTACGAGATCGCATTTATCAAGCATATTGAATCATGTAAACACAGAAGAAAGGCTGATCTTGGTAAATGCAAAGCAATATAATGGGATTCTAAGACGCAGACAAGCTCAGAGACGGAAACTGAAACAAAATCAAAAGAAAAAATTTACTTGGATTTTACCAAAGATTCACAACAATAAGGCAGATATATCTAAAGAAGCATTGCAGGAAGAAGAGAAAACTAATCAAACTGAGTACGAACGAAAGGGAAAGCTAATAGGAGACATAGAGAGTCTTGGGTCAGGCATGAGTAAGATGGAGGAAGTCAAGAACAAAAAGGAAGAGACCATTGCAAGCAAGGTTACTGAAAAAGTACCCACTGAACTTTATAGTCCTACGTCTTCACCATTACTATGGTCCTCAGAGTTATATGTGGAAGAGCTCATGAGATTGAAAAATAGACTTGATGTTTTAGAAACAAAGGAAATGTTTCAGGACAACAGATTTAAAATAGTTACAGAGTCCAAATGCAGGCTGGAAAGGGACAATAAAATACTGTAGGAGCAAATTTTAAATCTACAAGCTAACATGGAGAAGGGACAACAAGAACTGATCACTCTAAGGCAGGAGTTAGATCAACTCAAAACAACTGAAAACAAGAAGCCAGAAGTGGAAGGAGGTGAAAACAAAATGGAATTAAAGTTGATTCAATCAGCACTAGTAGACCTGGAGAAAAAAGAGAATCAGTTAAGAGACCAAATAGAAGAAGCCAAATCATGGTCACATGTGGTAAGTGGTTCATCAAGTGAGCAGAAAGTAATCATTGAGAAACAAGTCAAGAGGCAACTAAGGGAAGAAAAAGATAAACAAAACAAGGCTACAAACATTATTATTAAAGGTTTGAAATATTTTGGTGAAAAGGAAAGAATAGACATCCTAGCAAGGGACTTCCTTAAAGACGAGCTAAATTGGACAGGTTATATTCAGCAAACAAATAGAATTGGAAAAAAGATAGATGGTGGAAGGGATAGGCATGCAAGAGTCACCTTGAGAAGCTTAGAGGATAAGAATAGAATTCTAAAAAATAGAGGGTTACTTAGAGGCACACATATTTACCTAGATGAAGATTTGACCTTCGAGCGGTAGGAAGAACAAAGGAAAGAATGGGAGAAAGTGAAAACAGCAAGAAATGAGGGAAAGTGGGCATGGTTGAAGAATGGGAAAGCTCAAATTAGTGATCATTTTTCAAACAAGAAATAGGAATTGGGGGCCCCACAGGAATACTTACATGTTGTAAGTTGGAATTGTAGAGGATATCCATGGAGAAGAGGACCTGGATTGGGGCCCATAGCAAAAGGTAAAGATATTATCATTCTTACCGAAACACATGAGCATGAAGGCTGCAAAGTTCCATATTTTGAAGGGTATAAGAAAGTTTCAGTTTGGAACAAAGGGAATGAGTCAGGCAAAGGTCACGGAGGAGTTACAGTGCTAATAGGTGAGAAATGGCAGGGAATTGTTGAATTTGAAAAAGAAGACGCAAATAAACTGTACATATGGCTGCAAATAACATAAAATGGGGTGACTTTCAGATTGGCTGCTTGTTACTTTGCTCCAAAAAATTCTAAGTTCTATAAGAAGAGAAATTTAGACAACAAAGACCCGTATGCCTCACTAAAAAGAGATATATCTATTTTCAGCGCACTTGGAGATGTTGTCTTAATGGGGGACTTTAATGCAAGGACAGCTGATAATCAGTCTCTTCAGTTGAGCAGGGAAGAAAAAGGGGAGAACAATCCTTTATGGTTAGAGGAAGGTGGAGATCAATATTGGGAAAGAACATCCCAAGATGATAATGGGGATGTGACCTCATTTGGGGCAGAATTACTTGGGCTTTGTAGTCTGTTTGGCATGGTTATTTGTAATGGCATGAGAGATTGACCAAAGTCGGGGGGTATCACTTGCAAAACTTATAATGGTCAAAGTGTGGTGGACTACGTGATTTGCTCCCAAGGTTTTGTCTCTAGATTGCTAGAGTTTGATATTGGGGACTGCCCTATTGGGATGAAATCTGACCACTTACCTCTTCTGGTTAAGCTCCACATGTCCCCAATCAGCCAGCACATTAAACAGGTTCAACACATGCAAAATAAAACCCACCCCAAGGGTAAAATCCTCCTGAATAAAGAAAATAGAGAAATATTTAACGCTGTTCTTAAACAACATTTCCATGATTTAAAAAACAACAGAGAGGTCAAAGCAACAAAGGATGGGGACATCCACATTCACAGCAATTCGCTAATCCCAATAATTCACAGGGCTTTAAATGCATGCAAAAGGTCCCACCCCAAGATGAGGGCTGCAAACACTTTCCCGGCAAATCCATGGTATGATGAAGAATGTAAGGCAGCCAAGAGATCACTAAAAAAGAAAGGGATGGACAAAGAGTACAAGAAAAAATATGAAAAATTGGTGCAGTAAAAAAAATATGATTATGTAAATGAAAGAAGGAAGGAGCTAATCTCGCTTGGAAAACAGAACCCTAAAGGTTTTTGGAGAGAATTGCAGCAAAAGAAAAAGAGGATTGAAAACGATATTACAGATGTCCAATGGCTAGAGTATGCTAGGCTTCTTTACGAGCGGGTTCATGAGAAAGACCATCCACCTGTTATTAACACATCAATGGAACTATTCACTGTGGATGATATTAAACAAGGAATAAAGAATTTAGTGAGTGGTAAAGCACAGGACATAGATGGGTTGCAGGCTGAATTTTTAAAATGGGGGATCGAGACTCTTGCTCCTTACATAAAAAGAATTTTCAATAATGTCAACCAAGAAGGATTTCCTATGGAGTGGACCACTAGTGTGGTCATTCCTCTATTCAAAAGTGGTGATATAAACAATCCATCTAACTACCGTACGATTATGGTCAATCCTATCTTTGGCAAGCTCTTTGGGAGCATGATTGAGCGAAGGATCAGCAGTTGGGCAGAAAATGAGGGCAAAAGGGCAAAGGGGCAGGCAAGCTTTAGGTCAAGACACTCTACCATTGATCACTGCATCACCCTTAGACACTTGGTTGAGACAATTTGGAACACTCAGGGTGAGGAAGCTTATTGCTGTTTTGTAGATTTCAAGAAAGCTTTTGACACGGTACCTAGAGACAAACTTTGGAATAGAATGGAGGAATTAGGCATCCCAAATGTGTATAGAGCAGCTATTCACAGATTGTATGAGAACGTTAGAGCTAAAATCAGAACAAGTGATGGTATGTCAGAATGTTTTGGTAGTGACATTGGAGTTAAACAGGGTTGTCCTCTATCTCCCACGCTTTTTGGGTTATACATTGATAAGTTGGAAGCTTGGTTAAGCAAAACGGATGGGGACGATATTCATCTGGCAGGTTATGTGGTGAAGCTACTTTTATATGCTGATGATCTTATCCTAATTTCAAAAACAGCGCATGGGTTAAGAGAACATCTGAAAGCTCTAGAACTCTTTTGTCATGAGGTTAGGATGCAAGTGAATATCACCAAGACCAAAATCATGATTTTCTCATTGAATAGAAAAGATATCCAGAATACCTTTCTTTTTGAAGGCAGCCCGCTTGAAATAGTCAAAGAATACAAATATCTTGGGATTGACTTTCATTATAAGCTCAGTTGGGAGACTTGTCGGATGAAAAGGATATAGGGAGGTTGGAAAGCTTCTTACCTTCTACAAAATAGGTGTAGAAAAGTTGAGCTTTGGGATTGGAAAACCAAGAAAACTCTTTTTGGTTTGCTTGTTACTCCGGTTGTACTTTATGGGTGTGAGGTATGGGGAAGCAGTATGTCAAAGTGCAGTTGGAGACAACTAGAAAGAATTCAAAAACATCTAATAACAAGCAGTCTCAAAGTTAAAACCACTGTCCCCTATGAAATTCTTTTAGCTGAAACAGGGTCTTTTCCATTGGAAGCTTCGGCTTAAATCTGGTTGATAAGCTATTTAAAGAAGGTTGAAAACATGGATAACCAACATTGGCCTAAAACAGCTATGAAGGAGACGCTAGATTGTAGGAAGAAAAATTGGATGAAACAAAACCACAAGTGGATGAACAAGTGGGACATCAATTTGCATGAGTGTCCTAGCACCAATAGTGAAATAAAAAGCTATGTGACTGAAAAATTCAGAACTGCCATGTGGACAAACCAGATTGGGTGGAAAAAAACATACTACATCAAAGAGTTTAACCTGACAAAGGATCATGGTGAAAAAACTTATTTAGGTGCGGCTATCAAAGGGAAAGCGAGGTTGTTAGTGGCACAATTGAGGACGGGATCACATCACCTTAGGTGTGAGACCGGTAGGTGGAAGATACCCAAGGAAACTTGGGAAGAAAGAACTTGTATTTTCTGCAATAAGGGGGTTGTGGAAACATAATGGCACTTCATCATGGAATGCATTGCTTACGAGGATATCCGTACTGAGCATGAAAATAGTTTGAAAGTGGACAGTATGCACTAGCTATTTGAGGAAGATAAGATTAATCAGACGGCTAGCCTTCTTGTCAAAATTAATAGCAGGAGATCTGACTTGGAAAAGAGCATGAAGACAAATTAGGCCTGTTTTGTCTCGGTCCCATAGACTGTTTAGTCTCGCGGACGTCATTAAAATCTTTCATTTCATTTCATTGGCCATGGATCTTCTTAAGGTTGTACCCCAAGTGACACGTGGTGCTAGCGGATAGCAGGATTCTATTGTAAGCTATTAGATATGCTCTTGTGGACCCACAAGTATTAAAAAAACCAAAAGTGCACCTTTGCACAAGCTACAAGCTCAAAATTCTCTTCGAATTATGTGCAACTAACACTTGGCATTGTCAAAATCAAACAACGGCAATAGAAAATTCAAGCTAACATGAGCTTTTAGAACCACTCTTGGGGTCACACGACAATAATACATTTGACAATAACATGGAGAAATTTACAACACAATCTTCAAGTTCAAAATGTTCCCGAGCTTGCGCTCATATGACACATGGTATAGTCGGGTGTCGGTCTTGGAGGAGGATAGTGCAACAAACTTACCGAATTCAAACGTCCTTCTTCTTTGACACTTTCAGATGCTAAAATTGGTGAGACTATTGTTAAATTTTAAATTTGTTGATGAAATTTTATATTCACATCTAACCTTGATTGACACATTCTATCCAAAGTAGTTAGTTGTAGATGAAGAGCATATATATTGATGTATATTCTACTAACTATTTATTTTATGTATATATTCTTATGAGAAGTAGCTGGAAACTTTCATGGGATTTATTTGCAGGATCGGTACAAACAATTTCCTAATATTCTACAAGTGATAAAACATAGGTATTCACAAGCTCCTTTTTCTTATAAAATACTTGAATATCATTTTTAATACTTTGTTCGTATATAGTTTCAACATATAAGTTATTTTAAGTTGGTAAATATGGAAGTTGGTAGTTTTGATTTGTATATCAATCAAATCTTATGGTGGTTTTTATTTCAAATGGAAAGGAAAATTTGATCCCATGTATTTGGATTCAAGCAATATTCACAATAAATATGTGATAAAAACTATCTAATAAATAATTTGATTTTTTGAATAAATGAGAAGAAGGAAACAAAATGATATTAAAAATCTAATAGGCAATAATGTTAAATCATCCAAAAAGAAAAATAATTCCTTCAAACTATTGCAAAATTCATTTTAAAAAAAAAATACATTTTTTGAATGAAGGATTTAGACTCAACTTTCCTTTTCAAAGAGTGAAGTCAATTACCACTAGAATAATCCTCTTTAACAACTACTTCATTACCAATTTACCAAAAAACAATAATTAATTTTTCTTTAGTGACTAGGCTCCAAATGAGGTTTTGACATGTTAATAAAAGGGGAATTTTTCTTTTCTTAAAATTTTATACTAAAATCAGAGTCCTCCTATTGTGATTTGAGTTCTACAATAATTTTTGGAAATGGTCTATTGAGAGAAAAATGAAGTTAGGATGTTTTATAAATACTTGTAAGCCTCAAGCCTTAACTTTATCTCCTCTTTAGAAGGAATCAATAGTATTATAAATTAATTCTCTCAACCCATGGTTTTGGTCTTTGTGCACTTTTATGCTTTCTTTAACATGTATTAAAGTAATTTCACAAGTTTTATTTTTGTGATGTTTAATGCAACATTTTTCATGGTCTATCTAGATTCTGACCATATATTTAGCTTTTTTTTTTTCTGACCATATATTTATCTTTTTTTTAGGAAACAAAGAAGTATAGAAGATAGTTAGAATTTAAATAGACCATGTGAAATATTTATTTTCTAAGTTTGATTGGATTTTATTATGTTATTTCTTTTTATTTGTATTACAACCAAAATTAAAATGTCCATCTATGAAAATTTAATTGACAATAGATATGATCATTATTTAATGGACCTAAATAATAGAGGAGTTGATATATCCTTATCTAAAATCCTACTTGAAGGAAAAGTATATGAAGAAGGTGGATATAATGATTAGGGTTGAAACATATTACCTTCATTCAACACAATCACAAAAGACATGCATTATTCAAGTTGTAAGAATCCTCTTAGACTAAGAGGATGCCAATATTCTACAAAACGGACATCTCACAATGAGTAATGCTAATGGAGATTCCATTGTTTTAAATGAAAAGGAAAGCATTAAGGTCCTCAAAGGGAATTTGACACTAGCCATGGTGGAAGTGAATTTAGATGCAAATGATTAAACCCTTCAAGGCTATATAAGCTCAATAATTAGTTAGTGAAATCAAATTATTTTAATTAAATCCATGAAACCAACCACAAAATTAAAAAAATGTCTTAGCAACCAAAACAATTTGAATTTTATTTAGTATTATCTATGAGACCATAAATTTAATAGTCATCTAAGATATTATCAAAAGGGATTGGAGTTAAAGTAGTAAACAAGCCTTCAATGATTTTCAACGTATGTTGATCAAAAGGGATATATCTAGGATCACAATATAGATTGTATTATTACATAAAAAATGAAACATTTTATTTTCTTTTCAAAAGCAATAGATTTTTGTATAGAAGAAAGAGTGAGGTGACTCATGTCACATTTTAGCTTGTGTGTGCAGGTGAATTTCCTAACTATGTAAACAAAATAGAATGCAAAAGGAATTTTAACACAAACAACACCTCAAGATTGGACCCTAGAGTTAAATTTAAGCAATAACAAGAAATAAAACACAAATTTTACCTTGCTTAAATTGATGATTTAGTTGGCCCTTCGGATGAAGATTTGCATGCTCCTTTGATGTGAAAAAACCTAGCTTAAAATGGTGTAAATGATATGATGAATGCAATGGAAGCCATGAAAGTGGATGGAGATGCACTATGGAAGCTAAAATTATAGTAATGGATGTGATTGTGTGCTTGAGAGCCAAATGTATGTGAGAAAATGCATAAGTGATGAGTGTTGAATGAAATTGATTGTATTTAGCCAATTTCAAGTGCATGAAATGAAGGGTTGGGATCAAAATTAGGTTTGGAAGATCAATGGCACATGTGGTGAGGACACATGGCATGTGAGGTGGCAAGGGTAGGGTGATGTGGAGGTGAAGTGTCTCCCATGTGAAGGTACTTTCAAGTACCTTGGGGATAGGAAAATGCTTGACTTGTCTTATCCTTCCTCAAATGATGGAAGGAAGTGACAAGTCAAATCTTTCTAAATTTTGGAGAAGGGTGTTGGGAAGAGCAAGGGGAATTAAAAATTCTCCTTGTAAGGACATTGGGAAGAACAAGGGGAATTAAAAATTCCCCTTGTAAGGACATTGGGAAGAACAAGGGAAGTAAGGACATTGGGATTGAGAGAGGATAAAGTGGAATTTAAAATTCCAAATGGGATGCCTTGGAGGAATAAATGGAATTAAAAATTCCAAGCTGGCATGTTGGGGAAATAAACAAGGAATTAAGGGATGGGGATTGCTTCTCCAAAAGGAGAAAGCATTTAAGAAGGTTGACTTGGGTACCCATTCCATTAATGGCAAGAGACTTAGGTTAGGAATTAATCAGTCATGATTAGTGGTTGTGCAAATGATTAGGTAGGCTAATGATGGGATTAGAGACAAGTTGGATTTTATGAAGGATGTGACACTAACCACAATTAGTGGTGTGCACATCTTAATCACATGTTAATTATGTTAATCTAGATTAAAGAAGAATTATGGAGGATAGTGACATGTAGAGAGAGAAAATTGAATTAAAAATAGATTTAATTCATGTCGGCTAAAATGACTAAATCAAATAAATTGGTCTATTTATCTAATTTAGAGAGGAAAAAGGTAAAGTATTTGATTAATTAAAACACCTTAGAGAAAATATTAATTAAATAGTGAAATATTTAATTAATATAGATATCCAAGCGGAATAGAAGGGTAAATTTGACCATATGGGAGTGGTCAAATTTAGATGTCTAAAGCTTGTATTTATGTGCATTAACAATTCATAAAAATATATTGTGAATCTGTTAATCTTTTTAATGTTTCATGTGAATTGAAGCTTTAATATTTGGAAAGTTGAATCCAAGAAAATTGGAAAATATGTCAAGAACTTAGAACACCTTTTTTTTGTGATTAATTGTAGCTAAAATTGATTATCTTTATCTTCTAATGCCATCTCATCATATTGTTTACTAATAATATTTTATATAATCTTATACTTTGATTGTTTTCTTTGGATTTTGTCAAAACAATATTATATAACTATTATTTTCGATAATTGTTCTCAACACGTGTACATAAATTGGCAGACAGAAAGTTTTAGGAAGTGTACACTATAAATCACAACACTGTTTACACACCAGTTTATATTACATACGTGCCTTACCAATACATATTTCATTGGAGATTGAACAATAGATGCTATAAGCGGATACACCCACGTCTCTTTGTTTATTTGGTTGCAGTAAATTGTATTAATTTCTCAAATTTTGAAGCCTTTTCAATTGTTCCGTTTGTAAATCAACTTGTGGTTGAGGAGGAATATCTCAAACAAGGATTTCATGACTGTACAAAACCTTGGAGAAACTTGTGGCATGCTTAACAGTTGTGTCATTCCAACTGATCAAATACATATAAACCAGTTTAGTTTCCTGAGATTAAGGCAACACATACAAGAGACAAGTACTTTTTAGTACTAAATTTTGGTTGAACCAAAATAATGATGAGAGATTGAGTGGTGATTGTAAGAGATAGTAGTTAATTTATTGGGAGTGGTGGAAGACTATTTTGAGTTGAGTTTGAGGACTCAAAACTTGTGCATATCATTGCGAGAGTTTGTGGATAAAAGCAGAGATGATCAAATTATTATAGACAGGGCTCTCGCTTTCAAAGAGGCCCAAATTTTTATGTTAGATAAAGATTGTAACAAAATAATAGAGGAGTTCATAATTGTGAGGTGCGAGCTCATATTTGTGGAGGAATTTTGAAAGTGTGTACAAGAGGCATACTGAGATGCAGAGCCAACTCGGGATGGTACTGTTAATTATAAAACGAGCAGATAAACATAATAAAAAAACAAAATAAAGAACAAAATAAGAGACACAGATTTATAGTGGTTCGACAATTGCCTACATCCACTCTCAAGCATGGAATAACTCTATTAACACCACCATCTAGTACATGATCTTCCATATATTTATACAAAGCTCTTCAAATATGAAGAGATGGGAGAATACTAATGGACATGTGACCGTTGGGCTTCACATCCCAACAATCTCCCCCATGAAGTCCAACCGGCACAACCATGCATTGTCATCCCCTGCATTTCCATTTCAAACTCACATTACAACTAGGTCCATCGAAGATTTTATTTTTTCTAAAATTTTCTCATGAACACTCCGGATTAGTTATCTCCAAATCCGATTAGAAGCAAAAACATCTTTTCCTACAAAGTTCTTTTCCAAGTGAAAAATCACCTATAAATTTATAATCAAGAACAAAGGTGTTTTAATCACTTCTGTGAAGTTCACTATCTCGAATGAGATCTGCTTGCTCCCTTCGAATACTCTCAAGCCACTTTGCTCATTCATGCTACATGTTAGCTGCAAAAACTTCATTTTCAATTGTCTCCATTACCATGCGACAGTACAGTGCGCTTTCATCCTTCAAGTCTTCAACATTCATTCCCACAGTGTAGATACAACCTCCTTTGTTAGCTATCACAACAGTTGTATCTACCAACTATTTATAGTTCCTAAGATCCAAAGCCATTCTTCTAACCCAGAGGTTTCAAAAAAATTCAGGAAGTATTTATGCTCTGATGTAATCTGCTTCAACACCCTCTGTGCTAACACATTGTGTAACAACTTTTAGAACAATCTTCTTTATTTCTTCATCTGGAGACTTTTGACTCTCATTATTAAAACTGTGCTCTATGATTTCCTCTCCTGAGATTCCAAACTTCGCACACCGACCATCCACATCAAGCCGCTTGGGAACAAACCCTATGGGAATAATACACCTACCCATAACCTCATCCTTGCTAAGCACGAGATGCTCCTCAAATGATTCGACTGCCACAAAAATGAGATTCTTGTCATCAATTGATCCCGACAATTTTCCAAAAGGCAGAGGTTTGGGCATAAACTCAAACCCTCCAATTTCACTCATGTGGCTTGCAATCACCACCAGCTGCTTGCACATCCCCGTCACGCACTCCTGTCGTGCACTATCCTGGTCGACCTTGTTTGCGGTATACACAAGTGTGTTGTGACCAGTATAATTATCCTTAGCCTTAGCCTTTTGCACAGTGTAATATTTGGTGGCGGAAGTCAGATTGGTATTCGCCTCCTTAGCTTGTTGCAACTTTTCTATAGTGTAGTCCTTGGCTGTAACAAACTGGTCTGCTGCAACAGCTTTGGCCTACTCTAGTTTCTCACTGGCAACAATTTTGGCTGCCTCGTATCATTTTTTCACGGCCTTCACTTCCGCCATTGCGTTCTCCTGGGTTGCGACGCGATAGTGTTCGATGGTCTCATAGTCAGTCTGTACCGCCACGCCTTGCTTGGATTTCGCTTCTTCCATGAGCAGGTCCTCTAGTTCATCTTCCCCCTCAAGCAGGTCCTCATCACCACTTTCTGATTGGTTATCCTCGTGACGCCTCACACCAAATGTTTGGAGATGCTCCTCCAATGCACTCTCCCACTGCCAATCCTCCACGTCTTCAAACAACTCTTCCACAGTTGTCACCTTTGGCTCTTCCTTCACCTCTACACCAACAGAATCAATGTGCTCAAGCTTTGCGACGCCATTTCCAGATTTTGGTGTCAGATTCGCAATCGGCTTGGGCATGGGATTTTCTTTTGGAGCCCATGATACTTCCCCATCACATGGGGATTCATTCTCCTCCAAAACAATTTGTAGAGCACTTTCAGACCTTCCCTCATCGTGTTTCTCTTCCCCTTCTTCGTCTCTTGCTTTCTTTCTCTTTTTAGATCGCTGCCTTATTCTACGTTTATTGCTCTTCTTCAAATTGTCATACTCCTCACAATAAATAATATCAACAGTCTTTGCAAATGAAACTTTCTTCTTCTATGTTTCCTAATCATCTTCTACCTAAGGCGTGTTGGAAATATATGCCTAAATCATCACAGGCTGTAACCTCTATTGGAGCCAAGTCAGTGTGATATTGTTAATGTCTGGCCGACTAGCAGCTTTGACACATTATGTTTTGTACAGGTCGTTGTGACCTTGCAGGAGTCTCGCCGAACGCTTATACATTGGAGTCATCGGGATAACCTTTGGTGGCTCGGTGAGAAGTCTTATCGAGTAATATCTCTGGCCGACAGGCCATTCTATCGTGTATTGGAGAGACTTGGCTGAAAGGTTTAAGGTTTCACTATGAGCTCTTACCGATATGAATGTCTCACTGATAGCATTCACTTGGTGTCTTCGGGGTAACTTAGAGGTTTCATTATATACTCCTGGCGACAGTTGCTTTGTCTCACCGACAATATACATCAGTGTAACATGAGATGGATCGGTAAGAAGTCTTACCGATATGGATGTCTTGCCGATAGTGTTTAGTTTGAAGTCATCGGAGTAGGTCAAGGTGATTGTTATGAAGTCTTGGCAACTCGTGGGGTCTTGCCGATAGTAGTATGGCTACGGAGTAACATAAGAGATCTCAGTGAAACCTCTTGGTGATAGTTGAATGTCTTAGCGATAGATGGATGCTAATGGAAATGCTAATGGCTCAGTATGCCTTAGGACATTGGTATAAGGTCTTGGTGAAAGTGACGAGTCTCGCCGACTGGTGGATGCACTAGGATTAACATGAAGTATTCGCTATGATGTCTTGGCGATAGCAGTATGTCTTGCTAACTGTTGGATGCTTTGGTGTAACTTAAGAAGTCTCGGTGTAACCTCTTGGCAAGTGGTAAGTCTTGCCGATAGCAATGTTGAAGTTGATGCAATAGTTGTAAGCTCGGTGGAACCTCTTGCCAATGGAAAACTCTTGGCAATATCAGATGCTAAGATGTGTGTGGCATTGGGGAGACACAGTCAGTGTCTCACCAACATGCCAACAAAGATTGAAGCCTTTTGACCGCGTGAGGACTTTCCTATGTGGCATCTCGTGGACCAATCAGAGAAGCCGAATGAGAACCGTTGGAAGATAGTTCGTTGTGGCAGTTCTGAGAGGAATCTCAACAGACAAGGAACAACATGAATATAGTTTGAAGTTGCAGATGCTCGATGGTTCGGTTGGTTCGAAGAACAATTGTGTGAACAGTTCGAATTGTATCAGAGTGATTTCTATTCTGTAAAGACTGTAACTTGAAGGTTCTTGTACAAGATTGATCATTGTGAAAGTTGTTGTAATCTGGCATCAGAAAGATAAGTCATAACTTTGTATGTAATTATTTGTTACTGTTATACAAATTGACTTCTCTTGGTGTGGTGGGTTTTTCTCCCGTAAGGGTTTTCCCACGTAAATCTGGTGTTCATCTGTGTTTGTCTAATTCTCTATTTCTGCTATTTATTTCAAAGTGCATCTTAATTGAATTTTAATTGAAAAATTAAAAGGTATCTTTGCATTCTTCCCTGAGGTTTTGACGTTAGGAGAATTGTTTCTACATCTAATTTTCCTTTTAAGTGGTATCAGAGCCTAGCCAGTTGTGTTATCCTTGTGGGTACATTGGGTTTTTTGAGTCAATTTCTGTTCAGTGGGAGTCTACTAGAAGTTTGTCAATTTCTAATTACAGATTGAGATGATTAGCACGTCAGGAAAGATTGAAATAGAGAAGTTCAATGGCAGCAATTTTGAGTTGTGGAAACTTAAGATGGAGGATCTCTTAGTGGATCGTGATCTGTGGCTTGTTGTGTTTGGAGTGAAACCTACAGGCATGAAGCTAGAGGATTGGGACCTTGTAAATAGAAAATCAAAGGGGCTGATAAGGCTCATTTGGCGACTATGTTCTTCTCAATGTGCATGAAGAGACGTGTCTTCCTTATGGAAGAAGGCGGCATCTATTATCGTGGAAGTCTTTGGTGAATAAACTATTCCGAGGAAGAAGTTGTACTCTTTGAGAATGCAAGAAGGAGGATCTATAGCTGATCATTTGAACCCATTTAACATGTTGCTTGCATAGTTAACATCTGTTGGTGTGAAGATGAAGAAGAGGATCGTTGTATGCTATTATTGTGTTCTTTGTCGACTCTTGGGATCATCTAGTGATGGCTATTGGGGGTACAACATCCGGTTTCAAGATGGAAGATGTTGTTGGTTCTTTGTTATCGAAGAGATGAGAAGGAAATCTTTGAGATGGTGAAGGAGGCCCTTGTTGTTAGAGGAAGGTGAAAAAGAAAAGGCAAGAAGAAGGACAAGAAGTCCAAATCCAAATCGAAGGGAGATCAAAGTCTCCTGGCAAGAAGTCCAAGGTGAAGTACTATAACTGTGGGAAACCTGGTCATGTCCAAAAGGATTGTAAAGAGGAGGAGAAGAAGAAGAAGTATTCTTTCGACAATGATTCTTCTCATAGTGATGCAGACACCTTCATTCCAGCCTTGGCTACACAGACATCATATGATGTCTGGCTGATTGATTCTGGAGCATCTTTCCACATGACATCTCATAGAGATTGGTTTACAAAGTATGAAGAATACGATGGTGGAAAGGTGTACTTGGCAAGTGATTCAACTTTGGAAATTGTTGGTCGTGGAAGAGTCAAAATTCAATTCCCTGATGGAAGAGTGAAGGGGATCAATGATGTTATGCAGATACCAGGTTTGGCTCAAAATCTACTGTCTGTCAGTAAGCTGAATGATATTTGAGTACAAGTCACGTTCTCTGGAAATGGCTGCAAGATGACTAGAGGTTCAATGGTGCTAGCTAGAGGTGCTCGAATTGGTACCCTGCACAAGCTGGATGCACAGGCTGTTCAATGTAATAGTGTCTCTGTAAAGTCATAGAAAGCTACTCATAGAGGTAAAGAGGGAAATATCCCTAATTATGTAAACCCTATGGAAGTAAAACTTCTAGCAGAGAAGACTATGCTCTGGCATCATAGGCTAGGCCACATTGGAGAGAAAGGTTTAAAAACCTTGAAGAACAAAAACCTAGTTGAGGGGCTTGAAGATTGTAACTTTGAATTTGAATTTTGTGAACATAGTATATATGGAAAACAACACCGTGTTTCTTTTTATTCCAGTACTCATAAATCTTCTTGATTGCTAGATTATATCCATTCTGATGTATTTTGTCCAGTGAATGTTCCTTCTTTGTCTAAGTCAAGATACTATGTGTCATTCATTGATGATTGTTCAAGAAGAACATTTGTATATTTTCTAAAAAGTAAATAAGAAGTGTTCAGTTGATTTAAGGAATTTAAGAACCTTGTTGAAAATCAGACTGGTAGAAAAATTAAATGCTTAAGGACTGATAATGGTGGTGAATTTTGTTCTTATGAGTTTGAAAGATACTGTAAAGACCATGGGATTAAAAGACATAAGACTACACCTTATACTCCATAGTAGAATGGAGTTGCAGAAAGGTTCAATAGGACAGTGATGGAGAGAGCACAAAGTATGCTGAGTAGTGCTGGCTTGGAGGAGAAGTTTTGGGCTGAGGCTGTTGCTACTACATGTTACTTGATTAATCGTTCTCCAAATTCTGCTCTTGTTGAGAAAACACCTTTGGAAGTGTGGTCTGGTAACAAGCCCTCTTTAAGACATATTCGTGTTTTTAGCTGTGAGGCATATGCTCATGTGTCGGATGTGAAAAGATTTAAACTGGAGAACAAGGTTGTCAAATGTATTTTTATTGGCTATAGTGCTGTCATAAAAGGATACAAGCTTTGGAATCCTCATACAGAGAAGGTTGTATACAACAGAAGTGTAATCTTTCATGAGCTGAAACCTTCTTCTTTGGATCTGCAGTCAGAGACAAAGTCAGAAAACAATAAGGATGTAGTTGAAATTCCTCCTACACCAGAGAAAGAGGAATTGAAAATTTAAAATGTACCTGAAACTGAGGAGAGCTCAAGCAATTTTGAAAGTTTTGAAGAAGAAGAACCTCAACCTCAACAAGTGAGGAGGTCAACTTGTGAAAGAAAGCAACCTGATAGGTATGGGTTTTCTTTGATAGATTCTACTTGTGCCTATGCTTTGATTTCTAGCACTGATGAGCCTAGGACTGTAAAAGAGGCATTTAAAATGTCTGGTTCAGACTCTTAGTTGGAAGCCATGAATGAAAAAATGGCATCATTAGAAAAGAATGAAACTTGGAGTTTGGTGCCCTTGCCTAAAGGCAGAAAAGCTGTTGGCTACAAATGGGTATTTAAAAAGAAGATTGGTCTGAATGGCAGTGTGGAAAAGTACAAGGCAAGATTGGTTGCAAAGGGTTATTCCCAGGTAGAGGGAATTGATTATGGGGAGATTTTTTGTCCTGTAGCTAAGCTAACATCCATTAGATTGCTTTTATCACTTGCAGTAGTGTATGACTTAGAGGTCGAACAGATGGATGTGAAGACAATTTTTCTTCATGGTGATCTTGAAGAAGAAATCTATATGTCCCAGCTTGAGCACTTTGTTGAAAAAGGTAAAGAGAAACTGGTTTGCAAGTTGAAAAAGTCTCTGTATGGGTTAAAGTAGTCACCTAGAATGTGGTACCAGAAATTTGATAGTTTTGTATTGTCTCTAGGATTTGTGAGATCAAAATATGATCATTGTGTTTATTATAAAGCTAAAAGTGATCAAGTGCTTATTATTGCTCTCTATGTTGATGATATGTTGTTCATAGGCAATAGTAATCTAATGATTTCTAATCTTAAGTCTCAGTTGTCTGCTAAGTTTGAAATGAAAGATCTTGGTGCATCAAGGTATATTCTGGGGATGGAGATAACTAGGGATAGGAATAGTAGAAAAATTTGGCTCAGTCAGAGTAAGTATATCAAGACTGTTCTAGAGAGATTTTGCATGAATGATTACAAGCAGCTAGTTGTTCTGGTCTTGCAGGGAACGAAGCTATCTGTTGAAGACTATCCAAAATCTCTTACTGAGATGGAGGACATGACCAGTGTACCCTATGCTAGTGCAGTTGGAAGTCTTATGTATGCAATGGTCTGTACAAGGCTAGACATTGCCCAAGCAGTGGGAGTACTTAGTCGGTTTATGGCTAATCTAGGAAGAACACATTGGGATGCTGTGAAGAGAGTGTTTAGATATTTGAAGGGGACTTCAGAATGTGCTCTGTGTTACCATGGGAACTTGGTTGAATCACAGAGGACTCTCAGTATTCGAGGCTATGTGGATTCTGATTGGGCAGGGGACATTAACGGCAGGAGGTCCACCAGTGAATACATTTTCATGTTGAATCGTGGTGGAGTGAGTTGGATGAGTAAGCAGCAAGCTGTAGTCGCTTTGTCCACTACAGAGGCTGAATACATGGCAACTACACATGCTTGTAAAGAAGCAGTATGGTTAAAACGTTTGTGTTCTAACATTGGTTTTGATGCAAGGCAAATAACTATTTTTTGTGACAGTCAGAGTGCAATTTGTCTGGCAAAGAATCCTACTTTCCATGCCAGGATGAAACATATAGATGTACAGTACCACTTTGTACGAGATATGGTGGAGGATGGAAAGGTCAGTTTGGAAAAAGTTGATACTCTGGAGAATGTTGCAGATGCATTGATGAAGCCAATGAGCACAAACAAGTTTAGGTGGTGTGCCAGTTCAATGGGCCTTAGTGCCCATGATTTTCAGTAGTTTTGTTGTACTCTGGAGGTTCCTGTGTGATCTTTGTCAAATGGGAGATTGTTGGAAACATATGCCTAAATCATCACAGGCTATAACCTCTATTGGAGCCAAGTCGGTGTGATATTGTTAATTTCTGGCTGACTAGCAGATTTGACACATTATGTTTTGTACAGGTCGATGTGACCTTGCAGGAGTCTCGCCAAACACTTATACATTGGAGTCATCGAGATAACCTTTGGTGGCTCAGTGAGAAGTCTTATCGAGTAATATCTCTGGCTAACATGCCATTCTATCGTATATCGAAGAGACTTGGCCGAAAGGTTTAAGGTTTCGCTATGAGCTCTTACCGATATGAATGTCTCACCGATAGCATTCACTTGGTGTCTTCAGGGTAACTCGGAGGTTTCATTATATACTCCTGGCGACAATTTCTTTGTCTCACCGACAATATACATCGATATAACATGAGATGGATCGGTAAGAAGTCTTACCGATATGGATGTCTTGCCGACAGTGTTTAGTTTGAAGTCAACAGTGTAGCTCAAAGCGATCGTTATGAAGTCTTGGTGACTCGTGGGGTCTTGCCGATAGTAGTATGGCTACGGAGTAACATAAGAGATCTCGGTGAAACCTCTTGGCGACAGTTGAATGTCTTAGCAATAGATGGATGCCAATGGAAATGCTAATGGCTCAATATGCCTTAGGACCTCGGTATAAGGTCTTGGCGAAAGTGATGAGTCTCACCAATTGGTGGATGCACTAGGATTAACATGAAGTATTCGCTGTGATGTCTTGGTGATAGCAGTATGTCTTGCCGATTGTTGGATGCTTCGGTGTAACTTAAGAAGTCTCGGTGTAACCTCTTGGCGAGTGGTAAGTCTTGTTGATAGCAATTTTGAAGTCGATGCAACGGTTGTAAGCTCGGTGGAACCTCTTGTCGATGGAAAACTCTTGGCGATATCGGATGCTAAGCTGTGTGTGGCATCAGGGAGACACGGTTAGTGTCTCACTGACATGCCAACACAGATTGAATCCTTTTGACCGTGTGAAGACTTTCCTATGTGGCGTCTCATGGACCAATCAGAGAAGTTGAAAGAGAACTGTTGGAAGACAGTTCGTTGTGGCAGTTCTGAGAGGAAGCTCGACAGACAGGGAATGACATGAATATAGTTTGAAGTTGCAGATGGTCGATGGTTCGGTTGGTTCGAAGAACAATTGTGTGAACAGTTCGAATTGTATCAAAGTGATTTCTATTTTGTAAAGACTGTAACTTGAAGGTTCCTGTACAAGATTAATCATTGTGAAAGCTGTTGTAATTTGGCATCAGAAAGATAAGTCAGAACTATGTATGTAATTATTTGTTATTGTAATACAAAGTGACTTCTCTTGGTGTGGTGGGTTTTTCTCCCGTAAGGGTTTTCCCACATAAATCTGGTGTTCATCTGTGTTTGTCTAATTCTCTATTTCTGCTATTTATTTCAAAGTGCATCTTAATTGAACTATAATTGAAAAATTAAAAGGTATCTCTGCATTCTTCCCTGAGGTTTTGATGTTAGGAGAGTTGTTTCTGCATCTAATTTTCCTTTCAAGGTGCCCTATCCTCAAACTAGTACTCGTCATCGGGAGCCCCATCAACTCCTCTTCTGCGATCACTACCAAATTCCAACATGCCTATGAACTCTTCAATTTCCAAAGTGCTAAGAAATTCTTCAATAATGAATTTTTCTAACAACTTTCTCTGGCCATCCCAATCATACAATGGTGAATGTGAATCTAGTTCCCAAAAATCACCTTCTTCCATCTCTACTCAACCTCACCAAGCTCTGATACCAATTGTTAATTATAAAATGAGCTGAGAAACGAAATAAAAATAGAAAATAAAGAACAAAATAAGAGACACAAATTTATAGTTGTTTGACAATTTTGTACATCCACTCTCAAGCAGGGAATAACTCTATTGATCAATCACCATCATCTAGTACATGATCTGCCATATATTTATACAAATCTCTTCGAATATGAAGAGATGGGAGAATACTAACGGACATGTGACCATTGGGCTTCACATCCCAACAACTACAGAGAAAGGTGGATAAAAAGATCAAGTATTATAAAAGATTAATAAAAGGTTGGTCCATAACAACTGCTTTGCTTAAGAGATTGAGGAACCTGTGTGTTAAAAAGGGACTAGAAATTGATAGAGATATTTGGCTCAAATCTCAATTTATTTTGGCAGAAGCTATGAATTTGGAGAGCATGAGTGTTCTCGTCGATCGATTCCATGGCAAGCTTGACCGAACTACTAAAAGCATTTAATTTGGGGAATTTGGTTCTTATGCTCTATTGTTGTCTCTGGAAGACCCTTGTAAGAAACAACCCAAATTCCTTAAGCACTTGGAAGATTTTGAAAAGAAAGCATATGTTTGTAATGAAACCATATACAAGGCTCGAGTTGTTGTTGTACATAAAATGACTACATGTTTAATCCAGTAATGGAGACTAATTCTGCTTTATGAAATAGATAGGCATAGTGCTTCTTGGAATATAATATGGAATTATAATTCTTTCGAAATGCTGGTGTTTTGCATAGATACAAATATCTATTGACTCTATTATTTTGATCCAACATGTGTCACTTACCTAAATTGCCGATGTCCTCATTTAAGTAGCAAAAGCATTTACTTATATACATTATATTGAAGTACAACATACATGTCAATCGCTTATATAAGCTATAACTTTTCTCACTAATCAATATTGTATTTAAGAAATGTTTGATATATTGTTATATCACATTGTGCGTGTCTTTGCCTTGAAATAAATTGCTTCCCCTGAAACCCAAAAATTAATATTGTTTTCTTCGTTATCATTATATATTCCAATCTCTATTTAACATATGCCTATAAATTACTCATTTATTAAAAAAAAATCAAAGGTTAAATAATTATATAGATTTAGTGTTTAACCCATCAGTCCCACCATCTGATGATCTACAACATAAATTTGTGGTTTATTCGTAGAAATAGTTCTAGTTGTTAATTCAATGATTATGGAAGCATTTGAGTTTGAGTTTAGGAACATGCCTCACTGACCTTGCTAAAATCTATCTGCCATTTTTGCATCTATCATGATTAATAGCTCCTATCAAATATTTTATGAGTAGTGTCTATATTACCATTCAAAAATATAGTGTCACATATATTCACAAAATAAGGTGGGTGGAAAAAGCCACACCCCTAAAATTCATCTAAGGCATCATCTTGGAGCAAGATAACAAGAAACATAGAATAAGTTGTTAGATAACTAGATCACATGTAGAATGATGAGTGAGATCCCAATCATCTAGTTTTATCCTTACATAACTGAGGTCTAGGATAACCACAAGAGGATCACATCCATCATTATTATCAATATTTTCTTCTTGGTTTTGTTCAATAAAATAAAACCCACACCTTTACAATATAACTATCTCCAATAAAAATAATAGGTTAAACCCATTAAACCTTCATACTATGAAAACAAACCCAAATCTTTTACACTATGAAACTAAATAATCCAAGTGACTTAAACTCAACACCTCTAAATTACTTGGTAGTAAGAATTGCCTAAGTTAAAATTTGTCACTGAAAATTATGGAAATTGACCTTTCTTTGTATGTTGCACAACCTTACGATAAATCCTTATATTTCTAACAGCAAACTGCTAGGCAAGACTTATGATTTGCTAGGTGTCCCAAAAATATTTCTTGCTTTAAAATACACATGATTTGGACATATGGTGAAGCTTGAGGGTTGATTTAACATACATGATGGTGAAGAAAACCCTTACATCCTTTTATGCTACTATCTTCTCCTTTCCATGGTTAGAGTCAAATCTAGGAAGTTGTGACAAATGACAATTGTTTCCTACTATTAAAATTTCAAGACCTCAATCTCCTTGACAATTAGTTTCTTCTCTTATATCAAAATCTAGATAATGCTTCCATGTGAGTGCTTGGAAGAATCAAAACTTCCTACAACTCCTCATGCACATTAAGCTTAGTGTTAGTGTGAAAGGGGTGCTTTATCTAACTAGTTCATTCTTAGCTAGTTCTCCACTAAAGTCCCCTTCACACTAACTTAATTTACATAGGGATAAGGTGGTTGAGACTTTAATGACATGAGTTCTCACAGCTCATAGGATGACAACACTTGTCATATAATCCGGTTGCATCTATCTCTCCCCTTGGCCTATATAACCAAGGCATTTTCTTTGTAATCTCAATTCTCAAGCTAAATATAGCTTTGCATTCTTGAGAGGAATATAGTTTATTCCTCATATTTCTGGTTTTTCTTTCCTTTAGTCATTTGATTCTTGGGTAGGCTAGTTAGCAAATCTCACATAGTATCAAAGCCAAATTTGAATTGTGGGTTAGCATTCCTTTAGGAAATATGAGAGTTGAATCTTTTTTTCAAAAACTGAGTATGCTCTTCTCTTTCATCCTTAGATGATCCAAGGAGAATCAGAAAGGTGTGAAAAAAATATCAATTTCTACGGGGGTTCATAAATTGACTTGTTAGTTACAGGTCTTTTGAAGCTTCTTGAAGCTGAGCTCACCATTGAGTCTAGAGCAGTCGCGACATTCAGATCCACCCTTTGTTTCACTTGAAACAAACACCAGAGGCCAGATCTGAAACAATTTGAAGTGGGAGGTTCATTACTAGATCCAACAAGGAGCCATCATTTCAAAAAAATTTGGGTCAAATCCGACCATTCCATTGTGCTTAGAAGGCTTGAAAACCATAAAACCGACTGTCAAAACGTCAATTTTGGACAAAGTTACCAGATAAGGAAAAGATTTTTGTACAGGGAGCCATTTTGCCCCATGAACAAATAAGTAATATTTTTTATTTTAAAATAAAAATATTTATTTTGTTTAAAACGTAAAAATCATTTTATTTGTTTTCTTTGTTTTTCAGATAAAACTATACTTTTGATTTTAAAAAAAAAATTGCAAAAATATGTTTTTAAATATATATTTTGATTTTTAAAAAATTGGAAAAATAATATTTCTATAAATATATCATTTTCATTTAAAAAATTGAAAATAAAAAATTACAACCAAAAAATTTTGCATATAAAAATTCATTAAAAATGTCATTGAAATTTTAAAACAAAAAAAAAAGAAAAATTAAAAACAAAGAATTTAAAAATTTAAATTTCATTGTAATTTTTTTAAAAAAACACAAAAATAAACTCATTTTATGTGCAGTACTTGCACAGGCATTGCTTGTGCAAATCTGCGCAGGCCCTGCACATAGAGTACTGCACAGTACCATTTGGTACCACGCAGCCCTGGATGGGCAACACATAGGCTGCGTCCTGCCACGCCTCGACCGTCGGGCCTTAAACATATTTTTAAATACTTTTTAATATTCAAAAACATGTATTTTGAAATCTGACAATGGATTTTATGAATATCTGGTTGACATTTTTAATTTTTTTAATATATTTTATATTAAAAAATATAAATTTTGACTTCTGCCGACAAATTAAAAAAAATCACGCCGACACTTTTTGTATTTTTTAATATATTTTTAATTAAAAAATAGAAAGATCTCTAAGCCACCAAATTTGGAGGAACATTTAGCGGCAACAAAGTTGGAGGTCCGTTAAATTTATCTGGGGGACTACTTTATTTGGCAAAGTTTTTATCAGCTATCTAGTTTTGGCGGAATGCTAACTTTGGCAGCAGTTCTGTCAAATTTGGCAGAAATTTTTTCACCCCCTCTCTGTTGATGCACTAATTTTTGAAGATTTTGGCACATGGATTTTTTAGAAATCATTAATTCTCAGGGATGACTCCTCACCATTCTCGTTTTGCAAACTTCAAAGTTGCATAACTTTTGCATACGACCTTGGATCGCATTGATTCTTTTTTTTGAAAGTGTGATTTTTTGTGTACTTCGCATTGGTGTTGTTTATTTCATATGAAATTGTACTAAATGTATACTTTTAGCACATGCTCACTTCTTGAGGATTTGTAAAAGCATTGAAATTCAAAAATCTGTAACTGCACCACATATAAAGTGCCAAATCATTTTTTTATGGGGGGGTTCTTTGATTGAGTAAAGAAGGTGGATCTCTTGTTGTCCTTGTGCTTGAACATCTCTCAAAATTTGTGCTCTTTTTCTCCTTCACTATGGGTACATTTAAGTTTCCATTGCTCACGCCCTACAACTACAACACATGGCATCAAAATGTAAGGAATGCCTTAATGCAACTAGGATATACACCTTATGTTGAGAAGAAGGTAACTAAACCCACAAATGATAAGGAAAATATACTCTGTATGTTTGAACATATAAAAGTTCTTGGTTGTCTAAGGAGTTTTGTTTCTCTTGATATAATGTTTCAGATTGACATATGTAAAGATTCACATGATGCATGGGACAAATTAAAAACTCTATGATGCAACTGATGAAGTTCGTGGTTATCAAATTGACAAAAAACTAATGATTCTTTATCCAAAGTCTTTTGATAACATCCAGGATTACGTAACAAAGGTCAATGACCTTAGATCACAATGTAAATCATATGGCTTAGAGAAGAAATACATTTAGCTTTTCTATAACTCTCTAAAAAAACTTGGACCTGAATTTGTAGCTTTTGTTTCTAGCTTTCATACTCATCAGTTGACACTGGGATCTACATTCACTACACCTTCTTTCGCTTCATTTTATGAAATGCTGATGTAAGAACAAGGTAAGCTTTTGTCAATGGTTCTTCTTAAGCCTTCACACTCACAAGCTTTGATGGCTAGTCAACCAAAGGGTCAGAAAGCATCAAGGAAACCTAACAACAAAACAAAAGCAGTTCAAGTAGAAGTTACAAAGAGATCAAGCACAATAATCTTCAACAACAAAATTTTACTCTAAATCCTCTTCAAAGGGGAATTTTCAAAAGAAGAAAAGACCAACTTGTAGCTATTGCAAGAAACCTAGTCATGAGGAACATTCTTGTCATAAGAAGTAGATCGATGAGTTAAAGCATCTTCTTAAAAGGAACAACATTAATTTTCCTTCTTTTGTTTCTCAACAATCATCTACTCCTTCAAAATCAGGTAAAGGGAAAGCACATGCACTTGTTGCTATTATTGATTCTTCAAAAAGGTGGATTCTTGACTCGGGAGCATCACATCAAATGGGTTCTATTCAAGAACAATTTTCCTTGTTGGAGCCTTTTTCTGTGCCCCACATTCTCATTGGGGATGATTCTCTAGTGGATGTAATTGGGAAGGGTTCAATTGATACTGGAAATGGTACATTTGAGGATGTCCTTTGTGTGCCTGATCCATTAGCCAACCTTCTCTCTGTCTACCAAATCACTCAAAATGGTAGAAAAGTTGAATTCACTCTAGATTATGTCAACATCTAAAATCTTGAAGATAATGCACTCCTTGCAGTTGGTAAGGCCAATCATGAGTTTTTCTTGTATACTTTCTCTCATTTTGTACCTGATTCACATTCCACTGCATTTCTCACACATTCAGATGTTGTGAGAAAACTATGGCATCAGTGGTTTGGCCATCTCAACTACCGCTATCTTCAACAAATCAACAAACAGAATATGGTCACCAGTCTTCCTCAAATTAATTTTTCAGATGGTGTATGTTCAGATTATGCCTTGGGAAAACATCCCGAGGAGAAGTTCG
This sequence comes from Sequoia sempervirens, assembly GCA_007258455.2. Lineage (NCBI taxonomy): Eukaryota > Viridiplantae > Streptophyta > Pinopsida > Cupressales > Cupressaceae > Sequoia > Sequoia sempervirens. Next base: position 239,127,744 of record VDFB02252616.1, read on the forward strand.
ACAAAGGGAAGGCTTGGAGGGCTTCAAAAGTCCTTGAATTGGTTCATAGTGACTTGGCGTGCCCTTTTCCATCATTATCTTTTAGTAAGGCTCGTTATTTTCTCATCTTCATTGATTACTATTCCAAATACACATGGGTCTACTTTCTTCGCAACAAATCAGAAGTCTTTACTAGATTTCAAGAGTTTAAGGCTCGTGCTAAGAAGAAATCTAGAAAGTGTGTCAAAATTCCCCACACTGATAATGGCAAAGAATATGTGAACCATCAATTTGAACAATTCTGTACTTTTGAAGGGATTGATCTTCAACATACTGTTGCTTACACACCACAATAAAATGGTGTAGCTGAGAGGAAAAATAGGTCCCTGAAAGAGATGGTTGGTTGCATGATCCACGCTCGCTCCCTTGTGCTTGCATATTGGGCTGAAGCTATCAACTGTGTTGCTCACATTCAAAACATAGTTCCACATAAGGCTTTAAAGGGCATCACTCCCTTCAAAGCTTGGTGTGGTAGGAAACTTCTTGTGGGGAAATTTAGAGTTTTTGGCTCCCTAGCATGGGCACATATTCCTTTAGAGAAACATAAGTCCTTAGAACCTCAGAGTTAGCCTTGCATCTTTTTTGGTTACCCTGATGGTGTCAAAGGATATTGGCTAATGGATCCTACAACACATGAGCTCTTCATTGAGCATAGTGTGCATTTTGAGGAAAGTTCTTCCAGCTCATCCTCTACTCTTCCTTCCTCCACAATGGATTTTGAGGATTCTACATCAAGTATTTTCCTCAAGCTTCCTATAGTCGTCAAGTTGATCATGATATTTCATCTTCCTCTTCAAAGAGTTCAAAATCTCCTCCTCCATCCCCTACCATGTCTTGTTGGGCTTGTCAAACACTTGAGTCTGCAAGCAAACTTGTTGGGGATCCTGCAAATACAAGGAGGACTTGGTCACAACATCACGACCTTCCACATTCCTACATTTCCACAGCTTCAGATCCAAAATCATTTCGTGAAGCTTCTAGTATTGCTGTGTGGGATTCCGCAATGGAGGAAGAGTATAACTCTTTAATGCAGAATGCAACATGGGATCTTGTTCCACTTCCTAAGGGAAGAAAATTGGTTTGGTGTAAGTGGATCTATTGAACCAAATTTGGAGCAAATGGCTCAGTTGACAAGTATAAAGCACAACTTGTGGCCAAAGGTTTCTCTCAAGTACCCGGTATTGACTACACTAAGACCTTTTCCCCTGTTGCCAAAATGAACTCCATTCACTTTCTACTTGCTATTTTTATAGCTCATGGTTGGGTTGTACATCAAATGGATGTGAAGAGTTCATTTCTTCACAAAGATCTACATGAAGAACTTTATATGGAGCATCCACAAGGATTCATTCAAGATTCTTCACTCGTTTGTAAACTGAAGAACTCTCTCTATGGCCTCAAATAGGCTCCATGAGCTTGGTATGCCAAAATGGACTCCTTTCTTATCTCCATTGGGTTCTCCAAATGCCACTCTTATCCGAATGTCTACATCTTGCGGTAGGAGGATGCTCTTCTCTTCTTGTCTCTCTATGTTGATGACTTGATTGTCACTGGGAGCACTTCATCCATCATCTCGACTGTCAAGACTACTTTGCATGACAGATTTTCCATGAATTACTTGGGTCTCTTGCACTACTTTCTCAAGATTGAGACCACTTAGACATTGTCTGGGATCTCACTCAAGCACAACCCAAGTATGCTCTTGATCTTTTGTCACATTTTCATATGGCTGATTGTAAGCCTACACTGACTCCCTTTCTATTTCGAGTTAAGCTTGAGGAAAAATGTTCCACACCACTAGTTGATGCTACTTTGTATCCTCAACTTGTTGGTAGCCTCATCTACTTGACTCATACTCACCCCGACATTTCGTTTGCAGTTGGCATTGTTTCACGCTTCATGACAGAAACACATGATCTTCATTGGAAATTTTTCAAACACATCTTGCACTACATCTAGGGAACTCATAAGTATGGGATTCACTATGCAGTAGGCACAAGTTTAGACTTACTAGGATACATAGATTTGATTAGGTTGGTGATATTGATGATCACAAGTCCACATCTGGCTACAATTTTTACTATGGTTTTGGCCCCATTTGTTGGTAGAGAAAGAAGCAACATGCCATTGCTCTTTCTTCAATTGAGGCTGAGTATCAGGGGGATGCTAATGCTACCACTGAGGCTATTTGGCTTCAAAATATCCTTAGTAAACTTGGCATCACCTTTTAGAAACCATCAATCATCTATTGTGACAACTAGAGCGCCATCTAGATCTTGAAGAACCTCGTCCATCATCAATGAACCAAACACATCAAGATCCATATGCATAATTTTCTTTATGAGCTGATTCGGGAGTAGGTCATTAATTTGCAATATTGTCCTATAGAAGATCAAGTTGCAGAGATATTCACCAAACCCTTCATTGAGAGAAAGTATGTTCATCTTCAGTCTATCTTCGGGGTGAGGCACATCTCTTCTAGGGGGGTCACTTAGACCTTCTTCGTTCACCCTCTCATGGGCAGGAGTTTTTTCCCACTGGGTTTTATCCTTCTTTATCATTGAAAGGTTATTATGTACATGGATGCCTCATCAGGCCTAGTAGCTAGGACCCATATTTTCATCTTTGCATTGTATACTTATCCCTAAGTTGCACTTAAGGGGGGGTGTTAGTGTGAAAGGGGTACTTTATCTAACTAGTTCATTCTTAGCTAGATCTCCACTAAAGTCCTCTTCACACTAGCTTAACTTTACATAGGGATAAGGTGGTTGAGGCTTTAATGACATTATTTGTCACACCTCATAGGATGACAACACTTATCATAATCTGGTTGCATCTATCTCTCCCCTTGGCCTATATAACCAAGAAATTTCCTTTGTAATATCAATTCTCAAGCTGAATATAGCTTTGCATTCTTGAGAGGAATATAATTTATTCCTCCTCATATTTTTGGTTTTGCTTTCCTTCAGTCATTAGATTCTTGGGTAGGCTAGTTAGCAAATCTCACACTTAGTCATCCTTATAGAAATATAAATTCTATATAGATATAAGCATGGATGGACTACAACATAATAACCAAATAAAAAATTAGATAAATATTTTTGAAAGAGAGTGTTGTACATAGGGTAGATGCATTTACTTCTCAAAGTCTTTTCTTAGAGAAAACTCCCACTACTAGTCATACCTTTTTTGTGGCCACCATGGAACCTCTTGGCTCAATGTGGTAGAACAACTAATTTAAGGTCCCTATGAAATTAGAGAGCTCTACCTAATTGTTTAGAAAGTAGATGACTTAGAATACAACTATGAACCACATGACATACCCATCAAATGCCTCTAGAACGTAGCTTGAATACGTCTCAAATAATCTTCATAGTCACAGACACGGGAGTGATACAGATCTAATACCATAATAAAAAGTAAAATCTTGGTTCATTTCATTGATGAATAGTGAAAAAATCAAAACATAGGATAAATACATTATGTGTTGTAATACCCACATACTAGTTGTAATAACTACCTATAATAGACAATGTATTTTAAATCTATTGAGTTGCCATTTTATACATGTGTCACTATAATTTATGCATCCTTAGAAATTCCTATCAAAATGTGTGGCTTTTAGGTACTTAAACATTTAGTAATGTTCAAGAATATATTGAGCATGTTTGATATAATCTTATTGATGAAATAAATTTTGTAGGTCTTAAATTATTTATTTGTTGATTTTAATACACTTGAAATAATTATATCTATCATATGAAACAAATAATTTTTGTGGAAGGTTTATTATTCTTGTTGTTGATCTCATCTAACTATCTTAAGTTTAAGACATACCACTATATCTATGTGTCTTTCATTGTATTCCTATACTTACTAACATTTAGTATACCAAACGGTTTATTTTTAAACCATTAAAAAAAATCTATGTTATAGGAAACACTTATGGTAAAATGTTATGGATTAAATTATAGATAGTTGTGACATAGGACACAATCCTCCATCAGCATGGACATGCTCTAAAATAAATCAATTTAAAAAAAAATGTTAACAAATATTAGAAAGTAGTTGTAAGATATGATGATTGGAAAATCCTCACAGGTTGAATAAATTTCTCAATAAGTGTTGTTAAGTATGATTATTTGATGTGCCTATGTATTTATATAAAAAATAATATGGTCATGTTCTACAATAAGAGAATATTGAAGTCACTGATCACACCAATATATGCTCTTGATGTATAAAATTGCATGATCTAATATGATCATTTGGATAAAATGGTTCTATTGTGTGTTGGCTAATGAATAATTTTGGCCTGCAATTTGTGGGTGGATAGTAGCTTAGTTAATGGGACACTTGGTACTATAAATAATACAATTTATCATCATGATACTTGATCACTATAGTTTCTATTATGTGTACACAAATTTGAAGCACTATTATTATGTGGGTGTGTTATGGGATGTTAATAATCCAAAAATTTCCCCTCTTCCGCCTATTATAGGAGGTAATAATAAACAAACATTCCTTAAAATGCCATAGAATTCAAAGAGAGGCATGAAGGATGATGAATGAGCTTGGTGGATGGAGATGGTATTTGTCCTAGCTAAGTGTTGGAAGTAACAAATGAAGAAATATTTTGAGATATGTATTTTAGTAATGGAGCTTGCTACAAATTGTGCGTTTTTCAGAAGGTTGGACATACCACCTAGCTCTATTTTTTGAGCTATGTTCATAAAATTCTTATCTAACATGTCTAGTGTAGGGGCATTCTACGACTTGTGTAATATTACAAATCCAAAAATATTTTCTTTTGCTAAATTTTTAGTTTTTATTTCTATTTTTTTGTTTATGCAATTTATATAACTAGTTTCTATGGAGTTGGGAAGAAGCTAGAATCTCTCTACCCCATACTCATGCATGTGTTGTCCCTTTTCAATTTTTTGTTTCAATGATTATTTTCCTTTAATATTTTTTCTTGAATGATACTCTTGATTGCTCATTCCAAAAAAGCAACTACTACCTGGTGTTAAATGTGAAAAGTAAAAATTGAAAGGATTTAATTATTTTTTAGCATCAATTCATTACATATTGGTGCTCACTATGCATGGAGAATGTTACTAACAAGACAAGTGGAAATTTGAAACATTCACCTTGGACTATCATTGGCTAAGAATATAACTCACAAGGTATGATTTCTGAAAGGCCCAATAGTTATAAAGCTTTCCCAACAATTATTCTATCTTTGGTATCAACTTATTTTTAGTGTTTGAAATAATAGTCTCATGACCCTTCAAAACTAATTAGTTAAAAATTGAGTAAAGAAGAAAGGAAAAAAAAAGTCTTTTAAGTGAACTTATTTAAGTTTTGGTGCTAATGCAGTGGGTGACATCAAAGATTAAAGTAGAATGGAGAAAACTTAAGAATATAAAAAGGGGAATTTAGAGAAGGGAATGGTTCTACCAAAACAATCTTAACTATAATTTATTAACATGAGATTACATATTTTTACATATATTTGATTGTTTTATGATAGATAAATTGACTTACAAATTTATAGCAATTTGTAAGATTATTTTCTGTATGACCATTCAATCTATACAAAAATATGATTTTTTTTTTTGTAATTTATTTGTTCAAATTTTTAATTTGAATTATTTTCCTACCTAAATTGAATACCCATTATCAATATGGAAAAAATTATATACAAATTAATGAAATGAAAATTATCATTTATAATAACTAATTAAAAACACAAAGAAATGTCGATTTCTGTAACACTTACGCTAAACAAGGACTAATAACAATTTAAGCCTAATCACGTTACATAATCTTTTGTCCCTGAGCCTACCTTTGCTCTTGATTTGGTGGAGGTCAAAGTTTAGATAATACAACATAAACCCCTCTACTACCCTTTACCCAAGTTCAACACGTGTACATAAATTGGCAGGCAGGAAGTTTTAGGAAGTGTACATAATACAACATCACAACACCGTTTACGCACGTGTTTATATTACATATGTGCCTTACTAATACAAATTCCATTGGAGATTGAATAGTAGTTGTTATAACCAAATACACCACAACTCTTCTTTTTTCGGTTGCAGTAAATTGCATTGATTTCTCAGATTTTGAAGCCTTTTCAGTTGCTCGCTTTGTAAAGCAACTTGTGGTTGAGGAGGAATATCTTAGACAAGGATTTCATCACTGTACAAAACCTTGGAGAAACATGTTGTGTCATTGCAACTGATCAAAAATATATAAATTCCTTTAGTTTCCTGAGATTAAAGCAACACATACAAGTCACAAAAGCATAAGTTATTGTTTTAGTACTAAATTTTGGCTGAACCAAAATAATGATGAGACATGGAGTGGTGATTGTAAGAGATGGTACTGTGGATTTATTGGGAGCGGCGGAACACTATCTTAAGCTAAGTTTGAGGACTCAAAACTTGTGCAAATCATTGAGAGAAGTTTTGAAGAAAAGCAAAGATGATCAGATTATTATAGACAGGGCCCTCGCTTTGAAAGAGGTCTGAATTTCTCTGTCAGATAAAGATTGTAGAGAAATAATAGAGGAGTTTAGAATTGTGAGGGGCGAGGTGATATGTATGGAGGAATTTGAAAGTGTGTATAATAGCTATGCAGAGATGCAGAGCCAGCTTGGGATGGTACATAGAAAGGTGGATAGAAAGATCAAGTATTATAAGAGATTAATGAAATTTTTGTCCATAGCAGCTGCTTTTCTTAAGAAATTGAGCAAACTGTGTGTTAAAGAGGGCCTGCAAAATGTGTGTGAAAGAGCTATTTGGCTAAAATCTCAATTTGATTTGGTGGAAGCTATGAATTTGGGAACGTTTTTGAGTTGTAAAGATGTGCAGAGCATGAGGGTGCTCATCGATTGACTCGATGGCGAGCTTGGCCGAACTGCTAAAAGCGTTGAATTTGGGGAAAGGCATGGTGATTCTTGTGCTCTATTGTTGTGTCTGGAAGACCTTCGTAAGAAACATCCCGAGTTCCTTAAGCACTTGGAAGATTTCAAAAGGCAAACATATGTTTGCAATGCAACCATCTCCAAGTCTCGAGCTGTTGTTTTACAGAAATTGACTACATATTAATGGAGGTTAATTCTGCCTCATAATGCAGAATTGTAATTCTTTCAAAATGTTCACTATTAATTCTTCTATCTCATCACATTTCTTCTTAATTAAATAAAGATAACCTAAAATCTTTTATTTAATTATCATATTCCTTCTATTTTAATTTAATAAACAACTTCTATAGTTTGTTTTACTAAATTATTTGTCTCTCTTTTTGCTAATTTGAATAAATCATAAAATATTCAAATAAATGCATAAATCAAATCCCTTTATTCACTCACCAATAAAATTAGATTTTTCAAATCTAATTAATGCAACTGGCATTCACGGGAAAAGCCTTGGGGACAAACCTGTAGGAAATCCTCTCAATCTTCTGCCTCAAATCTTTCCTCTCATCTTGCCTGGTGTTTTCATGGGAGGAACAATCCTCCATGATCAGCTCCACCTTCTCATCTTGTACCATTCAAAATATCTAGATTTAATTTCAGCCTCTGTTGTGTTACCCCTGTGCAAAACTGTTGTCAGAAATCTATATATATAGTCTTCTGAAGCATCAAAATTATCCGAGAAATCCAAATTTATGCAAACTTACTCTACAGGAATACAACCAAGCAACCAAGCAATCATAAGCATTAGCATTAACATTTTAGTATCATCATAGCATCATGGCATTATTAGATTTCATATCACGACAACATCATTAGTTTTTACTGTAGATTCCATTTAGCAAGTTTCATACATCAGGATAGTTTACAGTAGCTTCATATCACTTAGAAATCATTCTTAAATCATCACATCATTTCATTTAGCATCCATTCCATTCTCTAGATAGGCATTTTAAACAGTTACGATGCTTACAAATTTGAGAGCTTCTGTAATTTAATAAATCTTTGGAGATAGGAGACAATGAGACGTCTTCAGGCTTTTCAATGTTTTAAATTAGTTTAAATTCATGTTAATCTTGATCTAATGTGTTATTAAGAAGTGCTTAGTTGTTCTTTTACTTTTTACTTATTCACACTTACATTCTGGCACCCACCATGGGACTATACCCCATGTTTTTAACAAGTTTTTCTGGAAAGTTTTCATAAAGGAATATGTCATAATCTGTTTTAGCGCGATCGGAAGATTCTATAGCGCTTCTGAGGAAAACTATAGCGCATTCGAACTCTGTTTTAGTACTTTCGAAGAAAAGTATAGCACTTTGAAGGACTGTTTTAGCGCTTCTGATAAATTTTGTAGCGCTTTTGACCTCTATTTTAGCGCTTATGGCTATTTTAGCGCTTCTGATAAATTTTGTAGCACTTTTGACCTCTGTTTTAGCGCTTCTGATAAATTTTGTAGCACATCTGACCTCTGTTTTAGCGCTTCTAATAAATTTTGTAGCACTTCTGCAGTCTGTTTTAGCGCTTCTGATAAATTTTGTAGCGCTTTTGACCTTTGTTTTAGCACTTTGACAGTCAATCTTAAAATGGCCATATCTTGGTCATATAGAGGTCTTTTTCGAAACTTTTTTTTTAAAAATGGGGTAGAATTTCATGGGCTATGCAATGGTGTATGTATTTATCACTTTTTGTAGAGTTAAAATTTTAAATTTTACATTTAAAGTCAAATCACATTGTAACTTGGTCTAAGTTTTAGGGTTTTTATGCTTAATCATTCATCTAACCCTTATATATTCTTATTTCTTGATCGCATCTAACATTTTTGATCATTTATTGTAGGTTTTAAAAAGAATATGGAGCATTGATGCAAAAAAAGCATTTGATATCCATTGTAATAGTGTTTTCAAAAACTCTTGGGAAAATGACCCATCATATGTTATTTTTCATTCATGCTTTAGGACCAACTAGCATTAATTTGGGCTTAAAATTAAACATCTACACAAGCTTTGTCAAAGTTGGTTAAAAAGAACATCAAAAACTCATTGGTTTTTGGATTTGGATTAAAATGAACCAATCCTAGGGTAGTCACTTGATTAAAAATTTATCAATCCTAGGATAGTCACCAAATGTTTCAATTTGGATTTAAAATTTACACCATGTCTTTTGTGAAGCAACATCTTCACATACATAAAAAATTATAGTTTGGGCTCTAAAAGTTGAACAACTTGATTTCTGTGTTTGTGTGGTGATAGGCATATGCTCTCCCCTTAACTGGGTGATCCAAAAAGCCAGACTCATCCTTTTTATACATTCTTCAAGTTTTATTGCATCCTTTAGAAGGCCTGTTGTAGTGGGAAAAAGTACTCACCTTACAGGAATGACTTAAGTGGGTTCAAACCAAAGCCAGGTTTTTCCACCCCACTATAAAATTTAAAGCAAATATGGGGAACCCGACTTTTTCTGGAAGTGTGCAATATAACCATCCCTAAAACCTTTGTTCTAAAGGTTGGGAGGTCTCTTGAGGGAGTTTATTATTTCCGCTCTGAACGGAAACCCTTTCTAAGAACCTAGTGTAGTATCCAGCCGAGTTAGTAACCATACATTGTAATACTTGCAGTGCAAGGGGAGGGAAGAATCTGACCCCAAGACACTCACCATATAATTTCTAAGGATCGTTTGCTCATGGGATCGAGAAATATAACCTTGAGTATGCACCTAGAAAAGACAAAAACATGGGCGCCCTCTAGGGGGTGACATGGCCATGTGAGTCGACGCAATTTTAAGTTGTGGGCTGTTGAGTATAACGATGACCTTTTGACTATTAAGAGTGAGTATGTATGAAGTGTTTTATTGTTATAAAATAAGTGAAAATAGGACCATTCGTGGTTCTTTTGAACATACACTACATGTTTAGATTATAGCTCTTAAAAACAACTGTCTAAATTTGATTGTTGTGTATTTCAAAATCATTAAAATCCAGATAAAGATCATCCAAAACAAAAAAAAAACAACACAAAAGAGTCAAAACATAATCAAATAGTGAAATTTATGATTAGGGATTAGAAATGCACAACATTTTTCAAGAAATCCCTCACAACAAGAGTCAAAAATCCAAAGAACAGGAAATTGTAACTCAAACCACCATGGATAAAATAGATGAGGATCAATTGAATGCTTTATCTCATCAAATGAAAAAACTTCAACAACAAATCTGGGATATGCAAAGGGAAACAACCACAGAAAGATATTTGTTGCCAGACATCTACCCATATCCTCTTGATCAAACAATCAACATGAGACCTTCTTCACCCAAAACTAGATCATCCAAGTTCAATGCCATTGAATTCATGCAAAAGTTCAATAAGCCCAAATCTAAGTCCTCAAACACAAATGATATTGAGCAATATTTTCATTTCATGCATTTATCTCCATCCACCATAAGCCAAAATAAACCTCAAGATTCTTTCACTCAAGTTAACAATTCCATCCAATCATCCTCTTCTATCATATCTTCAACATCCAATGATTCTTGTCAATCTCTCAATCCAAAGCATGCTAGCATAGACTCCCCTACACATCAAGATAAAAATATTCTTTCCACTCAATCCAATGATATCAAAATTCCAAAAATTCTTCAAAACTTTGATCAAGATCCCATTTCTCAAGAATCTTATGACGATCCCCTCCTTTCACTTTTCATCCAAAATAATTCCCTTCCATCTCAAGAGACAAGTATCCTTCCAAGTTCTTCTTCCACATCATCTAATCAATCCATACCATCTCATGATTCTATTGCATCACAAGAGCATGATAGTTCTTCCATCCTATCTAATGATGTGTTACCAACTGATGATCAAGATATTCTTTCTACAAAATCTCATGATTCCCTTCCTCATCAAGACCAAAATATGCTTCCATTCAACGATACCCTTTCATCCCATGAAGATGATTATCCTTATCATTATCAAGATATTCCTTTCATACCACTTCATAATCCTTTTCCAAGTCAAGATCAAAACACCCCATCATCCCCATGTCAAGAGCCTATCACACCTATTCAAGTTTTCTATGAACCCCACACCTATAAACTGGGATCCTCCACCTTTATCCATTCTGGTTTACTTCCAACACCTATCCTCTCATCCATATCATATCCTCCTCAAAATGGATTCACATCTTGTTTTACAAACAATACATATCCCATTGGTAAACGAATGTGTCAGAGTATGAATTACAAAGGAAAAGGATTAGGCCTTCATGATCAAGGTATCCTAGAACCCCTTTCTATTCAAATAAACCCATATCACCACAGCCTTGGTTATACACCTAAGTGTCTTAGTCCATCAAACCTACCATCTATCTTAGGTCCTCATCCTAATCCACCAAACATTCCATCTATCCTAGGTTTTCATCCTAGTCCATCAAACCTTCCCTGTATCCTACGTCCATATCCTATTTCTCAAGAACAACAAAGCCACACATCCTTGACACCCTTTCAAAATTCTACCCACATTAACTCATCCATAATACCTCCATATCATTCACCTCAATCCACCCCTCCCATTGCTCTTGGAAGCAATTTGGGTGCCAAATATCAAAAGCTTCTATATCAAAATCCACATGTATCAAAGGATCAACATGTCTCCTCAAAGAGACATGCAAAAATAAAAGAAAAATAAAAAAGGCCACAAAGGCCCATCAAAGAAAAAAGGCAATTTTCAAAGACCACAAAGGTCCATAAATCAAAAAGAAAAATTTCAAAGGCCACAAAGGCCCACAAAGCAAAAATTAAAGTCAAAAGTCATGTGGATTCCTAAAAGTCTCATAGAAGCAATAAAATCTAAATTGGAATCCAAATTTACTAATCCAAAATCTTCCTCCAATTTTCCATCTAATAACCTATCACCTTCCAAATCCATTTTTCCTCCATCACTCCACCACCCTTCAAGGTGTGTGCCAACGTTGATCTTTCCATCCTTTCCATCTATCCATCAACAGGCCTTCCAACCTCCTATCCATTATCCAACATTCATCCCCCATCATTCTCCTTTAATCCAAACCTGTGCATAAGTCCTTAAATTCTTCCATCATATCATTAATCTTCCAACACTTAGGAGTCTAATTCCCTTTTTCCATGGTTTATTAGAGGGATATTTGGTTGTGAAACTTGATGCTTAAGTCCTTCCTCCATTTCCCTATCATCCATATCCTATCTTCTATATTCCTCTTGCACTCTAGACACTTAGGGACAAGTTTCGTCCATCTTATCATTCATGGTCATGCTCATTCCTTACATTTCCACCTTTGATCTTGACAAGGTTAAGGATCTTCTTGAACATCATATATCTTATCCTATACACTTTATCCATATCTTCCATACCATATATTTCATCTTATCCATATTCCATCATTCTTACTAAATACATCCTTTCTTCCTTTCCTCGGTTTTGATGAGGAATAAGGGAAAAATACTTGGGCCTTGTGTCTATTTCTTATATAGTTGATCTTGATCATCCTATTCATTATCTTTATCCTTGCTTTCTTCCATTCCATATCTCCTAGATTATCAAAATACATGTCATCATGTCCCTTTGCACCCTTGAATCTTATCATGCACAACATATTTGAGCCTAGCTACAAAACATTATCCAATCCTCATATATTTTGTCAATCAATCATCAAAAATCATCAATCTTATCATACTTAGAGGAAATTAGTGATCCTAAGTACTTATCATCATCATGCCTTATGGAATCAATCATTCCTGGCATCTTAATAAATCAACCATTATCATCTTTTGACAAGAGATATGTTGCTTGTGTGACATGTTTTGCAGTGAACCTTTCATTTTGATCTATCATTTATCCATGGTTGCATTACCCCTATTGTGGGGAATCTTGTTCCTTCAATTAGTCATATCATCTCATTTCATCTTAAATATCCTAAAAATCCAAAAACAAACAAACAAACAAAAAAAATCATAAAATCTGAAAAGGTGCAAGAAAACCTCATGTACATAACTTGGCAATATAGCTATGTCTCACCCTGGCTTGGGGGCAACATTTGAAGATAATTGGGGCAACATAAATCTTGAACTTAACAAAATGGAAAAATAGCAGGGAGACAAACAAACAAAAAAATGTTCGAAACACAAGCCAACCTCAAACATCAATCACCATCAGAAACACATCGGACATCCATATCACAACAGAAAATCCAAAAACAAGTCAAAAATTCAGTCTCAACAAGTCAAAAACATGTGTCTATATTAGTCGAACTACATGGTCTCTGCGTGTATAACATAGACAAGGCTAATCTTTGATCAACCCCTGAGGCCCCTAGGATAGGTATTTAGGCTTAGTTTGATCCAAAATCTTGAAAACACAGAAACATCACAAAATCAGGATGGATGATCTAATCTGAATAAATGATTGAATACTATAAGCAAAATTTGGATAAGTTGTACTTTGATCATTATTATTATTTCTTTGGAGCAACTCAATGATGTATTGAACTAGAGAAGCCAGGAAGAAGAAATGGTATTTTTCTTTGTCTGCTGTCTGTGAATTAATCATAATTACTGTGTGAATCGTCATGGGAAGTTCTCTACAGAGTATCATGGATGACATTCCAATTCACATAAGAAAGTGGTTATTTCTTATTTTTTACGCAATAAATGCTCAGGTCATCTTGGTTTAATTATACCTTGATGCTTGTGTTCGCTTGCAATATCAAAAAAATGATGAAAGTAGTACTTAGGTCATTATTGGTTAACATTATACCATTGATGCTTGTACCCACTTTCAACATTTTAAAAAACTCTATGATGATACAAAGCACGATAAATGGACTATTAAGATTCCAATGCTTGCATGTGTAGATTTGCATGGTTAAATTAGATTGCATTCATATTAGTTTTGCATCTGCATTATTGATTTTCCACATCAACTGATGATATCTATATCGACCTACACCAGATGTAGAATCATGACCCACGTCTTTGGGAAGAACTCTAAAATCCTCCTATGATCATAACATATTGCAAATCAGCAATATTATCAATCAATAAAAAATCAATCAGCCTATCAATCTATTCGGCTCAAGTGATACTTTGATCAAATCTTGTGAGCGACTATCATTGAACCTTGCCTATCATGAGGTCAATCAATCATCAACCTATCATTGATCCTCGCCTATCATTAGGACAATCATCAACCTATCATTGATCCTCACCTATCATGAGGACAATCATCAACCTATCATTGATCTTCACCTGTCATGAGGATAATTATCATCACTCAGTCATCAGACCTCGCCTATTATGAGGTCAAACATCATCTACTTGATCAGGAGCATCAATCAATATCAAATCAAAGGTTGACACGATCGAAAATCATAATACACAAGGTGGCTTATTGCACATTTCATCACAGGGGCAACTTTCTACATCAATTATCTAGAGATAAATTATTTCATCACCAAATATTCATCAAATCTACATCAAAATCATCGAAAAATAAAAAAATTTGAAAAATTCCAAAAAATTAAAAAAATCAAAAATTCATTAATTTATCTCCCAAGGGGGCATATATCCATCAATACCTTGAAAAACATGTCAAGAGCATTCTGAAAAAAATTCTCATCGATACTAACAACAACATCACAAAATTTTCTTTGAAGCAATGCGTAAACACATCACTTCAAAGAGGGGAAAAATGTAGACACCTAAAAATGGTCTGGAGAATCTAATTAATTGAATATGACTTATTTGATTAATTAATCTTAATTCATCTACTTAGTAAATAAATAGAAATATTTATTTATATTGAGTTCACTATTGATTCTTCTATCTCATCACATTTCTTCTTAATTAAATAAAGATATCCTAAAATATTTTATTTAATTATCATATTCCTTCTATTTTAATTTAATAAACAACTTCTATAGTTTTTTTTATTAAATTATTTATCTCTCTTTTTGCTAATTTGAATAAATCATAAAATATTCAAATAAATGCATAAATCAAATCCCTCTATTCACTCACCAATAAAATTAGATTTTTCAAATCTAATTAATGCAACTGGCATTCACGGGAAAAGCCTCACGGACAAACCTGCAGGCAATCCTCTCAATCTTCTGCCTCAAATCTTTCCTATCATCTTGCCTGGTGTTTTCATGGGGAGGAACAATCCTCCATGATCATATCCACCTTCTCATCTTGTACCATTCAAAATCTCTAGATTTAATCTCAACCTCTATTGTGTTACCCCTGTGCAAAACTGTTGCCGAAAATCTATATATACAACCTTCTGAAGCATCAAAATCATCTGAAAAATCCCAATTTATGCAAACTTACTCTACAGAAATACAACCAAGCAACCAAGCAATCATAAGCATTAGAATTAGCATTTTAGTATCAGCATAGCATCATGGCATTATTAGATTTCATATCACGATAGCATCATTAGTTTTTACTGTAGATTCCATTTAGTAGGTTTCATGTCAGGATAGTTTACAGTAGCTTCATATCACTTAGAAATCATTCTTAAATCATCACATAATTGCATTTAGCATCCATTTCATTCTCTAGATAGACATTTTAAACAGTTATTATGCTTACAAATATGAGAGCTTCTGTAATTTGATAAATCTTTGGAGATAGGAGACAATGAGACGTCTTCAGGCTTTTCAATGTTTTAAATTAGTTTAAATTCATGTTAATCTTGATCTAATGTGTTATTAAGAAGTTTTTAGTTGTTTTTTACTTTTTACTTATTCACACTTACAATTTCAAATAAAATGAAATGCATAGAGATTGTTGCTCTATTTCCCAGTCAAACTGGAAATACCCAAAATGCGGAATAACAAAAAAACAAGCTAAATGGAGACACATAGTGTTAAGATTTCTGAAAGCAAAACACAGAGTTGTTGCTTTGTTTCTCCAAAACAAACAGGGGAATACAAATGCGGAATAACAAAGAACAAGATACACAAATCTAGGCATGCAATATTTTCCTTTCTGTGTTAATTAAGCTGGAAATGACAATACATAAAAGACTGAACATAAAACTCAGAAAATAAACTTTAAGCTACGAACTACAACTGCTAGGAGCTTTTATGAGCTCCTCAACCAAACAAACAAACTTCAGGAGTCGCTAGGAACTCACTGGTAGGAGCTACACGGAGCTCTTCAGGAGCAATCATTGCTCAAACACAAAAACATATCGCTGCTACTGTTTAGGAGCTTCTGGGAGCTCACAAAAAATATTCCTTTGTTCACAGACTATTGTTGCACCAAAAAATCTTCAACTGGCAGAACTAACTACCTTCAATTTATTTTGTTTATTCAACATTCCCTCCTAAAATTTGAAATCACCTACCGCAGTAAATTCTAGTATTCAAAAATTCCTACAACATTAACTTTTGGGGATGTCAAGCACTGTAGGGATGAAGATCCCAAAAACACTGCCGTTGAAAATGGGGGCTCTTGATGGGTAGGTGAAACAGGGGGCTGACGTGAGAGCGGGTTCAAGAGAAATAAATTCCAACACCCCCCCTTTGTAATGAGCCAATAAATTAGGATCAATCCTGATCCAAATCAACAATGCCCAAATTGCTCCTTAGGCGCTCGAAATTGTCCTTGCTAAAAGGCTAGGTGAATATGTCTGTTAGTTGCTACTTAGACCTACAAAATGCCATTTTAATTTCACCATTTTCAACTAACTCTCTAATAAAATGATATATGATTTCAATGTGCTTGCTTCTTCCATGAAACACAAGAATTTTCATCAAAGCTATTGATGAAACATTGTCAGAAAATATTTTTGTTCCATCATCTTGTTCTTCCTTCAAATCTGCCAAGATTTTTCTTAGCCAAATAGCTTGACATGTTGCTACATTTGTTGCTATATACTTAGCCTCTATTGTAGATAGAGAAACTATGGGTTGTTTCTTGGAATCCCATGAGATATTTTTCAAACCCAAGTGAAACACATGGCCCAATGTGCTCTTCCTATCATCCAAACTTCCTGCCCAATCACTATCTGTATAACCAACCAGCCCAAAATCATTTTCTATTGTGTACAAAATACCATATCCTTTGTGCCATTCAAATACCTCAAGATTCTTTTACCCACTTTCCAATGGGTGTCCCTTGGAGTCTCCATAAATCTGGAAATAAGACTCACTCCATGCATTATATCAAGCCTAGTTGCAATTAAATACATTAAGCTTCCAACCAAACTTTTAAACATGATTGGATATTCCACATTGTTGCTACAATCTTCCTTTCTCAACTTTATACCTATGGTTGGTGTTGGGGCAGGCTTGCTTTTAAGCATCCTAAATCTCTTCAAGATTTCATTTTCTTATTTTTCTTGAGAGATAAATATACCATCATGCATTTGTTTTACTTCTATGCCTAAAAAATATTTCAAGAGACCTAAAACTGTCATTTCAAACTCTCTTTTCATGGCCTCTTTAAAATCAACAATGAGGAAAACATCATCCCCGGTAAAAACTAAATCATCAACAACAAGACAACAATCAAAATCTTACCATTAGTTGCCTTGATGTAAAAAGTGGGCTCACCATCACTTTTGCTAAAGCCATTTCTCATCAAATATGAGTCAATACTACTGTACCATGCCCATGGAGCTTGTTTCAGCCCATAAAGAGCTTTCTTCAGCCTATACACCTTGTGTTCTTGACCTGGAACTTCATATCCAAATGGATGCTCCACATATACCTCTTCTTTTAACACTCCATTAAGGAAGGCGTACTTCACATCCATTTGAAACACCTTCCACTTGTGTTGGGCTGCGATTGCTATGATTTCCCACACATTTCCATCCTTGCAATAGGGGAAAAATTTTTATTATAATCTCTCCCAAACTGTTGTTTGTACCCCTTGACAACTAATATTTCCTTGTGTCACTCTATCATTCATTTGGCATTGCATTTGGTCTTGTAGACCCATTTCACCTCAATAACTTGCTTGTTGGGAGGCAAATCAGTTAACTCCCATGTGTTGTTCCTCTCTATTCCATCTATTTCATCATCCATGGCCTCACACCATTTCTTCTCTTTCACAACATTCTCAAAATAAATTGGATCACTATGAGAAAATATTGCAAAATTCACACTCTCATCAAATTCTTCATCATACCTTTTGTATACACCTAAAAATGGTCTAGAGAATATAATTAATTAAATATGATTTATTTGATTAATTAACCTTAAATTCATCTACTTAATAAATAAATAGAAATATTTATTTATATTAAACTCACTTTTAATTCTTCTATTTTACCATATTATTTCCTCTTAATTAAATAAACAAAATTAAATACTTTGTTTTATTTAATTATTATCATCATTATTTCTTTTATATTTTATCCATTTATTAAATAAGCAAACTTCAATAGTTTGTGTTATTTATCTTATCAAATATTTCATCTTAATTAAATAAAGATATCCTAAAGTCTTATTTAATTATCATATCCCTTTTTATTAAATAAGTAAATATCAAATATTTGTTTCATTTTGTAGATGTCTAAATTTGGACACTTAAGTTATCCAAATTCATCCCCTTTCGTCTTATTTTCATTAATTAAGTAATACTGCTATTATTTAATTAATATCTTTAATTATACCAAATCCCTAAGGTATTTAATCAATAATACCTTATCTCTTTAATCATCCTTCCATCAATTGAATTAAATAAATATTCCATTTATTTAATTCCCTTCATGTCACATCCTCCATCATTTTTATTTTATCCTAATCTTTCTTTTAATCCCATCATTAGGATGTGCACATGCCTAATCTTTGATTAGGAGGTGTCACATCCTCCAACTTTTGCAAGTTGGCCTCTAATATCTCTTAGCCACCTAACCTTACTCTAACCCCTCATCAACTGACCTAATCAACCTCTCAAGGAATTTTTAATTCCTTTTATCCTTCCAAGGAATATTAAATTCCTTTTCTCTTCCCCATGTCCTTTATGACATGCGTCCTTAGTCAACCCTATTAAAGACCTTCCCCTTTTGGACAAGGCATCTCCCTTCCCTATGTGAATTTTTAATTCACCTTTTAATCCCCCAAGGCACCCAAAAGGAATTTTTAATTCCTTCACTTCTCCCCACATGTCCTTCACTTATTCTTTATTCTTTTCCATCTCCCCATGAGAATATTTGAGGAATTTTTAATTCCTCACATGTCCTCTCACCCACATGGGGACAAGTACCTCCTTTATGAGGAGATCTTGTCCAATCCCAAGGTACTTTGTACCCCCTCCATGTCATGTCCTTCTCCTTCCACCTCATGTCCACTTCACCTTTTAGGGCTATATCACCCACCACATGTCAAGATGTGAGGGCTTGTGAGTTCTCAACTCACCTTAGCCCTACATCTTGATATTTGGTGGCTCAATCTTGGCCATCCATTTCCCCTAGGAATTCTCAAAATTCTTATAAATCCCCCCTCTTTTCTCTCATTTTGGAGAGATCATTTTGCTAGCCAAACTCTTGCAATTTTGTTTCTCAACTTATACTTAGCCATTTTCTTGTTTTCATCCACTTGCACCCATCCTCACAACATCATTTAGCTTGCATCTTGTGCCATCCAAGGAGCATACACATCAAAGATCGAAAGGCCAACCAAAGGATCGATTCGACGCAAGGTATAAAGTTCCATTTTGTTGTTTTTTATCTTGTATTGTTTCCAGCTTAGGCTAATCTTGAGGTGTAGGTTGTTTTGGTGTTTATTTGCACTCTTTTACTTGTTGCTCATTTTCTAACGCTCAAATTCGACCTATCACATTTTTGGCACACCCGGTGGGACCCACAAAAGGGTCTATTTCTTTCATGTTTGCTATTTTTTGCATTTTTCAAGGTCCAGGTTACAGAGTGGCGGACCTATCTTGACAGAGTGGTGGATCTGTCTTGCAGTGGCAGACCTGTCCTGACAGAGTTGCGGATTTGTCCTGCTGTGGCGGATCTGTCCTGCAGTGGCGGACCTGTCCTGACAGGGTGGCAGATTTGTCCTCCGGTGGCGGACCTATCCTACTGTGGCGGACCTATCCTAGTGCAGTGGCGAACCTGTCCTAATGTAGTGGCGGATCTGTCCCTACAGAGTGGCGGACCTGTCCTCCTGAAGGTAAAATTTCAAGTTTTTCCCAATTGTCTTTTGATAAATTAGGCACATAGTTTAATTAAAAGAGGGGTCAATAAACCTTGTTTGGCGTGTTTGGGAAGGCTATTTGACGTATCCAATCCCCTTGCGCCATTTGGTGATCTTGGGTGATGAGAAATCGTAGCTTTCCAAGTCCTTTTGAGTCACCCCTTTTTCACTTTCTTAGTGGGACCTGCTTGGGGATTTCATCACCCCAAGGGACGATTCCAACCACGTGTACCGGCGGGGTATATAAAGGGGGGAGAGCGAAAGCTGTACCTCAATCCAACCACATTGTAATTGGCGAAGCGTCAGGATGACGTGAAGAGTTGGTCCGAGCCTTTAGTATCTCGCTAAGGTTCTC